>CM061142.1:554638088-555142236 GCA_030789695.1 Scilla litardierei
AATGCGGATATAACATGAAATGCAATGAAATGATACTATGAAAAGATAGAAAATATGGATACATCACTGCAGCAGCGGTGGGCTTGGTACAGAGGAGATAGTTGCTGAAGCATAGAGGGGGGTCAGTGTCATTGTGGGGAAGTTTAAGAGGCAGTGGCATCACTGCTTGGTGGCGGGGGAGGTCGGAGTGGAGACGCACGTCGATGGTAGGGGTCTCATCGGAGAAGAAGATGCTTGGCCTTCGCTGGAAGAGAGGGGAGAGGGGAGAGGGGAGAGGAGAGAGGTGCGGGGATGGGTTCGGGTGTTCTTTGGGTTGCATGGGTGAGGATGATGAATGGGGGAGAAGGGTGTTTAAATACAAACATTTATAAATAAAATATTTTAATGTTATTTAATGATGTAATTAATGGGGGGTTGGGTGTTAACATGGGGGATGAATCTGGCTTAAAGGGTGTTAAACGTGTATCCACGTTTAAATTGTTGGGGGGGGATTAGGTTAATGTTAAAAGTTAATTAACAATGTAATTAATAAAAAGGCAATTAGGAAAGTAATTAAATATTGAAAATTACAATTTTTCCCCTGAGACTAACGTTTCCGAAAAATTACGAAAATAATACCACTGGTTCGTATCGTCACGAGGATCATGAAAATGAAGTCTATTTTCAGATTTGGGTGACGAAAAAAATAGAAAAAAAATTCATTTACCCAAATTTGAAATTGTTTGAAAATGTTTTGTTACGGAAATACATGCACAACGAAAACAGGCCGTTACAAAGCGTCTGTGTAAACTGCAGGTCCTTGCATGCAAATTTAAGAAGCGGATCAAAACAACATTATTACATATCCAGCGTACAGAATTTAAGACACGTTTCGGACCTAGCATGGCCAATACAAACAAACACACACATTACATTATTAAAATAGGAAATGCTGATGCGAAGGTACAAATGCTCTAATCCTCTGAGGGCAGGTACTCTACGTACTCGTCAAGTGCTGGCTCGACCTCTACCGGAATGTCCTCCACAAAATCACTTTCAATACCTGACGGACATTTCATAAAACAACAATTGAAATGTCTGTCAGCGTGGTTTAGTCGGCAAGTAATTTCCGTAAAAGAAAGATTAAGTATTTAAAATTGATCCAAGCTGAACTTAAAGGCAAACAATAAGTTTAATTTAAGCGAGTTATAGCAGTTAAGCATCCGTAGCAATATGCAACCTGCAGTAATTTAATCATTTGATAGCAATTGGCAATACCATTAGCAACATGTAACAATTTAACTTTTGATAACAAAACTGTAACGTTGTTAGCAACCTGTAGAAGAAGATGTTCAAGTAATATTTAATAACCAATCTATCCTAGTGCTAAGTCCATGTCCAAGTGTACAAGAAATGACTAACATGTGCCATGTGACGGAAGCTAATTCATGACGCTGCTCACCGACCCCCTAGGGTGACGGTTAAGTTCTAACCTCCATAAGTGATGGGGGTATTAGGTCGGTTGCATCCAGTCACTCCATAACACTTGTGATCAAAGAATACCCCAATCACATGGGTCAAGTCAAGTGCCGGGTCAAAGTATGTGTACTATTTTATTTAACCTTCGTTCATATGAATTCCATCAGTTGTTCAGTCTATCCTATTCAATTTGCATTATGTTAGATGTGTATGATGTCTCGTCGGTCCATTCAATAATCTCAACCAATTTCACAGTTGGTGATCTAGTTACACACTTATACGAAGCATAGAAATGCACAATAATTTAAAAAACGAGCATAGAAACGGTTTTAACTAAGCAAATGCTGATAAATAAGTTTAAAATATTTTTCTAAGGCTAGTAGTCATCTTTCAAGATCTTAAAATAATTAACGGGGATTTTTCTTAATTTATACGACCAAAAACTAATTTAAAAACAAGAAAATGATTTCTTTCATTATATTTCAAAGATTTCTCTAGGGCAAACCATACGTCGGAATTCTTCCAACAAGGGGTCAAAACGACCGTCTCATCTAGTACTACGACATATATTTTCTCGTACGTCAGTGTATGTGAAAATCTTGAGTTACAAATTTATAAGTGAAAATAGCTATATTAAATTTTGTCATTAAAAATTCACAGCGAGAAATTTACTTGCGTTTTGGAGATGAAACGAGCGCTAATGTGTCTGTTTCGTCATTTCGGATTTTCTGGTCCTTCCCTCGTATTTTTCTGAGGCCTGTACAATTTGTTGAGTATTGGATTTCTCTCTACGTGGTGTTAATGATGAGCAAACATAAATACATGTGACTATTCCCCTATTTGCAGTTAATCCATTACATAAGCATTTCATGAAGATCAATTAGCAATGGATGTCACTCAAAGATCAATGAAAGCATGAAAAGTGGATTGGATGATTAAAGATGGTAATTGAAGCTCCTAGAAGACTTCAAGCTCATACTTTGGATAGAAGAGAGACTTCTACAAAATGTAATCTTTGTATTCTCTTCTAGTATGCAGCTTAGAAGTAGAACTAAGTTGGAGCACACACACATCTTTGTCCTAGGAAATCATTAGATCATATTTCCTCAGACTCCAATTCACATTTCTCAAGCATATGCATTTTGGTATTTCAACAGGCGACTGCTGAACGATTTACAGGCGCATGTCTCAAAACAGTCAACTGTGTTGAGTATTGGACTTCTCCCTACTTGGTGTTAATGATGAGCAAACCTAAATACTTGTGACTAATCCCCTATTTTGTAGTTAATCCATTGCCTAAGCTTATTATGAAGATCTACTTGCAATGGCTGACACTCAAAGTTCATTGAAGGCAAATGAAATGGATTGGATGATCATAGATGATGATTGAAGCTCCATGAAGACATCAAGATCATGCGTTGGATAGAAGAGAGTTCGTCAATGTAAATTTCTTTTATCTCTTCTAGTATGTAGCTTAGAAGTAGAACATTATGTTGAGTATTGGACTCCCCGGATTTGGTTTTGGATGATGAGCAAACATAAATATATCATGAACTAACAATTTGTGAGCGCAGTTATGGAGATCGTCGCCAAATTCATGTGAACATCCAAAGCGACGTCTCAAGACTTCTCAAAGCACGTGATCGCATGCCTAAAGCTTCGTTGAAGCTTTTGTGCCTTCCTTGAAGTCGAGAATGAAGATTGAAGCTTTGAAGACGGATCGTTAAGGTTTTTCTTTTAGTCTTTTAGCTTTGATCTATAGAATGTTAAGCCTTGAGTATATCTTACGTTTCTATCTTCATAACGCTCATATCGTAGCTCTAGGATCTTAGTACAAGTTCATTCTAAACTCCTCGAAGCGTCGCGCTTCGATTCGGACTTGTTTGTGTATGTTAGTTGGTACAAGAAGAAGTACTGACTGACTAGATGGCAATCTAGTCGGTCAGCAAAGCTTCTTGGACCGACTAGTTTACTTCCTTAATTTCTTGTTCAGTACTGTTTACTGTTAGTCGGTCTACGTTGACTCACCGACCGACTAGTTTGTGAACTAGTCGGTCAGTGATGCTTCTTTGACTGACTAGTTGTGATTTACTGTACATGCCAAATTTCTCCTAAGCTACTGTTTACCGTTAGTCGGTCTAAGAACGTTTGGTGACCGACTAGTTGATGATCTAGTCGGTCAACATTTGTTCTTGGACCGACTAACTCATTTTGTATTCAGACTATTTGTTTTTGACTCTTAGTCGGTCTAAGTTCACTGACCGACCGACTAGTTGTGAAACTAGTCGGTCAGAAAGTCTTCTTGGACCGACTAGATTTCTAGGTCTGAAATTCAATCTGTTCTCAGTTCACCTCTTAGTCGGTTCATGTTATTTCACCGACCGACTAGTTGATGAACTAGTCGGTCAGTGGTTGTTCTTTGACCGACTAGTCTGCTTCAGATTTAGATCCGTTGGAGTTTTGAAAGCGACGTTTCTCTCTCTCTTTTCCCTTGATCCTTTAAATACCTGAAGGGGTTATTTCATAGGATCCAAGGCTGCCATTTCCAGAGCTCTATTGATTCAAAGAGAAGTTTTTCTACTCTCATCTTCAAGCTCTCCCATTCTCAAGAATCTCTCCCTCACTCTTATTCTTCAAGAGAGATTCGTTGGTTGTGAGCCTTCCAAGCCAAGGGCTTGATTCTAGGTCACCATCTCCACCCTAGGCTTCCATTGCTGGTCATCTTCTTGAAGCTAGGGTTTGGTGCCATCTTCCTCCATCAAAATCCTCTTTGCCCTAAGTTGGTAAGAAATCTCAAGGCATAGGTATTTTGTTGGTAAGCATTTCATTTCAGTTATATTTGAATTGTATACTCTCGGTTGTGAGAGTTTGCGTGATCCCGGGTTGTAGGAATCACGGATATCGATTGTAGGTCGATTGCACTTGCGAGGTTTTCGCAAGTGGGCATATTGGAAATCTTGAGTTAGGGTTTCTAACTCAAGTATCCGGAAGGGATCCGGGTGGTTGGGACGTAGGATCACCGGGAACAAGTCGGGGAGACTTGGGTGGATCCGAACCCATTAAACCATTTGTTTGCGTTTGCATTTATTCTTATTGATCGTTGTTGTTTCTGCTATTTTTCGCAGAACACATTACTTGTATGGAGGGTGCGTGGTCAACGCGGTCAAAGAGGGGACGCGCGGGACCCCCGAGTTGTCGTGGCTGTCGCTCGAGACGGAGATGACCGGTGGGGTCGACCGACGGTGCGCTCGCTCGAGCGGAAAGGCGCAGCTCCGTTCTTTGGCGGGCCGAGGGGTAGCCTCGGCGAGATGACAGCCTCCGGGATCGGTTGAAGGCAGAGTCGCTCGCAGCGGGGCGCGCGGATCCTCGCGTCGGCTCGGCGAGGGGTAGCCTCGACAGAGCGACGCCCTCGTGACAGAGGAGACGAACGAGGTCGGGGACGAGGGCGCTCGGCTCCGGCTGGAAGGACGCCGAGGGGTAGCCTCGGCGTCGCTGGGACTCCTGGACCTGAATAGACGAGAGAGCTCGTCAGGGGGGTCGGACCTTGGTTCCGACCGAAGCCCCTCCGATGCCAAAGTCAGATCTGGTCTGATAAGTGCTCGGTGGGATCGAGTATGGCTCGTGGAGAGACCGATACTCGAGTCCTCGGGCCGAGCTTTGGAGGAGAAATATTCAAGGTGGAAGTAGGTGTAAGATGGGAGTATGAGGTACCTCCGTTGTAGGTAGTGAAGATCCGGCCCCTGGTGGATGATGACCACCCCTCCCTCATATAGACGAATCCTCCTCATAATGTGCCATGACATGACATCATGGCCGCCATTCATGGGGTCGTGCAAATGGGGAAGTGTTGGCCCCCTCTAATAGCGCCCATTTGATGACGCCATGAAGGTGGAGTCATGGCCATGAGTGATTGCCATAATTGGCGGTCCATGATGGCAGGGGAGTGATGGCCATTAAGTCTGACCATGAAGTCGAGCCTTGATGGGTAGATGGCCATTTAAGTCGGGCCATTAGAGTGAAGGCCATTTAATTCGGGCCATTATCGGTGAGAGTGATGGCACTTGGCGGTTGCCATATTTGGTGAATGTTTCCTTGACTTGGGCCCCGATTTCCTCCACTGAGAAAGTGGGCCTTTGTCATGGGTGGAGAAGCGCGGCCCGCCCGTGAGATCCTTGGGCCGAGGCCCCAAGGTCGTAGTAGTCGGGTTGACCAGTCGTAGTTGACTTGGCTCTTCCGGGCCCGGCCAAATTAGTCCCGTTAACAGACCCCGAGGTGAGCCGCATCGACCATTGACATCTTCAAGTTCAGCAATCTCTAGGAAGCCATTCGCCTGGCCAGGAACATGTGGAAAACATTTGCGCGTGTTGTGTGGGGTCGAAAGAATCTGACGTTCAATTGACCCCTGAATTGGGCGATAGCTAATTTGGTAGAGCACTAAAGTCTCCATTAAGAATCATAACATGATTCCTGTGAAAGTTATCCCATACCCCCTGATTCGGCAAATTTGGTAGGGCCTTAAACCCACCAGCCTGCTATTGGACAGGAGCGCCATGGGGCTCAGGGGGTCGCTTTCGTTCTGAAGTTAGCTCGGAGGAACGTTCGTTGCCGAGTACTTAGAGCTCCGCCTAAACTCCGAGCTCCAGGTTTGAGCTGCGTCAGCCTATCATAAGACCGCCATACATCGCCGGAGCCCGATCGGAAGACCTCAGCTGATCTTGCCCCTCAGGACGATGACCTGGCGGTCGGATTTCGAATTCCCTCGTCATTCTCAGCTCGTCGTCGCTCGATCAGCCCCGTCAAGGCCTGATCCACAGCAGCCATGTGTCGTACGAGGCTTGCCACAGCTCAATCGGCCTCGCCGATGCCCGATCCGAGCTCTGATCTACTTTTGTCGAAGACTCGACTCTGAGTTCTGTTCACTACTCCCGGGATCCGCGAAGTCGAGTTGGAGACTCGACAAACGCTAGGAGAGGAACGATCCATCGACCTCGTCCTTGCTTCTCGTTCACACATTGGCATTACATTTCGTCGGATCAGGCGCACCCTGCCTCAACAGGGCTCGAGCAACGGCAGGATGGGTCGCCGAAGCATGCGTCGGGCTCGCCCCTACCCCACTGTGGCTCGAACGATGATGAAGGTGGCTCGTCTGCACCTCTCCTGGTTTGGCGGCGACCTCTCCGACCACATCGATGATGATGGTGGCGTCCCCGACCCTCACTTGGGTCAACGTCGTCCCGTCCGATGGCAAAGTCTGTCGAAGACGATCATCTCCGACCGTCGCCACCCGAGCTTCGAACCCCTGTCGACATCTCATCGGTCGACCCGATCCCCAGATCCTCCAAGATCTCCACCTCCAGGACGGCACACAAAGAGGCTGAGCGATCCAGGTTGAGGCCGACCCCGGAGGAGTGCATGACCATCATATAGACCCATCCCGCTAGCAAGTGGTGCAAAGCGAGCGAAGGGGATCTCGAACAACTCTGCAATTTGAAGGATGATATCCAAAAGAAGTCCTACCAATCACCACTGAGTTCTGCAGACCGTAGTTCTTGCAGACCGCAGCCTCTGATCAATGGGCTTCGCACGGCAGGGGATACCCGAGGCAGCCAAGAAGGTTGCGGGCGGTATAAGGCGGCTTGACTGTAAGAATCCCGACCGTGGGGTCGGTATGGAGATGGAATTACACAACTGTCTCCGAGCTCACCCTATATCCAAGTACTTGGGATGTAATGAGCGATCTTATTCAGAGCCTTACTGGTTTTCGTTGGTAGCGGCTCGTGTCCTCACTGATCTAATATGTCAGCCCAACCATCGCCAAAAGGAGGCCGACCAGTCCAGGCCGAGGCTGACCCCTGAGGAGGCCGACCAGTCCAGACCGAGGCCGAGGCGACCCCAGAGGAGGCCGACCAGTCCAGGCCGAGGTCGAGGCCGACCAGTCCAGGCCGAGGCCGACCAGTCCAGGCCGAGGCCGAGGCTGACCAGTTCAGGCCGAGGCCAAGGCTGACCAGTTCAGGCCGAGGCCGAGGCCGACCCCAGAGGAGGCCGAAACCGACCCAGCAAAAAGGTCAAACTGTCCTCTCCCCCCTTGCTAATTAATTGTGTGCTTTCAGACAACTACAAGAGCTTCCCTAACAATTCTCCTCTCTTAAAATTCTTGCGAGATGGTGATAAAAAGCCACATCCTCCGGTTTCAACAAATGTCTCACAAAAAGCTTGTAGATAAGGCTGCCATGGTCGCGACAACGCGGAGCACACGGCGACCGGCATTGCGGCCTCGGCCAACTTGAGGGAGAGGCGCAAGGAGTGCGTCTAGATCCGAGGACGTGCCAGGAAGACGCAGGGCTACGAGTGGCCTGGCAAGGTCGCCAAGGAGAATGAGATCTCGATCGAGTTCAGACAAGAGACAACACTGACGACCCTCGCAGGCGTCGGGCTTAGCCCCGACTCGGCCTTCATCGATGGCCCTACCACCATCTCTGGCCATTGACTTGACGTCCGCCATACCAACACCGTGCTGCCATCGCCAAACATATGGGCTGAGCTCCCATCACTGTGCCACCCTTGCCGAGCTGCCTTGGTCGTACCGCCAAACAGACAAAAGCGGGAGCCGGAGCGAGAGCAGGAGCTGGAGCAGGAGCAAGGATCTAGACAAAAGCTGGAGCCGGAGCGGGAGATGCGGTCCAGACAAAAGCTATAGCTGGAGCTGGAGCTGGAGCTGAATTTGGAAATAGAACTAGAGCTGTGTCTAGACAAGGCCGACCCATCCAAGAGGAGGCCGACCACACCAGTTTAAACAACCCAGGAGAAGGCCGACCAGACGAGTCCGACCACCTCGCCAAGTATCAGAGTCTCAACGCCAAGACACCTTGTCGAGCTTGCAAGGTTATCCCCACTGCGACGTAGCTGATTGAACCAGCCGAGCATCCAGACCGCTCCTCCGACCTTGGCCAAGCCGATCTGGCCGAAGCACCCCCGTCCAAGTTCAAGCACCCAGATTGCTCCTCCGACCGTGCTGCTGGGTCCCCGCTTACCGAACAACTCTTGCATCCACTGAGCTGGACGAAGCAGTGGCAGAGCGCCACCATGGAATCTTCGAAAGGCTTCACAAGGACTTCACCCTTTTCGTCAGCCATAAGTCGAGGGGCAACTCTCTTCGCAACCGAACGAACAGATCGGTCAAAGGGCTGGGGGCAACCCCCCAGCAGGCCGAGCATTCCTTCGTCAGCCGTAAGCCGAGGGGCAACTCCCCTCGCCACCGAACGGATCTCCTTCGTCGGCCGTAAGCCGAGGGGCAACTCCCCTTGCCACCGAACGGATCTCCTTCGTCGGCCGTAAGCCGAGGGGCAACCCCCTCGCCACCGAACGGATCTCCTTCGTCGGCTGTAAGCCGAGGGGCAACTCCCCTCGCCACCAAACGGATCTCCTTCGTCGGCCGTAAGCCGAGGGGCAACTCCCCTTGCCACCGAACGGATCTCCTTCGTCGGCCGTAAGCCGAGGGGCAACTCCCCTCGCCACCGAACGTATCACCTTCGTCGGCCGTAAGTCGAGGGGCAACTCCCCTCGCCACCGAACAAATCTCATTCGTCGGCCGTAAGTCGATGGGCGACTCCCCCCGCAACCGAACAAATCCCAGGCTGACGATCTATCGTCCCTAGCCAAACTCCGCGAGACGGACCAAAGTTTTGCAGAGAGTACAACTTCTTCCCCATTATACTACATCTCCTGACCTCCACCTCAACAATGGTAGAGCTCAGAAGATGGGGGCATGTTAACGAGACTAATTTGGCCGGGCCCGGAAGAGCCAAGTCAACTACGACTGGTCAACCCGACTACTACGACCTTGGGGCCTCGGCCCAAGGATCTCACGGGCAGGCCGTGCTTCTCCACCCATGACAAAGGCCCACTTTCTCAGTGGAGGAAATCGGGGCCCAAGTCAAGGAAACATTCACCAAATATGGCAACCGCCAAGTGCCATCACTCTCACCGATAATGGCCCGACTTAAATGGCCTTCACTATAATGGCCCGACTTAAATGGCCATCTAGCCATCAAGGCTCGACTTCATGGTCAGACTTAATGGCCATCACTCCCCCGCCATCATGGACCGCCAATTATGGCAATCACTCATGGCCATGACTCCACCTTCATGGCGTCATTAAATGGGCGCTATTAGAGGGGGCCAACACTTCCCCATTTGCACGACCCCATGAATGGCGGCCATGATGTCATGTCATGGCACATTATGAGGAGGATTCGTCTATATGAGGGAGGGGTGGTCATCATCCACCAGGGGCCGGATCTTCACTACCTACAACGAAGGTACCTCATACTCCCATCTTACACCTTCTTCCACCTTGAATATTTCTCCTCCAAAGCTCGGCCCGAGGACTCGAGTATCGGTCTCTCCGCGAGCCATACTCGATCCCACCGAGCACTTATCAGACCAGATCTGACTTTGGCATCGGAGGGTCTTCGGTCGGAACCAAGGTCCGACCCCCCTAACGAGCTCTCTCGTCTATTCAGGTCCAGGAGTCCCAGTGACGCCGAGGCTACCCCTCGGCGTCCTTCCAGCCGGAGCCGAGCGCCCTCGTCCCCGACCTCGTTCGTCTCCTCCGTCACGAGGGCATCGCTCTGTCGAGGCTACCCCTCGCCGAGCCGACGTGAGGATCCACGCGTCCCGCTGCGAGCGAATCTGCCTTCAACCGATCCCGGAGGCTGTCATCTCGCCGAGGCTACCCCTCGGCCCGCCAAAGAACGGAGCTGTGCCTTTCCGCTCGAGCGAGCGCGCCGTCGGTCGACCCCACCGGTCATCTCCGTCTCGAGCGACAGCCACGACAACTCGGGGGTCCCGCACGTCCCCTCTTTGACCGCGTTGACCACGCACCCTCCATACAAGTAATGTGTTCTGTGAAAAATAGCAGAAACAGGGTCGAAGGCGATGGCGGCGATCCGACTAAAGGGGGAAGCCAGATTCACGGGTGCGGATCGACCTTCACCGCCCGGGGATTGGCACTTCAAGATTTTAATAAGCGGAACGAATCATTCTCGATGTGGTTGACGACATGGGTGTTGACTCGTTCCCACAGACGGCGCCAAATGTTTCTGCTATTTTTTGCAGAACACATTACTTGTATGGAGGGTGCGTGGTCAACGCGGTCAAAGAGGGGACGTGCGGGACCCCCGAGTTGTCGTGGCTGTCGCTCGAGACGGAGATGACCGGTGGGGTCGACCGACGGCGCGCTCGCTCGAGCGGAAAGGCGCAGCTCCGTTCTTTGGCGGGCCGAGGGGTAGCCTCGGCGAGATGACAGCCTCCGGGATCGGTTGAAGGCAGAGTCGCTCGCAGCGGGGCGCACGGATCCTCGCGTCGGCTCGGCGAGGGGTAGCCTCGACAGAGCGACGCCCTCGTGACGGAGGAGACGAACGAGGTCGGGGACGAGGGCGCTCGGCTCCGACTGGAAGGACGCCGAGGGGTAGCCTCGGCGTCGCTGGGACTCCTGGACCTCCGTTGTAGGTAGTGAAGATCCGGCCCCTGGTGGATGATGACCACCCCTCCCTCATATAGACGAATCCTCCTCATAATGTGCCATGACATGACATCATGGCCGCCATTCATGGGGTCGTGCAAATGGGGAAGTGTTGGCCCCCTCTAATAGCGCCCATTTGATGACGCCATGAAGGTGGAGTCATGGCCATGAGTGATTGCCATAATTGGCGATCCATGATGGCGGGGGAGTGATGGCCATTAAGTCTGACCATGATGTCGAGCCTTGATGGCTAGATGGCCATTTAAGTCGGGCCATTAGAGTGAAGGCCATTTAAGTCGGGCCATTATCGGTGAGAGTGATGGCACTTGGCGGTTGCCATATTTGGTGAATGTTTCCTTGACTTGGGCCCCGATTTCCTCCACTGAGAAAGTGGGCCTTTGTCATGGGTGGAGAAGCACGGCCCGCCCGTGAGATCCTTGGGCCGAGGCCCCAAGGTCGTAGTAGTCGGGTTGACCAGTCGTAGTTGACTTGGCTCTTCCGGGCCCGGCCAAATTAGTCCCGTTAACAGTTGTTATTCCGCATTGTTGTTTGTTAATTGCACGATAATTAGGAATAACTCTCCCTATTATTTAAAAGTACTATTCACCCCCCCTCTAGTACATGTGAAGTGGCTTTCCAGGGCACCACAATTGGTATCAAAGCCAAGTTCAAAGCTACACATAGCCAAAGTTGAGAGCTATGACGAACAACGACTACAACGTCTTCAAGAACCGCGATGGAGCTTCTTCAGTTATGGAAGGACTATCCTCCGTCAGGCCTCCACACTTCAACGGTACCAACTACGGGTACTGGAAATGCCGGATGCAAATTTTCCTCCGGAGCGCTTCACTATGGAGAGCCACCATGACGGAGTATGTCGAGCCTTCCGAAGAAGATTTTGCAAAGTGGACTCCCGCGGAGGTCGCCGCGGAAGTAGCCAATGCCAAGGCAATGAATGCCTTGAATTGTGCGTTGGAGCCCGAGGACTTCAACAAGATATGCACATGTAAGAGTGCATATCAAATATGGAACTAACTCCTCATATTGCACGAAGGATCGAGTACGGTAAAAGATTCTAAACTCGTCGTTGCTAATAAAGAATTTGAGTTGTTTCATATGGAGCAGGGCGAAACCATGAAGGAATATTACGCTCGCTTCGTGGATATATCAAACGACTTGGAAGCTCTTGGGAAGGTCTATACCCAAAAGGAGAAAGTCGCGAAGATTATCGACGGTCTTCCATCACATTGGGAAAAGCGTACCTTCGCCATCGAGGAAGGTAACGATATGAATAAATATAACGTCACACAACTAATGGGTACCTTGTTGTCTTACGAGGTACGCAAGGATAGTAAGATCCGAATGAAGGAAAAGATGAAAGCGTACTTGAAGCAAGATGAGCCAAAGAAAAAGATGATTGCCTTCAAGGCCGCTCCATCTACCGATGATGAAGAATCGGAAGACGAATTGGACATGGAATCCATTGCCCGTATGGCAAGGAAGTTCGATCGATTCCTCCGAGAAGGTATATCTTTGAATAAATCTAAAGTTAGTTCGACTAATGCTTCTACTCCCGTGTGTTATAAATGCAACAAGCCAGGACACATCAAACCGGATTGTCCTCTCTACAAACACAAGGAGAAAGGGAAAGCATCGAAGTACGACAAGTTGAGAAAGTACAAGAAAGGACTTGTTGGCACATTCACCGACTCCGAAGAGGATTCCTCAAGTGGAGAGTCGGATGATGGAAGAGTGGAGAAAGCAAAACTCTGCTTCATGGCTAATGAGGCAAAGGTTCGAAAGTCCTCATTCGATGATAGCGAGGATGAAAGCGAGGATGGTAGTCAGGATGGAAGCGGAGAACCTACTATTGATGAAATGAGGTTAGCAAACCAAGAAATTTGGTCTAAATTTACTAAATTAGTAGATAGATATAATAAGACCAAAGATGAACTTGTTAGCCTCCAAACCTCTCCTAAATCTACCATCACCAACAATGACACCATTGTTGAGACACTCGCCAATGAGAAAGCAAGTTTGCTTACTCATAATGGCTTGTTGAGAAATGAGGTGAAGTCCCTCAAATCTCAACTTGAGCATGTTCTTGTTGAGGATTCGGATGAACATGTGATAGCGGATTTGACGTCTCAAAACTCAACTTTGAGTATTGAGAATAAGAATCTCAAATCACGTGTTTATGTACTCACATCGCAAGTATCCACTTTGGATGCTTCTATGCATTCTCTCAAAGAGAAGTATGAGTGCACGTTGGGCCGTATCAATGATTTCAATAAAGGTAAGGGCCATTTGGATAATATCCTAAATGACTTACTTCCAGCCAAACACCACATTGGCTTGGGGTATAAGATGGGAGACTCATCCAAATCGCCTACCACCTTTGTTAGGCCGACATCCGATGCCTCGACGAGTGGGAGCAAACACCCCATTGGTAGTTCTCCTACCAATAGTGCTTCCACTTCGTACACACCCCCGATTGGAAAGAAACCCACTTTGGGTAGACCTCCAAAGAGGGGTCATGCATTTTTGTACTCACATACTATGCCACGTAGGAACACACATCCTACTCCACCTATGCATGCTAATAATGATTTTTATGCTCCGCACCCACGAGCACGTGCAAACACTCATATGAGACACCCACATGCACGTAATCATGCTCATGCACATCCTAATGCTTATGTTCAAACATCTCATCCACATGTGCATGCCTACTCTCATAATCATCCTCATGCATACACACACCATCATACTATTGCTAGATCTCATGCTCCTAGGCCATATGCACCACATAGAAATCAAACTTTTGTGCATGCAACCACTAGGAAGAGGATTCCCAAAATTTACACTATTTGGGGTCCGAAGAACACTAGCAATCATGATATGAATGTTTATGTGCAATCCTATATTAATGATGTTATTTTGAATGATGATTATGTTGGGAAGTCAAGTTCCTCTTGGACTTGGTTTCCGAAGGGTTAGTTCCTTTAACTCTTCAATGCTTGGTACCATGAGTTTATGATCATGTTCTGGGTACCAAGGCATTTGATTATAAAATTGATTTTGATTACATTAACTCATGGGCTACAATTATTTTTATTTCGTATTTCAAATTTGTTGTCTAACCCATTGGATTCAAAAGGATTTTTGGATACCAAAATGAAGTTTTCTAGGTTCAATCCACCGTGGGATACCAACCCTACCAACTCCTCGATTTGTGAAGACTTTCATTCAAACGGAGTTAATGGTGCTTAGGTAATGCACCAATGTAGGGGGAGCTTAATGTTGTAAGTATGATATTACATTTGGTATCCATGAGGGTTGAATGCATGCTTGGTTAGAATCTATTTCTTTACATTGGTATCATTTTGTTTCTCCTAGCATGATAGAATTGTGAATGCCATAAATGCTTTGAAATTCATATCTATTTTTGGCATGACTTGTTTTAAAAATTATTATGATGATTTTCGTATTACTTTTATCACCTTGTCATTTCTCATCGCACACTTCACTTAGTTTTGATGTGCTTTTACTTTATGTTCATTTTCGATCGATATTGTGACATTTGATATACTATGATGTGCATCACTCTTCTGATGGTTCATTCCTTTGTGCACATTTTATGTATGTCTCTGATATTGATTTCGTCGCTTGACGATTTATTTTGATTCAATAGCTTTAGTTGTATGAAAACATAGAATTGTTTTCCTTGCACTAAAATAGCTATAAATGTTGATTTTGAAGTGTAAATTCATTTCTTCAATAAGTGAATTCACATTTGTTATTTTGATGATTTAAGTTTTCGATTTTCGACTATGGTCTCATTGACACGCTTTAATTTTATTCGAATTTTATTTTGGTGTTATATGAAACGTGGTCGTATTCTTAGACTCCCATGCTTAATGAATTATTTGGCCATGATTTATTGCCATTGGCTTCCTCCCGCTCTTTTTGGATTATGCCAAAGGGGGAGAGATATAATAATGGCTTGTGCTAAATGATAATTTACCATGAATCTAATTTGATATGTTAGATTCAGGGGGAGTTAAGATATAAAAATGGATTTCAAATCCTAAATTTCAAATATTGGATTTGAATTTTATCTTTGCTCGTCTGCTTGATGTATGTGCTTATTATTTCATATGGAACTAATGTGTCATCAATGCAGGGGGAGTAAGTATATTCCATTTAGTTCATTATTTTTTATTATTATTTATGTTGGGTTGTCATCACCAAAAAGGGGGAGAATGTTGAGTATTGGACTCCCCGGATTTGGTTTTGGATGATGAGCAAACATAAATATATCATGAACTAACAATTTGTGAGCGCAGTTATGGAGATCGTCGCCAAATTCATGTGAACATCCAAAGCGACGTCTCAAGACTTCTCAAAGCGCGTGATTGCATGCCTAAAGCTTCGTTGAAGCTTTTGTGCCTTCCTTGAAGTCGAGAATGAAGATTGAAGCTTTGAAGACGGATCGTTAAGGTTTTTCTTTTAGTCTTTTAGCCTTGATCTATAGAATGTTAAGCCTTGAGTATATCTTACATTTCTATCTTCATAACGCTCATATCGTAGCTCTAGGATCTTAGTACAAGTTCATTCTAAACTCCTCGAAGCGTCGCGCTTCGATTCAGACTTGTTTGTGTATGTTAGTTGGAACAAGAAGAAGTACTGACCGACTAGATGGCAATCTAGTCGGTCAGCAAAGCTTCTTGGACCGACTAGTTTACTTCCTTAATTTCTTGTTCAGTACTGTTTACAGTTAGTCGGTCTACGTTGACTCACCGACCGACTAGTTTGTGAACTAGTCGGTCAGTGATGCTTCTTTGACCGACTAGTTGTGATTTACTGTACATGCCAAATTTCTCCTAAGCTACTGTTTACCGTTAGTCGGTCTAAGAACGTTTGGTGACCGACTAGTTGATGATCTAGTCGGTCAACATTTGTTCTTGGACCGACTAACTCATTTTATATTCAGACTATTTGTTTTTGACTCTTAGTCGGTCTAAGTTCACTGACCGACCGACTAGTTGTGAACTAGTCGGTCAGAAAGTCTTCTTGGACCGACTAGATTTCTAGGTCTGAAATTCAATCTGTTCTCAGTTCACCTCTTAGTCGGTTCATGTTATTTCACCGACCGACTAGTTGATGAACTAGTCGGTCAGTGGTTGTTCTTTGACCGACTAGTCTGCTTCAGATTTAGATCCGTTGGAGTTTTGAAAGCGACGTTTCTCTCTCTCTTTTCCCTTGATCCTTTAAATACCTGAAGGGGTTATTTCATAGGATCCAAGGCTGCCATTTCCAGAGCTCTATTGATTCAAAGAGAAGTTTTTCTACTCTCATCTTCAAGCTCTCCCATTCTCAAGAATCTCTCCCTCACTCTTATTCTTCAAGAGAGATTCGTTGGTTGTGAGCCTTCCAAGCCAAGGGCTTGATTCTAGGTCACCATCTCCACCCTAGGCTTCCATTGCTGGTCATCTTCTTGAAGCTAGGGTTTGGTGCCATCTTCCTCCATCAAAATCCTCTTTGCCCTAAGTTGGTAAGAAATCTCAAGGCATAGGTATTTTGTTGGTAAGCATTTCATTTCAGTTATATTTGAATTGTATACTCTCGGTTGTGAGAGTTTGCGTGATCCCGGGTTGTAGGAATCATGGATATCGATTGTAGGTCGATTGCACTTGCGAGGTTTTCGCAAGTGGGCATATTGGAAATCTTGAGTTAGGGTTTCTAACTCAAGTATCCGGAAGGGATCCGGGTGGTTGGGACGTAGGATCACCGGGAACAAGTCGGGGAGACTTGGGTGGATCCGAACCCATTAAACCATTTGTTTACGTTTGCATTTATTCTTGTTGATTGTTGTTATTCCGCATTGTTGTTTGTTAATTGCACGATAATTAGGAATAACTCTCCCTATTATTTAAAAGTACTATTCACCCCCCCCCCCCCTCTAGTACATGTGAAGTGGCTTTCCAGGGCACCACACATTGTTGGAGCGCACACACATCTTCATTTCTGTTTTAGGATGTCTTTAGTTCAAGCTTCCTTTGACTCCAATTCATTTCAAACTAGATTGTGCATGTCATGTGTACAACAGTCGACTGCTAAACATGTTACAGTTACTTGTCTCAAAAAAAGTCGTTTTGTTCTACAGTCGCATGTTATGCACAAACTTTTACAGTCTAGTTTTGGGCTTCTCTGTTTAATTCCCACAGGCGATTCATGAACGATTCATAGGCGCCTGTCCACGTGACAGTCAACTGTGTTTTGTAAATCAGTCGGCTGTCTGTCTTTTGCCCAAAGTCTATTTCTCTGTTTACTCTGGCCAGTCGACTTATGTTGGATTTACAGTCGACTGTCCATTGGATCAGTCGACTGTTAATGCTGCATCAGTCGTCTGTCTGTGAGCTCTCTGGAAAATCTCAGGTTTTTGACAGTCGTCTGTATAAGGAATTACAGTCATCTGTTCTGATTAACAGTAGACTATCTTCTCCTCATCAGTCGTTTGTCCTGTTATCCCAGATGTTTTCCAGAATTCTTTAACTTACGCAACTTACGGCTAGTCGCCTGTAGTGGGATTCACAGTCGCCTGTTGGTTCAACAGTCGACTGTCTATGCTTCATCAGTCGACTGTCCACGTGGTAAGTTACCGTTATGAATTCTCACCTACCCGATCTGACTGTGCAACAGTCGACTGTGGTTTCCTCAACAGTCAACTGTTGTGAGTGCAGATTCTATTTGTTGATAGATTACTCACGGATTCCAAAGGGGTTTTTGCTAATTCTGTTTAGAGGATTTGAGAAACCTATATAAGGAGCATCTACTGTTCCATTGAGATGTTACTCATCCCATTGCAAAATCTTTCAAGCTTTCATTCTTAAGATCAAAGCTCTCAAATCCTAAAGCCTTAAGAATTCCTATCTTCAATCTCTTGCTCTCCAACCTAGAATCAAAAAGACATCTTCTAGGCATTTGGTGCAGTCAAGAGAAAGGGCTTTCCTCTCTTCCAAGAGAGTCTTCAACACACAACACACTTCTCCTTCAAGTTCTACTTTAAGGCATAGGTTATTGTAAGTGTTGCTTTCATATTTCATAACTTTCGTTATTTGCATTTGCTCTCGGGTTATAAGAGTGGTTTGCTTGCTCCCAAGTTATGGGAGTCAAGGTCAATCAATTGTATTTCGATTTCACTTGTAGGGTTGCTACAAGTGGGTTTTAAGGAAACCTCAAGTTAGGGTTCTAACTTGAGTATCCGGAGGTATCCGGGTGGAAGGGACGTAGGATTACCGGGAACAAGTCGGGAAGTGACTTGGGTAATCCAAACCCTTGAAACATCCTTGCGTTTGCATTTGTTTCAATTTGGGTTTAATTTTAATTCTGCACTATACTGTTGGTTAGAATTTAAATTGGTGTAACTATCTTTTTAAATTGCTTAAACACTATTCAACCCCCCTTCTAGTGTTTTCTCCATAGCCAGGGTCCTTACAATTGGTATCAGAGCGCAAGGTTTTAGCTTTGGCATCCAACAACAACAACGTTCCTCCACCGCCTTCGTACGACAATCACGATCGTGATGGAGCGTCCACACTTTTCGAAGGTCAATCAACGATGCATCCTCCACGTTTCAATGGCACGAATTTCGACTATTGGAAATGTCGGATGGAGACGTTCCTAAGGAGCGCTTCGCTTTGGAGAACCCTCCACAAGGAATACGTCGAGCCCACCAAAGAGGATTTCGAAAAATGGACGACTTCCGAGAAATCCGCCGAAGTCAACAACGCAAAAGCAATGAACGCTCTTCATTGTGCGTTGGACCCGAATGAGTTCAACAAGATATGCACATGTAAGAGTGCATATCAAATTTGGAACCATCTCGTCGTTACCCATGAGGGAACGAACAAGGTAAAACTTTCCAAACTTTATGTTGCCGTGCAAAACTTCGATATATTTCATATGCAGGAAAATGAAAGCATAGCATCGATGTACGGACGTTTTACCGACATCACAAATGAATTGGAAGCTCTTGGTCAAGCCTATTCCAAATCAGACAAGGTAAGAAAGATCATAATGGGAATGACCTCCAAATGTGAAAGAAGAGCTATCGCCATCGAGGAGGTCAACGACTTGAAGACCTACACAGTTGTGAATCTTATCGGGACTATCATGTCTTATGACGTAAGACGGGAGAACCGATTAAAGATTCGAGCTATGATGAATCCTTCGGAGGCCAAGAAGAAAGCTTTGGCATTCAACGCCAATTCCTCATCCTCCGATAGTGAAGATTCAGAAGATGAGATGGATTTGGGAGAAATGGCCCAAATGGCGAAGAAGTTTCAACGCTTCTTTTGCAAAGATAAATTTCCATCTAACAAAAGATTTGAGTCTACTACTATTACTTCCTCTCTTTGCTTTAAGTGTAACAAGCCAGGGCACGTCAAGAAGGATTGCCCAATGCTAAGAAACAAAGAGAAGTGGAAGGCTCCGAAGTACCATAAGTCTGACAAGAACAAGAGAAACAAGAAGAAAGGACTCATCGGTACATTCGATGACTCAAGTGTAGACTCATTAAGTGATTCCGATGATAAGAAGGGTGAAAGTGCCCACATGTGCTTCATGGCCCGAGAAGATCCACTCTCCGATGAGAGTGATTCCGACACGGATGATACCGAGGTAACAATGGATGAATTACGCATAGATAATGAAGAATTATTTGCTAAATATCAATCTTTAATGCTTAGATATACTAACTTAAAGAAATTGAATGTTAGCACTTCATTCATTCCATGCATTATCAACAATGTCACCATTGTTGATACTTTAACTCTTGAGAAAGCGAATTTAGCTTCTCAAAATGTCACTTTGAGAAATGAGGTGAATACCCTCAAATCTCAACCAGATTAGACACATCTTAAGGATAATAGTGGTCTAGTTACACGACACACACAATTGGGTTTAGATAATGATTCTCTTAAAACTCAAGTGCACGAGCTCAAAGCACGGGTGTCCACCTTGGATACCAACATTTCTTCTCTTAAGGAGAAATATGAGCTCATGTCCTCCCGTATTGTGAGATTCAATGAGGGAAAAGGACAATTGGACGATTTGCTAGCAAACCAATTTCCGGCCACACATCATGTTGGTCTTAGTTTTGTGAACGCAAATGCATCCAATGCTCTCACCTCCTATAGTGGTGTCATTATAGACTTTGTGAGGCCATCCTTCGGTGCATCCACAAGTGGTGTCAAAGACAATATAGGTAGCAAACCTACCAAGAAAGTCACCACTTCACCATCTCTTCCTTTTGGCAAGAAACCCACTAAGGGTGGAAACCAAAAGAGAAGCCATGCTTACATGTACACCAACATTCATCCACATAGGAAATCTCCTACTTCACAAGTGGATAATCATGACACTTTTTATGCTCCACACCCACGGACACGTACAAATCCACACATGAGAAATTCTCATGTACGTGCTCCTATACACACATATGCTCATACGCATTATTCTTACATGTATGCACAACCTCCACATGTCATGCATGACCCATATGTTTCATACAATATGCATGTTCCCAAGCATACATATCATTCTCGTATGTCATATGCATATCCACCATCTCATGTTTATGCTAGAAACCATGTTCCTAAGAAGCATGCACCACATAGAAATCTAACAAGTATGCATGCAACTAGGAAAAGGACTCCCAAAACATACACCGTTTGGGGTCCTAAGAACACTAACTTAAATGATAGGAATGCTTATGTTGATTCCTATTTTCATGATGTTATTAATAATGGTAATTATGTTGGGAAGCGGAAGTCCACTTGGACTTGGCTTCCAAAGGGCTAATCCCCTTGGACCCAACAAACATTGGGTACCATGAGCTTATGGTATATTATATAGGTACCCAATAGAAAGAAAAAGAGCAATAAAGGTCATATTATCTCTAAAGGGAAAGGATGGATTATCGATAGTGGTTGCTCCAAACATATGACGGGAGATCCCTCATTGCTCTACGAAGTGATTAGCATCAAGGATGGTGCAACGGTCACTTTTGGAGGTAATCAAAAGGGAACCATCATTGGAGTAGGTATTGTCGGTAACCCTTCAAAACCCTTAATTACTAATGTATTTCTCGTTAGTGGTTTATGTCACAATTTCATTTCCATTAGTCAACTTTGTGGCAAAGGTTACAAGGTTAACTTTGGAGAAGGATTGTGTAAAATTGTTGATTCTAATTTAAATGTTTTATTTTCCGGTATTAGGCGTAAAAATATTTATTATTTGAGCTTGCCTAAAACCGTAGAACATTGCTTAATTGCTAATACAAATGAACAACTATTATGGCATCGCCGTTTTGGTCATGTTCATTTCAAGCACTTATATAAGTTAGCTAAGCATGATCTAGTCAAAGGTTTTCCTAAAATTGCATTTAGTAAGAAAAACTTTTGTGATTCGTGTCAAAGAGATAAACTTAATAAATCATCTTTTAAGCTTAAAGAAGGCTTTACTTCTAAGAGGCCCCAAGAACTTCTTCATCTAGATTTGTTTGGGTCAACTAGAACCACTTCTTTAGGCAATGCTCATTATGGATACTTATCGTTGACGACTTCTGTAGATTTACTTGGGTTTCATTCTTAACTAATAAGAATGACGTTTATGAAGAGTTTACCATATTTGCAAAGAAGATTCAGAATCTCTTAGGATCCACCGTTATCACTATCCGTAGTGATCATGGAGGAGAATTTGAGAATGAGTCTTTTACAAAGTTTTGTGATGACACCGGGATAACTCATAATTTTTCCTTTCCTTGAGCTCCACCACAAAATGGTGTTGTAGAGAGAAAGAATAGGACTCTTATTGAGTGTGCTCGCACCATACTCCATGATAGTCATCTTGGACTATAATTTTGGACAGAAGCAATACACACGATAAGTTATGTGCTCAATAGGATCCTAGTGAGCCCCCAAACGAACAAAACTTGTTTTGAGTTATTTTACGACAAACAGCCTCAAGTTAAGTATTTTCGTGTTTTTGATTCAAAATGTTTTATCAAAAACACCTTTGATAATTTAGATAAATTTGAGCCAAGATCCGATGAAGGGATATTTGTTGGATATTTCACACGTAGCAAAGCCTACCGGATATACACCAAAACCTCCTCAACGATCGAGGAATCACTACACGTATTATTTTATGAAGATTTTGATTTTCATCATGTTATTGATGATAGTGTAGATGCTATTTGTGATTCTCTTAGTAATGTTAAGATTAATGATTCTATTATTGAGACTAACACTACTAATGCTATTGTTGAAGATGTTTCAAGTGATGCAGGAATACCCAAAGCTTACCCAACCGTTCACAACCACCATCATGACCAAATTATTGGAGATATTGGTGTGGGTGTCCGAACGAGGTCAAGAATTGAAGAATTCTCTCATTGATCATTTGTCTCTACCATTGAGCCAAAGAACATCCAAGAAGCTTGTGAGGATAGCTCTTGGATAGTGACAATTGAAGAAGAACTAATGCAATTCGAGAGAAATGCAGTTTGGGAGCTCGTTCCTCTTCCAAGTGGTCACCAAGTTATTGGGACCAATTGGATCTTCAAGAACAAGACCGATGAGAACGAGGTAATCACAAGGAACAAAACAAGGTTAATAGCTCAAGACTACCAACAAGAGGAAGGTATCGATTTCAAAGAATCCTTTGCTCCCGTAGCTAGATTAGAAGCTATTAGTTTGCTATTATCTTTTGCATCTCATAAGAAATTTAAACTATTTCAAATGGATGTTAAAAGTGCATTTTTAAATGGGATTGTCAATGAAGAAGTGTATGTTTCTCAACCTTCCGGTTTCATACATGAAAAATTTCCAAACCATGTTTTCAAACTTAAGAAAGCGTTGTATGGGTTGAGACAAGCACCTAGAGCTTGGTATGATCGATCAAGACATTTCTTTTGGATTTAAGTTTTAAAATGGGAGAAGTTAATTCCACTCTTTTCATTAAAGATTATGAAAATGACATTCTTTTGATTCAAGTTTATGTAGACGATATACTATTTGGTTCTACTAACTTTAATCTTTGTTAAGAATTTTCTAAGTCTATGAAAGATGAATTCGAGATGAGCCACATGGGAGAGCTCACTTACTTCCTTAGACTGCAAATTCGACAAATGGAGAATGGAACTTTCATACATCAAACAAAGTACACAGGGGAGCTTATTTAGCGATTCAGGATGGAATCGTCTTCAAGCAAAAGGACTCCCATGAGTACGACAACACATCTACACAAGGATGAGAACGGAAAAGATGTAGACGTTCGTCTATATCGTGGTATGATCAGTAGCTTACTTTATTTAACCGCTAGTAGGCCCGATATCATGTTTTCCGTATGCTTGTGTGCTAGATATCAAGCTAGACCTAAGGAGTCACACTTGATTGCGGTTAAACGAATATTTCGTTATCTCAATCAGTCACTAGATTATGGATTACTTTACCCGAAATCTAGCACATTGAGTTAATCTCATATAGTGATGCCGACGTTGCCGGATGCAAATCTGATAGGAAAAGTACTAGTGGCACTTGCCATTTCTTATGAAATTCCTTAGTTTCTTGGTTTTCCAAGAAACAGAACTCGGTATCATTGTCCACGACTGAAACGGAATATATTGCCACAGGTCTTGCATGTGCACAAATTCTTTGGATGAGACACACTCTTATGGACTATGGCGTCAATTGTGATACTTGCCCTATCATGGTTGATAACCAAAGTGCCATATGTATTTCCAAGAATCCGGTACATCACTCCCGTACCAAACACATAGATGTGAGATACAACTTTATTAATGATCATGTAGCTAAGAAGGACATCATCTTAGAGTTCATTGAAACCCAAAAACAAATTGCCGACATCTTCACAAAACCTCTTAAAGAAGATTCATTTGTAAGGTTGCGTGGAGAATTAGGAATTATGGGTGAATCTGAAATTTAGGAGCTCTACATACTTGTTATAACACTTTTTGAGCTCATATCATCCTGTTGCCTCTCTTCATTTGATATATCTTATATGTGTTTTAAGAACGGCAATTAAGACTTTTGTGATTTCATGAGTTTTTCAGATTGTTTTAAGAGATTTGTTTTATCAACGATTTATAATTTGATGTTGATTTTATGATGAGTTTATGTTTAGAGTATAGGTCCTAGGGTGAGTGTTCATATCCTTTAGATTTTTATCTCACTGTGCATTTTTGGACCAGGACAGACAACTGCCTTTCCTTCGACAGTCGACTGCCCTACTCTATCTTCTCTGTCAGAAACTTGTATCTTTCGCACAGGCGACTGGTGACAAACTTACAGTCTACTGTTTGATCAACAGGCGACTGCATTTTTGTCTCCAAGCGCCTGTCATCTTTGTCAAAATTTTCCAGTGCTCTCTGTCTTTTTGGATGAGTTTTACTGATTCTCAGTCAGTGGACTGATGCGTATTATACAGTCGACTGTCTCCCGGACAGGCGACTGTATGTTGCTCAACAGTCGATTGTCTGTCATTCTGAGCTTATTTCTTATCACTTCAGCCAGTCGACTGACTTTTGTTCATCAGTTGATTGTCTCCTGTTGTGACGGTTCACTGTTTCGATCTGAGCCGTCGATTCTTTGATCCAACGGTCCAGATTAATTTGCCCCTTTCTTATAAACATCGAGACGGTTCTTTTCGACCCACGTCTTTCTCTCTCCTCCGATTGAAACCGCTCATCTCCCCGCTCATTTCCCCAGCCGTCGATCTCCTCCTCCTCGCTTGTCGATTGCTTCTTCGTTGTGCTTTCGTGCCTTTTGACTAGGTCTGTTTCTCTATTGAGTCTCTCTCTCTCTCTCTCTCTCTCTCTCTCTCTCTCTCTCTCTCTCTCTCTCTCTCTCTCTCTCTCGTGTGATTGTCGTTTGATTACATCTCCTGTCGATACTCTACTATTTTCGATTGACTGTTCCATGGCTCCCAAGACTAAGGGTAAGGGAAAGATCATGGCTCCTAAGAAACCTAGGGTTCGTACGCCTTCTATCGCCAAGACCAAGCAACCCTATAAGGCCCGAACCAAGCAAGCCGAATCTCCCTCTCATTCTACTTCGCAGGGCTATTCTCCTTCTGGGTCTTCCTCTTCTGACGCTGAGCCCCTGATCAAGCGTCAGCGTAAGCCCATTGGTGTTCGCATCAATGAGCCTAGCGCTGATGCTCCTCCTTCACCTCATGTGTCGAGTTCCTCAGAGGAACCCCCTGTCGCTCCACCATCTAATTGTAGTGCCCTGAAAGCTACTGCACACGTACTAGAAGGGGGGTGAATAGTACTTAAAATAATTAAAAGAGTTATTCCTAACTATTGTGCAATGAACAAACGACAATGCGGAATAAACAACAATCAACAAGAATTAAACATACGCAAACAAAGCATGTAACGGGTTCGGATCCACCCAAGTCTCCCCGACTTGTTCCCGGTGATCCTACGTCCCAACCACCCGGATGCCCTCCGGATACTTGAGTTTGAAACCCTAACTCAAGATTTAGCACTATGAAATTCTTGTGAAAAACCTTCACAAGACCAAATCATACAAAAGACATGTGACTCCCACAAACCGGGATCACACCCTCTCTCACAACCGAGAGACACAATTCAAATAACGATTGAAATGAAATAAACACTTACCTACAAAATCCTATGCCTTGAGTAAACTTACCAAATATTAGGGCAAGAAGGATTTTGGGGAAGATGATTGATTCGGGTTTAATATTACATATTTAAACCCCCATTTAGCCCTATTTTGTGCTCATGTGATGCTACATTGTTCTCTAATTCATACGTATTTTCTACACATTTATTTATTAGAGAAAACACACTATTTGAGCACAAAACAACATTTAACGACGTATTTCTGCACTTCTTATATATTTCCTAGCTTGGTCTCGATCTCACGATTCCAACGACTATTTATTTGTATTTTTCTGAGATCTGTGCTAATTACTGTGAATTTTTGAATGCAGAATACCAATTAAATGGAGAAATACGCAATCAAATACTTATATACGGTCGACGCACGGGTTTTGGCGGCCACGTGGCGAACATCGAGCGGCTGACCGCTTCATCCTACGGCGCTCGCAAAAGAGCCATGCGGCAAAACGGTCACCGCTCGATTTCGATCGAGCGGCCCATATCGAACTCGAAGCGCAGATCATGGGGGGCGACGTGGCCATGTGTAGTCCGTTGATCATTCATCCAACTGCCCGAAGCGGCGCTGAGCGGAGTGACGAAGCGGTGCTGAGCGGAGTGACGACGCGGCCGCACGAGATCCCTCCGATCTAAATCCAACGGTCGCTGTTTCACCTGCATTCAAAATCGCAGAGCGGGCGACGTGGCCCTCTCGTCGCCGCAAGATTGAGATCGGACGGCTCCTAATCGACCCGCTTCGAACGCAAGCGGAGATCGAAGCAGCGGGCGCGGATCCGACTTCTTGGGACACGTGGCTTCCCCTAAGACGCACATCATTGATCCTACGGCCGAAATGCATCCCGAAGAGAACTCGGAAACAAAGCGGGCTGGCGCGATTTTTAAAGTACATGTGGCGCTCCGTGAGCCGATCCCGCATGACATCAACGGCCAAGATTTCGAGCGGTTATCGGGTTTGGTTTTAAGGTAAATGGGTACGGGTTTGAACCCGTTAAGCGCCCCAAACCCGCAATGCTATTATATAAGCGTATTTCTAGGGTTTTGGGGCGTATTCTGGCGGATTGGAGGCTCTAGAAGCCGTATTTCCCCTCTGTAAAATTCTGTAAAATTCCAGAGGCTGTTCTTATTATTTTCAGAGAGTTTGGAGGCTTAGCTTGGAGTTTTGGTGATATTTTCTTCAACTTTTACCCCGTATTTGGGTGTTTTCTATTGTATTTGGCTATTAAATTGATGTATTCTTCTATGAAACTTGTTTATTCTTGCACCATGAGTAGCTAAAACTTATTTGTGCATGGTATGGAGTAGTTAGGGGATGTGATTTGTGTTAGTTTGGTTGAATATCCTTGTGCTAAATCGTTAAACGTCGTTAAAATTGTAATCTTTGTTCGTAAATCGAATTTTTCATATTCCAAAAGAATTGATTTAGTTGATGATCGCCCCAAAAGGGTGAGTTTTGATCTCCCCAAAAGGGAGTTTCATACCATATTTTTGATCTCTCCAAAAGAGAGTTTCATATCGTATTATAACTTTAGCGACGATCTTATTGAATATTGTGATTTAACCCCCAAAAGGGCATCTTCCGATGAATTGCTCCCAAAAGGAGAATTCATTGAGTTATATTAAGTATTTTCCGGTGAATTGCTCCCAAAAGGAGAATTCATTGTGTTATACTTGTCAACCAAATTAATACGAATCATTGATCCTAACGAACTCATACCATGTGCATACTTTTTATAGATATTTTCATATACGAATTTCTTTGTTCGCATTGTTCACCACCATTAAAATCATCACATCGCCATCATTAGTGAAGTGGTTAGTTTTTTTTCGTAGGATTTCTATTTGATTTGAATTGTGGTTGCAACAGATTTCTTCCCGTGGATTCGACATCTGGACTCCCAGATTTTACTACTTGTACGGACTCTTGCACTTGAGAGAGAGCACCTTTCGGAGCCCACCATGTTTTTGGCACCGTTGCTGAGGAGGAATGGTTTGTGACTAAGGTTTATTTCATTTAGAGGACCTTCGGTGAGATCTTTCCACTTTACTGTACATAAACTTTTTTTTTAATTTTTAAAAATGGAATATATGAATTTCTATTGCACGAACAATCTGTATGATGCACGGTATGCTAATGCACACAAACATAGAATGGAGAAGCTCAAAATTGTTAATTTTAATCAAACTGACTGTGAAACTTTCTTTCAGGCCTGGAGGAGGTTCACAGACCTAATATCGAGCTATCTGCAGCATGGGTACACAAATGAAGAGCTTATGGCGTCCTTTCTAGATGGACTACGACCACAGCTGCAGGAATTATTGGGATGCATGACGCCGACAGAGGCGTGGGAATACATGGAGTCTCTGCAAGAAAATGAAGAAACCGGGAAAGAGACTTCAGAGAGCGATTCAACGGAGCCTTCATGCCTCGATCAAGAAGAGCAAAGCGTAGACGTACCTTGGCAATCCTTGATAGAGGAAGCTTACCAGACTATTCAGACACAGGAGGCCACATCCCATCAATTCCAGGAGAATTTCCTTGCTCGGAGTCGGCAGATTCAAAATTCCATTGAAAATCTTAATTTGATTGCCGCTTGCTTAGAAGAAAATAATTATTTTAAAATTCAACTTCAAGAATCTAATACGAATTTATCTTCTATTGCAGGTATATCGAGCGAGCCATGTCACGTTGAGGACACGAATAAAAATATCCACATGGCAGAAAGTGTGTGCAAAAGAGAGGACGAGCTAGCAATTTTGGATGAACGAGAGGAGGAGACAGCTAGGGACAAGGGTTTTGAGATTATCTCCATGGAGTCAGAACCATGCCCTCCTCCAGTTTTGTCCCAAAATCATTTATCCCTCTCCCCAACGATCGAGCATCATACAGAGAGTAGTGCAAATCTTTCAGGGAGTAGTCGTCAACTTGCTTTAATTCATTTCACTTATTTTGATGACTACGTTTGGAATAATTTTATTGAAAGGAATCTTAAATTAATTTGGACTGACATAACTCATCTCTCGCAGGACATTGGCAAACAGCTTATAGAGATGCTTGGAGTTGTGTTGCTGGGGTCCAAATTAGTTTTTGGAGGAAGAATAATCGCCGAGGAGCGCAAGGAGCAAATTGTACAACTTCCTCCACCATCAAAGATTCAGGATCCGCCATTTGATCACGATGTGTTCTTTCCAGTAGTGTAGGTTTTTATATGCTTTCTAGGTTGCTGGCTTGAATAAACTCGTACCCCTTTCGACATTGAGGACAATGTCCAACTTTAGTTGGGGGGTGTGTATGAGACCTTAGGATTATTTTTTTTTTTTTTGAGAAGAATAAAGCACCAAATCTCATCATTTTAAAACTCCTTCACATGCCTCAAATGCGGATGATTATACATTGATTGTGTTCTAAAAATTGTTTGTGGCTTGAGTTAATTATTTTTCCTTCATGGAATTACTAGTTAATATGCTATTCATGAAAATTTTCAATTTTCATGATTAATATCTCGAAATAGTTTGAATTTATTTCATGCATGCTAATGTGATGAAAAAGCTTAAGTATACACAATTTATTAGAATAGTCTTCAAGTTGAAGAGGAATTTGGCCTTTGATACTAATTTTTATATTCAAAGAATGGGTGTTGAGTTGCTTACAACGAAAAAGAAAAAAAGAAAGAAAAGAATGAATGAAAAATGAATGATGAAAAATGAATGAATAAATATGTCACTAATAAATAACTTGGTTGGCTCGAGTAGTACAGTCCGAGGGGTCCTTTTTGGCCTAATGCCCTATTATCGTCTGATTTGGGAGCCATTGACCGGAACCTCACTCATTTGATGGAGCGATCCACGTTATACTTTTTCCTGCGAATGTTGCTTGATGCGCGTTACGCAGAACTAATAAAAGAAAAGAAATGGTGAATATACTAAGAAACTTCAATACCCATGTCTTGAGTGATTGTTTTGATAGGCCAATTCCTTGGAAACAAGAAAACTAGGATAAAACGACGTGTTATACTTTCGCTTGTGCAAAACGATGCTTGTATGTTATTTATTCATACTAAATTAGAGAAAATATCATATGATTGATTTTGTTCATGGATGTGTATATTGATGGTCAAGACCATGTTGGAATGCGTATTATTGAGCCATGCCATGAGCAATTTGAAAGAATTTATTGTTTTATTAATCATCCGTATTAATCGCTATTTTTGCTAGAGACTAGCAAATCGCTAGTTGGGGGGTGTGATTCGGGTTTAATATTACATATTTAAACCCCATTTAGCCCTATTTTGTGCTCATGTAATGCTACATTGTTCTCTAATTCATACGTATTTTCTACACATTTATTTATTAGAGAAAACACACTATTTGAGCACAAAACAGCATTTAACGACGTATTTCTGCACTTCTTATATATTTCCTAGCTTGGTCTCGATCTCACGATTCCAACGACTATTTATTTGTATTTTTCTGAGATCTGTGCTAATTACTGTGAATTTTTGAATGCAGAATACCAATTAAATGGAGAAATACGCAATCAAATACTTATATACGGTCGACGCACGGGTTTTGGCGGCCACGTGGCGAACATCGAGCGGCTTACCGCTTCATCATACGGTGCTCGCAAAAGAGCCACGCGGCAAAATGGTCACCACTCGATTTCGATCGAGCGGCCCATATCGAACTCGAAGCGCAGATCATGGGGGGGCGACGTGGCCATGTGTAGTCCGTTGATCATTCATCCAACAGCCCGAAGCGGCACTGAGCGGAGTGACGACGCGGCCGCACGAGATCCCTCCGATCTAAATCCAACGGTCGATGTTTCACCCGCATTCAAAATCGCAGAGCGGGCGACGTGGCCCTCTCGTCGCCGCAAGATTGAGATCGGACGGCTCCTAATCGACCCGCTTCGAACGCAAGCGGAGATCGAAGCAACGGGTGTGGATCCGACTTCTTGGGACACGTGGCTTCCCCTGAGCCGCACATCATTGATCCTACGGCCGAAATGCATCCCGAAGAGAACTCGGAAACGGAGCGGGCTGGCGCGATTTTTAAAGTACATGTGGCGCTCCGTGAGCCGATCCCGCATGACATCAACGGCCAAGATTTCGAGCGGTTATTGGGTTTGTTTTTAAGGTAAATGGGTATGGGTTTGAACCCGTTAAGCGCCCCAAACCCGCAATGCTATTATATAAGCGTATTTCTAGGGTTTTGGGGCGTATTCTGGCGGATTGGAGGCTCTAGAAGCCGTATTTTCCCTCTGTAAAATTCTGTAAAATTCCAGAGGCTGTTCTTATTATTTTTAGAGAGTTTGGAGGGCTTAGCTTGGAGTTTTGGTGATATTTTCTTCAACTTTTACCCCGTATTTGGGTGTTTTCTATTGTATTTGGCTATTAAATTGATGTATTCTTCTATGAAACTTGTTTATTCTTGCACCATGAGTAGCTAAAACTTATTTGTGCATGGTATGGAGTAGTTAGGGGATGTGATTTGTGTTAGTTTGGTTGAATATCCTTGTGCTAAATCGTTAAACGTCGTTAAAATTGTAATCTTTGTTCGTAAATCGACTTTTTCATATTCCAAAAGAATTGATTTAGTTGATGATCGCCCCAAAAGGGTGAGTTTTGATCTCCCCAAAAGGGAGTTTCATACCGTAGTTTTGATCTCTCCAAAAGAGAGTTTCATATCATATTATAACTTTAGCGACGATCTTATTGAATATTGTGATTTAACCCCCAAAAGGGCATCTTCCGATGAATTGCTCCCAAAAGGAGAATTCATTGAGTTATATTGAGTATTTTCCGGTGAATTGCTCCCAAAAGGAGAATTCATTGCGTTATACTTGTCAACCAAATTAATACGAATCATTGATCCTAACGAACTCATACCATGTGCATACTTTTTATAGATATTTTCATATACGAATTTCTTTGTTTGCATTGTTCACCACCATTAAAATCGTCACATCGCCATCATTAGTGAAGTGGTTAGTTTGTTTTCGTAGGATTTCTATTTGATTTGAATTGTGGTTGCAACAAATTTCTTCCCGTGGATTCGACATCTGGACTCCCAGATTTTACTACTTGTACGGACTCTTGCACTTGAGAGAGAGCACCTTTCGGAGCCCACCAATGATGACACCAAGCCCTAGCTCCACCAAGATGGACAGCAATAGGTGGCTAGGATGAGGTTGGTGTCCTTGGATTCGAAGCCCTTGGCTTGAATGGCTCACAATGGAGAGAATCTCTCTTGAGGATATTAGCTCAAGGAGTTAATGGAGAGATTCTTGTGAGGAAGAGAGAGCTTGGAATTAGCTTGAGAAAACTCTTCTCTTAGGTCTGAAAATACTTTGATAATGGACCTCTAACCTTGCCTCAAACGAATCAGGTTTGTATTTATAGAGGCAAGGAAAATCGTGTTGGAAAAGTTCCCAACGGCTCTATTCTGAACCAGACTAGTCGGTCAAAGAAGGATCACTGACCGACTAGTTCATCAACTAGTCGGTTGGTGATACAACGTAGACCGACTAACGGTTGAACAGCCAAAAGGTCGAAGTACAGGCAATGACAACTAGTCGGTCTAAGAAGACTTGCCAACCGACTAGTTTCACAACTAGTCGGTCGGTGAATGTTCTTTGACCGACTAACAGTCGAAATAGAATAGGCTGACTTCAAGATGACTTAGTCGGTTTAAGAACAAATGCTGACCGACTAGTTTCTCAACTAGTCGGTCGACAAACGTTCTTTGACCGACTAACTCGAAACAGTAGCTCAGGCTGAAAAAGACTGAACACAACTCGTCGGTCTGAGAAGGACTCCTGACCGACTAGATCGTCATCTAGTCGGTCGGTGAACCTTCTTAGACCGACTAATTGATCAACATGGAATGAGCTGAAATTAGCAAGACATTTAGTCGGTTCATGTAGAGTTACCGACCGACTAGATCGTCATCTAGTCGGTTGGTGACTCTACTTGAACCAACTAACATGCACTAGAAGCCGAGGGAAGAAGCGATAGGCTTCGGGAAAGTTTCTAATGGCTTCTATGATAATCCTAGCTCTATGAGCGAAATGAAGATAATAATGTAAGTCCTACTCAAGGCTTAACATTCTAATCTATAAAGCTAGAAGACATAAAGTAATACATGACGAACCGTCTTCAAAGCTTCAATCTTCATTCTTCTTGACTTCAATATTGCTCCTTTAGCTTCAACGAAGCTTCAGGCACATGATCACGCGTATTGAGAAGTCTTGAGATGTCTCTTTTGATGTACGTATTCTTTTGGCGACGATCTCCATAACTGCGCTCACAAATAGTTAGTATACGATATTTATGTTTGCTCATCATCCAAAACCAAATCCGGGGAATCAATACTCAACACTAATCCCCTTGTTCCCATTTACCGAGATGATCTCTGCTTGGCAAAATTCCACTCTCTCATAGGGATCAAACTTCTTAGAGAGCGTTATATCGTTTTCCCCCGCCTTCACTGCTGAGAGACTTTCAAATACTCTATCTGCTACTCATGTGGCCGACCTTTTTCGCTTCTCTCAGAGCGAGTCTCCACGAGCTTATCCATTTCTGGTTAAGCTCTTCTATGCTAACCACGTTCGCGGTGAGTACTCTACCACTGGATTTATCGATACTGTTGTCCAGGGAACCCACATTCGTATTGATCCCACTCTCTTAGGGACCATACTTAGGATTCCTTCCATTGGGTCCCTTCCTTCAGACATTTCCATTTCTGATGTCGATGAGCTAGATCAGGCTATCCTTCGGGACATGTTCCGTGAGATACCCTCAGTACTATCTTCTGGTGTCAGGTCGTCCATGTTCTTGGCTAGGGATTGGGCTATTCACCTCGTGATGAAGTCCATCATCCCGCCGAAGTACGGATCATCTGATCAGCCTTCCCAGGATATACTGAGGTGTATGTATGTGATCTTCTCTAGGATGTCCGTGAACTGGGCTGGTGTCCTCCTTGACACGATGGACAAGGTCGAGTTTACTTCCTTCTCGTCTCACATTCCATACGGTGGACTTCTTACACTTGTCTTTCGTCACTTTTGGATTGACTTGTCTCCTTACGAGCCCGTGCCTTTTGGTCCTCTTCTGGATGCTGCTACAAAGGCGAAGTCCTCTTTGGCTCTGCAGTCTACATCAAAGAAGAGGAAATCCACTTCTGCTCCATCTTCCTCCACTGTTCCACCTGCTGACTAGCCATCTTCATCTGCTCCTCCTGCTCTTGACTTTCTTTTTGAGATGGTCTCCGGTCTAAATAAGTTGGATGTCCTATCATTCCAACATTAGGGAATACCCTTCCTTGAGCATCTGAGACGTTTTGTTCCTCCCCAGCCTCGTGTGCCTCCTCCCCCATCATCAATGAGCTCGTTGTGCATCCTAGCGTAGCAGCTACTCAGGGTGCTCCTGCTGCTCCTCCTCCAGAGGATACCACTGTTGACCCAAAGCCCTAGAGGGGGGGTGAATAGTACTTTAAAAATAACAAGGAGTATAATTCCAAATTATAGTGCAAACAACTACCAAATCAATTTGCGGAAGCTTAAATTGAATGACAACAACAAAATTAACAATGCTAACAAATGATGTTACTGGGTTCAGATCCACCCAAGTCTCCCCGACTTGTTCCCGGTGATCCTTCGTCCCAACCACCCGGATCCCCTCCGGATACTTAGGTTAGAAACCCTAACCCAAGATTTCCACTATGAATATCTTGTGAAAAACCTTCACAAGATCAAATCATACATGCAATGGCAATAGTGAATCCCACAACCCGGGATCACAACTTTCTCTCACAACCGAGAGAACCAATAAGCAATATAAAAGAGTTTAGAATGAAATAAACAATCTTACCACAAAATCCTATACCTTGAGTTTTTCTTACCCAAATAGGTGAAAGGAAGGATTTGAGGAAGATGAAGTCACCAAGACCTAGCACCAAGGAAATGACCAGCAATAGGTGCCTAGGAATGATTTGGAGACTTGAATCAAGCTAGAGCTTGAAGATCTCACCAAGAACAAGCTTCTCTCAATATGGATTCTAGATCTAGAAAGTGAGAGAATGGGTTTCTTGTGAGGAAGAGAGCTTTGGAAATGAGTGAGAATGGCTATCTCTTTTGATCTCAATGAATCTCTTAATGGCAGCTCTAACCTAGAGAGAAATGACCTAGGTTCGTATTTATAGGGTCCCATAAAAACAAATTAGGTCAATTCCCAACGGATAGAAATCTGAGGCAACTAGTCGGTCAAAGAACAACCACTGACCAACTAGTTCATCAACTAGTCGGTCAGTCAAACAACATGGACCGACTAAGTGAGGAACTGAGAAGAGATAGAAATTCAGACCTAGAAATCTAGTCGGTCCAAGAAGACATTCTGACCGACTAGTTTCACAACTAGTCGGTCAGTCAGTGAACGTAGACCGACTAAGAGGCAAAGTGAAATAGTCTGAATACAAATTGACTTAGTCGATCCAAGAACAAAAGTTGACCGACTAGATTGTCAACTAGTCGGTCACCAAACATTCTTAGACCGACTAAACGATAAACAGTAGCTTAGGAGAAATTTGGCATGTACAGTAAATCACAACTAGTCGGTCAAAGAAGCATCACTAACCGACTAGTTCACAAACTAGTCGGTCTGTGAGTCAACGTAGACTGACTAACTGTAAACAGTACTGAACAAGAAATTAAGGAAGTAAACTAGTCGGTCCAAGAAGCTTTGCTGACCGACTAGATCACCATCTAGTCGGTCAGTACTTCTTCTTGTACCAACTAACATGCACATACAAGTCCGAATCGAAGCGCGACGCTTCGAGGAATTTAGAATGAACTTGTACTAAGATCCTAGAGCTATGATATGAGCGTTATGAAGATAGAATTGTAATATATACTCAAGGCTTAACATTCTATATATATCGAAGCTAAAAGACTATAAATAAAACCTTAAAGAACGGTCTTCGAGAGCTTCGATTAATTCTTCATGACTTCCAAAACGGTCCAAGAGCTTCAACGAAGCTTTAGGCAATGAATATGTGCTTTGAGAAGTCTTGAGATGTCGCTTTGAATGTTCTCGTGAATTTGGCGACGATCTCCAATACTGCGCTCACAAATTGTTAGTTCATGAATTATTTATGTTTGCTCATCATCCAAAACCAAATCCGGGGAGTCCAATATTCAACATTCTCCCCCTTTTTGGTGATGACAAACCAACATAAATAATAATCAAAAATAATGATTCAAATGTAAAATACTTACTCCCCCTGCATTGATGATACGTTAATTCCAAAATGAATATATATGAATTGCATCGATAAAGAGAATCGATTTTTGAAATATCAGATTTTGAAAATCCTTATATATATCTTAACTCCCCCTGAATCTAACACATCAAATTAAATTCTTGGAAATTGAGTTAAATTTTCATTTGACTTATTTATTATCATTACCTCTCCCCCTTTGGCATTATCCCAAAAATGGGGGGCATACAACGACAACAACTAGGAAATGGAAAATCCAACATCGGGAGTCGTAGACAATGACGATGGACCTAATTGACACCAAGGGAAAAGTGTTGAAATCAAATCAAGGTGTGCCAAAATGTCCATTATCAAAAAGCGATAAGAAAAATCATCAAAATACCAAATATTTATTCATTTATTGAATAATGAAACATACTCTCCAATATTCAATATTCTTGGTTAAATTTGTGCATGGAAAACAATTCTATACAATTATAGAAATATAATCTATTTAACCAAGTTTTTAAGCGTCGAGCGACGAATTCACATTGCATATGCGTTGAACGAATAGTAAATGTGCAAGACGAATTGAAACATAGAGAACGACGATGTATATATATATAAAAACATCATGAGTACATCCAAAAAGATATCACATCGAGTACATCAAGTATAACAAGTGCAACATACTCTCGATATAAACATCAAAATACAACAACATCATCATCAACATCTAAATACAACACCATCATCAACATCATCCAAAGTACATCAAGATACAACACCGACATCCAGAAAACTCAAAATACATCAAAAACAACCCTCAAACTCCATCCTAACCCAAAATACTCTCAATAAGATATATCATCCAAAAAGTAGTGGAGAGTCCTCGAAACTGACGATCACGAGGAAGTGGCTGGATCTGCAGTCTCCGTGGGTCCAGTCGACGGAGTGGACTCAGGCTCTGCAGGAAGGAGAGGAGTGTCAACAGACGGGATCGTCGGGGCAGGTGTGGAGACATAGACGGTAGGCTCAACGGCAGGGGTCTCAACAGCAGCAGCAGCAGGTGATACAGGAGCAGGCTCGTCAGCAGGAGCAGCAGCAGCCACAGAAGTCTGAACTACTGGTACAGAAGTCTCTGGGGCACCGGAAGTGGTGCCATCTCCAGGAGCAGATGTGGTAGCAGCCGCAGCAGTGGCCTCATCGCCACGAGCCAAGGAAGTGACAAGATCGTCAATATCCTCATCGTCCATCTCCTCGTCCTCAGAAACAGGAGGAGGAAGCTGAATGCCCATCATACTTGCCATACGGCAAACTACCTCCTCGGTACGAGCCAAGCGAGACTCGTGCCGACGAAGTAAGCGTACGACATCATCTAATGTGGCAGAAGGAGTGGGGGCTGCAGCAGCAGAGGGAGTGGCCTGGGAAGCAGATGTGGTCGACCTCTGCACGTGACGAAGCGTCGCAAGAGATTTCTTAACGGCCGTCGCGTTCAGAGGAGGACCCAAGGGACGCTCATCGTCAGGAGGGAGAGGGACACGGAAATGACGGAAAACCAGGGTCAACAGACACGGGTAAGGGATATGCGCAGATTTATTGGTCTTGCGAATACACTCGAAAGAGTCCATATTATCGAGTATAACACGAGCCCAATTAATCTCGCAACCCAAGAAAAGAGCGTAAATCAACTTGAGAAATGGCTGGGATGGAAGTGAAGATGAGCCGTACTTGGGAAGCAAGCACGACTTCAGAATGAGATTCAGCACCCATGCATTTGGCTTGAACGACTTCGAAGGAACTCCAATGAAGGCAGGAGGGATCACATGGAAGATATCAGAAAGAACGGACTGATCCAAGGAGGAAATATCGTCAACAGAAATATCCGAAGGAAGGAGACCAGACGACGAACAACCAAGTATCTCCCCCAAAACTTCTGCCGTGAGAACTATAGGAGTTCCTAAGACAGTAGTCTCGATGGAGTGACTCTCGTCGTAGTGGCCTCGGACACGATTGGCGTAGAATAATTTGACCAGGCGAGGAAATGGTCTAGGGTTGGCCTTAGGGTCGTAGCGAAGGTAGTCCAATAGGCCACTATACGAGAGAAGATCGGTAAGGCCAAGGAAATCAGAAAACTGAACGTAATGTTCCAACAGCAACGGGCAGTGCTCTATACGGTTGTATGCTGCGAGACACTGAGGGTCGTCGTGGCACAACGATATATCCACACCGCCGACTGGCATTGGACCTTTACCCTTAGCCTTACGGGTCTTCGAAGGAGGTGGAGTGGGTGCCTTCTCGGGATGTTCAGGAGAGTATTCTTCATCGGAATTATCCTCGGAATCACTACCTGAACGAACACCGGGAGGAGTGGGTGCACGGGACTTTTTAGGCTTAGGCTTGGGCTTGGACGATTGGCCGGTAGGTTTAGGCTTAGATGTCCTCTTCCTCTTCAACGGAGTCGAAGACAAAGAGGGGGGACATGTGGTCTTAGCCCTACGCTTGGGAGGGGTCGAAGCGGCCCCGGTCTCAACGATCATGGGGGATGCCCCAGAAGACGTAATCGGGATTCTCGTTCGTGCCATGATCTCGGCACAACGAGCACAACCAAACGACGGGATAGGATCAAAATACCCTAAGCACAAACCCTAGAACCTAACACAAAAGCCCTAAGAGTGAAAAAAAAATCCGAAACCCTAGAACACCTAGATGATGAAATGAAGCCTAGAACAAACCCTAGGGATGAAGAACAAGAGCTAGGAAGGGGGGTTATACCTAGGAGAGATGGTCGACGGCGACGGACGGCGGGGATGGCCGGAAAAATGGCCGGAAAGACGTCGGAAGTCGAAGGGGCTCGAGAGGGTTTAGGGGGTTTTCGGGCTGGAGCTGAGAAAAATACCGACTAAAAGTGAAAAGAATCGGTTAGAATGTGTTTAAGTCGGTCGGGAATGCGAAAAGACACGTTTGCCCTAACCCACTTAGTCGGTCACAGTTCAAGTACTGACCGACTAGATTACGATCTAGTCGGTCGGTCAATGAGCTTGAACCGACTAAGTCGAAACAGAGGCCAACAGAAATTTTTAGGGCTATAATTAGTCGGTCGCAGTATACTCACTGACCGACTAGTTTTCAATCTAGTCGGTCGATAAGTGTACTATGACCGACTAAAAGAAGTAAATGACAATAGAAAGTTTAAAGCTTGAACTAGTCGGTCTGAGTTCACTAGCTGACCGACTAGATGAGCATCTAGTCGGTTGGCTGATGAACTGAAACCGACTAGAAGTGTCCAAAAATTGGTAAATGAGTTCTCTTCAAAAACCACTTGGATGAAACATCTTAACCCGCTCAGTAGTCATCTAAACTACCCCATAAAACGTCGAAATCTTAAATACGACATTCAAATAAGAATTCGAGCAAAAATTCAAACATATCACATAAAATCCCAAAAATTCAATAAATCTAGCATGAATGAAATATCGCGAAATATAATAGCATGCAAGACAATTGAATGAAATATGAATCCTATATCTCGGATTCACCCATAATCCCCAATTCTCGACGCAACCGCACAAAGGAGTCCTCCTTTAGGGGTTTCGTGAAAATATCGGTGATTTGCTTTTGGGTTTCAACGTACACTAATATGATGTCCTTTTTAGCAACATGATCATCTAAAAAATGGTGTCGGACATCTATGTGTTTAGATCGGGAATGGTGCACCGGATTCTTTGAAAGACAAATAGAACTTTGGTTATCCACCATGATAGGGCTAGTATCACAATGAATACCAAAATCCTTCAGTGTGTGTCTCATCCAAAGAACCTGGGCACAAGCGGCACCGGCGGCAATGTATTCCGCCTCGGTGGTAGAAAGTGATACCGAATTTTGCTTCTTGGAAAACCAAGAGACAAGAGAATTTCCTAGAAAATGGCAAGTGCCACTAGTACTCTTCCTGTCGGATTTGCATCCCGCATAATCAGCGTCACTATATGAGACTAACTCACATGTGCTAGATTTCGGATAAAGTAATCCAAAATCTAAAGTGTAACTTAGATAGCGAAAAATACGTTTAACCGCTACTAAGTGAGAATCCTTAGGTTGAGACTGATAACGAGCACAAATACAAACGGTAAACATAATATCGGGCCTACTTGCGGTAAGATAAAGTAAACTACCTATCATACCTCGATATAGACGAATGTCTACATCTTTTCCGCCCGTATCTTAATCAAGATGTGTTGTAGTGCTCATAGGAGTCTTTTTCCCGGAGGCATTCTCCATTCCAAATCGCTTTAGCAACTCCACCGTGTACTTCGTTTGGTGGATGAAGATTGCATCGTTCAATTGGCGAATTTGGAGACCTAAGAAATATTTGAGTTCGCCCATGTGGCTCATCTCAAATTGTTCCTTCATAACATTAGAAAACTCTTCGCAAAGAGTGAAGTTAGTAGCACCGAAAATGATATCATCAACATAAATTTGAACTAATAAAATATCATTATTCGCATGCTTAATAAAAAGTGTAGAATCGGCTTCGCCCATTTTAAAATTCAAATCCAAAAGAAAATTCTTTAGGCGATCATACCAAGCTCGAGGAGCTTGTCTCAAACCATAAAGAGCTTTCTTTAGTTTAAAAACATGATTTGGAAATTTTTCATTTATGAAGCCCGGAGGTTGAGAAACGTAAACTTCCTCAACGACATCTCCATTTAAAAATGCACTTTTAACATCCATTTGAAATAATTTAAAATTTTTATGGCATGCAAAAGACAATAGTAGTCTAATTGATTCTAATCTAGCTACCGGAGCGAAGGATTCTTCGAAATCGATACCTTCCTCTTGTCGATAGCCTTGAGCTACTAACCGAGCTTTGTTCCGGACGACGACTTGGTTTTCGTCGGTTTTGTTCTTGAAGATCCACTTTGTCCCTATGACGGTGTGGTTCTTCGATGGCAAAGAAACAAGCTCACATACCTCATTCCTCTCGAATTGAATGAGTTCCTCCTCCATGGCAAGGATCCAAGCACTATCTTCGCATGCTTCAACTATATTCTTTGGCTCTATCGATGAGGCAAAGGCACAATTGGCGAAGTGGTGGACTTGCGATCTCGTCTTGACTCTATCTTGAATATTGCCAATGACTTGCTCATGGGGATGGTCGCGAACGGTATGAAGCCGCTTGGGAATACCTTGATCACTAGGCACATCCTCAACAACTTCATTAGTCGGGTTAGTATCAATAGAATCAATTGAATCAATAGACTTAGAATTTTCAAACGAATCACATAAAACATCCATAGAGTCATCATCATTTGAAATTCTAGGAGTAGTAAAATTCTCATTAAAAGAGACATGAAGTGATTCCTCGATCGTAGAGGATCTTTTGTTGTATATCCGGTAGGCTTTGCTACGTGAGGAATACCTAACAAATATCCCCTCATCCGATCTCGGATCAAACTTGTCCAAATTATCATATGTGTTTTTAATAAAACATTTTGCGCCGAAAACACGAAAATGTTTAACTTGAGGCAATCTTCCAAACAACAATTCATAGCAAGTTTGTTTGGTGCCGGGCCTCAAAAGTATTCTATTATACACATAACAAGCGGTGTGTACCGCTTCCGCCCAAAATTGATAACCAAGTTGACTATCTTCGAGCATAGTGCGAGCACACTCCACAAGCGTTCTATTCTTCCTCTCAACAACACCATTTTGAGGAGGTGCGCGAGGGAAAGAAAACGTGTGAGTAATTCCAAGATCATCACAAAAATTTGAGAAAGACTCATTCTCAAATTCACCCCCATGATCACTACGAATAGTGACAATGGTGGTTCCGATGAGATTTTGTACTTTCTTCACAAATATTGTGAAGTTTTCAAAAGCTTCATTTTTATTACATAAGAAAAATACCCATGTAAATCTTGAATAATCATCAACGATGACTAGTCCATATCTTGCATTTCCTAAGGAAGCAACTCTAGTTGGCCCAAATAAATCTAGATGTAATAGCTCTAGTGGCCGTTTAGTAGAAATGCTTTTCTTAGGTTTAAATGAAGATTTAGGAAGCTTGCCACGTCGACAAGAATCACAAAAACTTTTCTTTTCAAAAACGAGCTTCAGAAAACCTTTAATGGAATTTAATTTTGAAAGCTTATAAAGTGTTCCAAAGTTCACATGTCCAAAGCGTCGATGCCATAAGTGTTGTTCACTTGTGTTAGCAACGAGACATTGTTCATATGACTTAGGAAGATCCAAAATATAAATATCTTTATGACGTGTGCCAGAAAATAATGATTTATTATTATCATTTGAAATATGACACAATCCTTTCGCAAAGCTAACTTTGTAACCTTTGTCACAAAGTTGGCTTATTGAAATAAGATTATGATTTAAACCATTAACTAGATAAACATCACTAATTAAGGGTTTAGATGGGTTACCCACTTTACCAACACCGACGATGGTTCCGCTCTCGTTGCCTCCAAATACGACGCGATTTCCATTTGCAATGGGAACCACTCCGGAGAGCAATTGAGCGTCACCCGTCATGTGTTTGGAGCACCCGCTATCGAGTATCCAATTCCCTTTAGAGCTAAATTTAAATTTGTTGCTCCTTTTCTTTTTCTTTTCCTTGAGTACCTAAAGATAGAAAATTTCATATCATGGTACCCAAGGTCATTGGGTCCTCAAAGGTTAGACCTTTGGAAGCCAAGTCCAATTGGACTTAGACTTCCCTACATAATTTCTACTATGCACAACATCCGAAAAATAAGCATTCATATACACTTGTTTTTCATCCATGCTTGTGTCCTTTGGGCTCCAAATAGTGAAAATCTTGGGAGCCCTCATCCTATTGGGTGCATGCATGCGGTGTTGATTTCTACGTGATGCATGTTGTGGATAGGCATAAGGAACATGATGGAATGGTGCACGACGAGAATTATTCATATGATGAGGTGGGTAAACATATGCATGTGTGGGAACACGTGCGTGAGGGTGTCTCACATGGTGTGCACGTGCCCGAGAATGTGTTGCATAAAAATCATCATATGTGTAAGCCGGTGGAGTAGGACGTGTGTTCCTACGTGGCATGGTATTGGTGTACATATAAGCATGCCCCTTCTTTGGAGGTCCACCCAAAGTGGGTTTCTTTCCGAAAGAGGGTGTGGACGAGGTGGAAGCACCATTGGAAGATGAACTACCAATAGAGTGTTTGCTCCCATTCGTTGAGGCTTCGGAAGTTGGCCTAACAAAAGTAGTGACCGACTTGGATGAATTTCCCATCATATACCCCAAGCCAATGTGGTGTTTGGCCGGAAGTAAATCTTTTAGGATATTATCCAAATGGCCCTTACCCTTATTGAATTCATTGATTCGGCCTAATGTGTTCTCATATTTCTCGGTGAGAGAACGCAAAGAAGTATCCAAAGTGGATACTTGCGATGTGAGCACATAAACACGAGATTTAAGACTTTCATTCTCAATACCCAAAGTCGAGTTTTGAGAAGTCAAATCCTTTATCCTATGTTCTTCCGTATCCTCAATGCTAACATGTTCAAGTTTAGATTTGAGATTTACAATCTCATTTCTTAACTCTTCAACAAGGGTGTCGTTGTTGGTGATGATAATCTTAGGCGAGGTTTGAATGCTAGCTAGGTCATCTTTTACTTTAGTATATCTATTTACTAATTTAGTGTATTTAGACCATAGTTGAGAGTTAGCATTCCTAAGATCATCCATAGTTACCTCATCGCCCTCGTTGTCGCTATCATCGGAGGAGGAAGATCCTTGATCATGCTCCTCTCTTGCCATGAAGCACATGTGCACTTGCTCCACTTTCTCATCGTTCGACTCTCTGCTTGAGGAATTTTCGGAGTCGGTGAATGTTGCTCCGACAAGCCCCTTTTTGTATCCCTTTTTGTACTTCTTGGACTTGTCGAACTTCGGCGCCTTCCACTTCTCCTTTTGCTTGTTTTGAGGACAATCCGCTTTGATGTGTCCTGGCTTATTGCATTTAAAGCACAAAGGTGGAGAGGCGTTAGTAGAAGTAAATTTAGATTTTTGTTTGAAGTTACCCTTTCGGAAGAAGCGATTGAACTTCTTTGCCATGAGTGCAATGGATTCCATGTCCATTTCTTCTTCCGAGTCCTCATCATCGGTAGAGGTGGATGAAGCCGTCTTGAATGCAATCGCCTTTTTCTTAGGCGCGTCTTGGTTCAAATAGGACTTCATCTTTTCTTGTAACTTCACCTTGCTATCTTTGCGTACCTCGTATGACATCAAAGTACCCATCAATTGAACTACGGTATACTTATTCATGTCATTACCTTCCTCGATGGCGAAGGTACGTTTCTTCCAAGAAGAAGGAAGTCCTTCGATAATCTTCGAACACTTCTCCTTTTGGGTGTAAGTTTTGCCGAGAGCTTCCAACTCGTTCATTATGTCGACGAAGCGAGCATAATACTCCTTCATCTTTTCTTCCTGTTCCATATGAAACAATTCGTAATCTCTATTGACTACTACGAGTTTAGAATCTCTTACCCGACTCGTTCCTTCATGCAAAATGAGGAGCGAATTCCAAATTTGATATGCACTCTTACATGTGCATATCTTATTAAAATCTTCGGGTTCCAATGCGCATTGTAAAGCATTCATAGCTTTGGCATTTGCAATCTCCGCGGCGACCTCCGCGGTAGTCCACTTGTCGAAATCTTCTTCGGTAGGCACATTGTACTCCGACATGGTAATTCTCCACAAGGAAGCGCTTCGAAGGAACGTTTCCATCCGGCATTTCCAATATCCATAATTGACGCCGTTGAAGAATGGAGGCCTTGTCGAGGAATGTCCTTCCATGACCGAAGACGCTCCTTCACGGTTCTTGAAGGTGCCATAGTCGGAAGGTGGACGCACGGTTTTGTTGTCGTTGGAAGACATAGCTAAGTATCTGGCTTTGATACCAAATGTAATGCCCTACAAGCTACTGCACAAGTACTAGAGGGGGGTGAATAGTACTTTAAAAATAACAAGGAGTATAATTCCAAATTATAGTGCAAACAACTACCAAATCAATTTGCGGAAGCTTAAATTGAATGACAACAACAAAATTAACAATGCTAACAAATGATGTTACTGGGTTCGGATCCACCCAAGTCTCCCCGACTTGTTCCCGGTGATCCTACGTCCCAACCACCCGGATCCCCTCCGGATACTTAGGTTAGAAATCCTAACCCAAGATTTCCACTATGAATATCTTGTGAAAAACCTTCACAAGATCAAATCATACATGCAATGGCAATAGTGAATCCCACAACCCAGGATCACAACTTTCTCTCACAACCGAGAGAACCAATAAGCAATATAAAAGAGTTTAGAATAAAATAAACAATCTTACCACAAAATCCTATACCTTGAGTTTTTCTTACCCAAATAGGTGAAAGGAAGGATTTGAGGAAGATGAAGTCACCAAGACCTAGCACCAAGGAAATGACCAGCAATAGGTGCCTAGGAATGATTTGGAGACTTGAATCAAGCTAGAGCTTGAAGAGCTCACCAAGAACAAGCTTCTCTCAATATGGATTCTAGATCTAGAAAGTGAGAGAATGGGTTTCTTGTGAGGAAGAGAGCTTTGGAAATGAGTGAGAATGGCTATCTCTTTTGATCTCAATGAATCTCTTAATGGCAGCTCTAACCTAGAGAGAAATGACCTAGTTTCGTATTTATAGTGTCCCATAAAAACAAATTAGGTCAATTCCCAACAGATAGAAATCTGAGGCAACTAGTCGGTCAAAGAACAACCACTGACCGACTAGTTCATCAACTAGTCGGTCAGTCAAACAACATGGACCGACTAAGTGAGGAACTGAGAAGAGATAGAAATTCAGACCTAGAAATCTAGTCGGTCCAAGAAGACATTCTGACCGACTAGTTTCACAACTAGTCGGTCAGTCAGTGAACGTAGACCGACTAAGAGGCAAAGTGAAATAGTCTGAATACAAATTGACTTAGTCGGTCCAAGAACAAAAGTTGACCGACTAGATTGTCAACTAGTCGGTCACCAAACGTTCTTAGACCGACTAAACGATAAACAGTAGCTTAGGAGAAATTTGGCATGTACAGTAAATCACAACTAGTCGGTCAAAGAAGCATCACTGACCGACTAGTTCACAAACTAGTCGGTCGGTGAGTCAACGTAGACCGACTAACTGTAAACAGTACTGAACAAGAAATTAAGGAAGTAAACTAGTCGGTCCAAGAAGCTTTGCTGACCGACTAGATCACCATCTAGTCGGTCAGTATTTCTTCTTGTACCAACTAACATGCACATACAAGTCCGAATCGAAGCACGACGCTTCGAGGAATTTAGAATGAACTTGTACTAAGATCCTAGAGCTACGATATGAGCGTTATGAAGATAGAATTGTAAGATATACTCAAGGCTTAACATTCTATATATATCGAAGCTAAAAGACTATAAATAAAACCTTAAAGAACGGTCTTCGAGAGCTTCGATTAATTCTTCATGACTTCCAAAATGGTCCAAGAGCTTCAACGAAGCTTTAGGCAATGAATATGTGCTTTGAGAAGTCTTGAGATGTCGCTTTGAATGTTCTCGTGAATTTGGCGAAGATCTCCAATACTGCGCTCAGAAATTGTTAGTTCATGAATTATTTATGTTTGCTCATCATCCAAAACCAAATCCGGGGAGTCCAATATTCAACACCAGGTTCTTCATCTGCTGCACCTGGAGACACTCACTCGTAGATTTTTCTCTTTGTATTTTGTGTAGTGATGGATATTTGGTGATGATGTATGATGATATATGCTGATGTATTTTGAGATCATGATGTATTTTCTTTTGATCATGATGTATTTTGTTGGACATGTTGATGTCCATTTGACTTGTACTCTTGTCATATCTCTTTTATATTTATATGATATTGCAGTTTCGCCTTACGTCTCTGTAACGACTGCTTTTCACGTATCTGGATTTAATATATTATAATATATGTTTTGGTGGATTTTCTCCTCGTATGTGGTTTTCGTCTCCGTAGTTTTCGTTTTCGATCGATTCGTCGTATTTTCTCGTTCCTTCCTTAGGATTGTCGATTTCGAAGTATGTCACTCGTGACGGACTTCATAACGGTCATATCTTACTTATAGATCAAGCCTAGGAATCTTAGGAAATCGATCTCGGGGCCCCGCGCTCCATATCGGAACTTTTGGTGCTTATTAGCCGGTGTAAGAAGGGGCACCGACCGACTAGATGACGATCCAGTCGGTTGGCAATCCTTCTTGGACCGACTAGTTTGACTTTCTAAATTTCTTGAAGCTACTGTTTATCGTTAGTCGGTCTGAGAACGTTGGTTGACCAACTATGTTGCAAACTAGTCGGTCGGCAATGCTTCTTTAACCGACTAACACATCATCTTAAATTTAGTTGAGTTACTGTTTACTCTTAGTCTGTCTAAGAACGTTCATCGACCGACTAGATGCTAAACTAGTCGGTCAGTACTTGTTCATGGACCGACTAATTCTAAATCCTATTTTCACCTGTAGTTACTGTTTACACTTAGTCGGTCTGAGTTGGTCGACCGACCGACTAGTTGCCAAACTAGTCGGTCAGTGGTTGCTCTTTGACCGACTAACTAGTGCTGTAAACCCTAGTTTTGCCCTAGCCGCCAGCCCAACCTATTTATACCCAACCCAAACGACTTCTTCTTCTCCAACACGACCCAAAACCCTAAAAACTTCCCCCTTGAGCCCACATCTTCCTCCAAGCTTCAATCCTTCATTCCAATCCCTAAATCCATCATCCAAACCATCCATTCACTCTATCTATCTCTCATCTTCCCCAAAATCTCACCAAATCCATCAAAATCCCCAAATCCCCCAAAACCCTAGTTTCCCCAAACTTCTCCAATCTTCTCCAGATCTGATCCTAGGGTTCCCCGGAGTGTTTCTTCCGCCTCCTCTCGGTAAGAAATCGATCTACCGTTGTTTTCATAACCTATTTATATTTTTATGAAACCCTAATAAATTTCATGTTGTTTGTTGTATGTTTCCCCATAACAGCGATTTTCCCCGTAAGTTGGCATCCGTGTGACGAAGTGGTCGTCATTCCCGGTGCTAGGCAAGTGAAACTTGCCACTTAGGGTTTAGGCCATGTTTTAGGCCATTTGCTTAATGTAGGCGTAAAAGAGGCTAGGCGACGAAATGATACTCGCCTAGGCGCAAATTGGGGAACTAGCTTGACAACGAAGCTAGTTCCAACACATATAGCATGTTGCACAATTTCCATGCCATGTTTACTTTCCATTAACGGTACGCAAATTAATTGTCATGTCATTGCATTCTTTAAGTGTTTCTGTGATTGCGTAGCTTTGCTACAAAGGCTTGTGTTCCTGGCTCGTGTTCCAGAAGCGGGCCATGTGTTGGTTGATAGCCAATGCCCGAATTGCGTGTTTCCGGCTAGGTGCACCCCTACGCCAAATGTTTAATAATGCGAGCTCATGTGCGGGGCAACCCCAGGCTCACTAGCTGAGTTCATTGTGCGGGGACCCTGGCTCCATTACGTGTGGGTATTGGGGGTAAGAGTTAAGCGACCAATCAACTGGGAGTCTGCCCGATCAGCAACTGCAGTGGTAAGGCGTAAACTCTTGTGTTTGGGGTAGTTGTTAAGCGGCCAATCAGCGAATGTAAACCATTCAGCTGTAAGGCGTAAACATCTACAAAACAACGTGAATAGTGAATTGATTGAGATTGATAGTAGCGTGGCTACTCTTGTCTTGTCTTGTCTTGTCTTGTCCCGATGATTGTTCTCTCGTACAAATTGTCTTGCCATGTTTTAATTGTGCACTCATGTTATAACTGCCATGTCATGCATACTAAACTGCTAGGTTGCTAGAGCCTTACTTTCAGTTTCCTTGCTCAAGTCTTTAGACTTGCTGACATGTGCCCCTTTACTCTTTTGGGTGACACATGTTAGATCCTGAGCCCGAGTACCTTGTTGAGGACGAGGTGTTTGCTGACGCCGAGCCCGAGCTTGTGTTTGACGGGGAGTACGTGGACACTGGGGACCAGTCCTAGTGTCTTCGTTGTGTTTTACTTTTGCTAGAGCAGTTGTTTTGTTATCGGTGCGTGGCACCTATACTTTGTTATGTCGTTTCTTTTGTTGGCCTTGTTCTGGGCCTTAGACTCTTTTCTTTTAGCCTGGTGGCTTTTCTGGATGTTGGACTTATTTTCTTGTTGGACAAACTTATGAGATGTGAATTTTATTTCAGTCTCTCCTTGTGTTATTATTGTTATTCCGTTGTGGTTACAGGGACCTGCTTATGTATTTTTGACGCTTATCGGGTTTGGGGCTTCACAGCTCCACTCTCGTGCGGACCTTTTCACGTCTCGCCTCCATTTTAGGGAAGCGGGTCGTGACAGGTTTTAGTGGTGGCCCATGCAAGTCTTTCTGTAACTGCGATGTTTGGAATGACGATAATAATATTAGAATGTCCAATAGATTAAGTTCGACGTCCGAGTCATAAGCTATGAGTCTAATCCGATTCGTTCTCTGTGTCATTAGATGGCAGGAAGGCGTTTCACCCGTGGTGGGGGTAGTGGTGCGCTCCCTCATGATGAGGAGCCTGAGCGGGAACCCACCAACGGTGAGATGATGCGGATGATGATGCAGATGATGCAAGTGCAGCAGGGCGTGCTTTTGCAAGTCCAGAATGCTCCACTTGCTCGAGCTGCCCGGGCTCTTTCGGATGTTCCTCGCTCTGAGCCAGGAGCGAAGCAATTTTGGGAGCTGGGTCCCGCGTATTTTGATGGTTCTGAGGGTCCTCTGGCTGCCGATGAGTGGATTCGGAACATCGAGGACAATCTGAAGATGGCCAAGATCACCCTGGCTGGATGGGTTGATTTGGCGAAGAGGCAACTCAAGGATAACGCCAGGAATTGGTGGGATGCGGAAGAGAAGTTGTTGGTGGAGCCTATAGCTTGGGCTACCTTCAAAGCCAGATTTGAAGGTGAGTTCTTCCCGAAGGCTGCCAAGGAGGAGATGCTGCAGCGTTTTATCGATTTGAAGCAGGGGAGCTCGTCGGTGGACATGTATCACCAAGAGTTCATGAGGCTTAGTCGGTTTACACCAAGGATGGTGCAGGACGCTGAGGAGAAGGCTCAGAGGTTCCTGCAGGGGCTTGCTTCGGAGCTCCAGAGTTTTGTGACCTCCTCTGACCGGGAGTCATATCAGAAGGTTTTGGTCGCTGCCAAGAGGCAGGAGCTGCTCGTGAACCAGAGGAGGGGGTCTGTTGTTGGTGCTGGGAAGAGGCCTGTGGAGCAGGCGAGAGTTGTGGTTAGACCTGGTTTCAGGCCTAATCAGTCCGCTCAGTTTAAGAGGCCAGGAGGGCCTATTCTGAAGACTTGCCATTTCTGCGGCAAGCCTGGCCACATTAAGGATCAGTGTCGGAAGTTTTTGGGCCAGTGTTTGATTTGTGGAGATGCTTCCCATGCCGCGAAGGATTGTCGGCACGCGAATCAGCTGCGGAGGGCACCTGTTGCAGCACAGCCGTTGCAGCAGCGAGCGTCTGTTCCTGCTGGCCGTGGAGCAGCTCTTGTTCCGCAGGGGCAGGCTTTTCGACAGGCTGTTCCGCCGAGGAGGCAGGCTTTTCTGATGACCGCTGTGGAGAACGAGGCTGTGGATGAGGTTATCGCAGGTAATCCTCAATCTAGCTGTTGTTTTCCTAGCTGGTTTGATTGATAGATTGTGTTGTTTGCTTGAGCATGCTTGTTTGTTAGAATAGGGTTTGATTGTTAATTGCTTGTTAGGTATGGTTTTGGTGTGCACGTTTCCTGCACGAGTCCTCTTTGACTCTGGTGCATCGATGTGCATAATTTCTCGGAGCTTCGTGGAGAGGCATTCCTTGTCGACGTCCCCTCTTCCAAAGAGTTGGGATATTGTTATAGGGAATGGCGTGGTCTCGGTGCATCGTGGTTGCAATTCTTGCCCGTTGGTGGTCTGTGGACATGAGCTTTTCGCTGATTTCATTGTCCACGACATCATCAACTATGATGCAGTTCTTGGGATGGACTGGCTTGCGAGCTTCTATGCTACGATCGACTGTCGGAAGAAGAAGGTGGTGTTCGAGATTCCCGGACATCCAGCTTTTGAGTTCAGTCGTAGTAGCAGTTCGCTTGGTCCTGTCAGATTTTGGGCCAGGCCGGTGGAGGCTGTGGCTATGCAGATGGAGCTGGGGTGGCCAGCTGTGGTGCGTGATTTTGGCGATGTCTTCCCCGAGGAGATGTCTGGTTTGCCACCTGATCGGGCTCTGGAATTTTCTATCGATCTCGTTCCAGGTGCGCAGCCGATTTCGAAGGCGCCGTATCGTATGGCGCCTGCGGAGTTGGAAGAGTTGCGGAAGCAGTTGGATGAGCTTTTGCAGAAGGGTTATATTTATCCTAGCGTGTCTCCGTGGGGAGCACCGGTGTTGCTGGTTACGAAGAAGGATGGTTCGCGTCGCATGTGCGTGGATTATCGGGAGTTGAATGCGGTGACCATTAAGAATAAATACCCGCTGCCTCGCATCGATGATATTTTCGATCAGCTTGGAGGTTCGAGGGTGTTTTCTAAATTGGATTTGAGGAGTGGTTACCATCAGTTGAAGGTGAAGAAGGGAGATGTTCCGAAGACAGCGTTCAGGACGAAGTATGGACACTATGAGTTCGTGGTTATGCCTTTTGGCGTAACTAACGCGCCCGCAGTTTTCATGAATCTGATGAACCTGATTTTCTACGACTTTTTGGATAAGTTTGTCGTTATCTTTATTGACGAAATTCTGATCTATTCGAAGTCGAAGGAAGAGCATGCCTCGCACTTAAGGACGGTGTTGGAGATTCTGAGGAAGCATCGTTTGTATGCTAAGTTTTCGAAGTGCGAGTTTTGGCTGGATAGAGTTGCTTTTCTCGGGCATGTGGTGACTGGAGATGGAATTTCTGTGGATCCCGAGAAGATTCGGGCCATCAGGGAGTGGCCTGTTCCGTCGTCGGCGTCTGAGATTCGGAGTTTCCTAGGACTTGCTGGTTATTACCGGCGATTCATTAAGGACTTTTCTCGTATTGCTGAGCCGATGATCAGGTTGACGCGGAAGGATGTTGCTTTTGTTTGGTCGGGTGATTGTGAGGGTGCTTTTGATGTTCTGAAGGAGAGGTTGACGACTGCCCCTATTCTGGTTGTGCCTGATCGCAGCGGTGGATTTGAGATCTTTTGCAATGCTTCTGGCAAGGGTCTCGGTTGTGTGTTGCATCAGCATGGGCACGTTGTGGCGTATGCGTCTCGTCAGCTTAAGGTTCATGAGAAGAATTATCCGACGCATGATTTGGAGTTGGCTGCCGTTGTGTTTGCTCTTAAGATTTGGAGGCACTTCCTGCTGAGTGAGAAAGTGAAGATTTTCACCGATCACAAAAGCTTGAAGTATATTTTCACTCAGAAGGAGCTCAACATGCGACAGTGTCGATGGTTGGAGCTCATGGCGGATTATGATATTGATCTGCAGTTTCACCCTGGCAAGGTGAATGTGGTTCCTGATGCTTTGAGTAGGCTTCCCGCGGTGATGATTTTGACCTCGCAGTGGAGATTGCAGTAGGATTTTTGCGAGTCTGGGATTGAGGTTGTTCTTCCTGGAGAGGCTTCTTCGTTGATGTACATGCAGGTGCAGTCGACGATCGTGGATCAGATTAAGGCTGGCCAGGCTGAGGATCCGAAGTTGGTTAAGATTCGGGAGCAGGTTGAAGCCGGTCTGTGGACTGACTTCTTGATTCATGAGGATGGCTCGCTGAGGTTTGGAGCCAGGTTGTGTGTGCCCGCTGGGGATATCAGAGAGGAGTTGATGGTGGAGGCACACAGTTCGCCGTATTTTGTGCATCCTGGTGGCACCAAGATGTACCAGGATCTTCGTCTGAATTATTGGTGGCATGGCATGAAGAGGAGTGTGGCTCGGAGTGTAGCCAAGTGCTTGGTTTGCCAGCAAGTGAAGGCAGAGCATCAGCGTACGGCCGGGTTGCTACAACCGCTTCCGATTCCGGAGTGAAAATGGCAACACATCACTATGGATTTCGTGACTGGACTACCCCGGAGTCCGAAGCAGAATGACGCGATTTGGGTGATCGTAGATCGATTGACCAAATCTGCGCACTTTATTCCGTTCCGAGTGGGACAGTCCACTGAGGCGCTAGCGAGGAGATATATGGAGGTAAAATTCTTTTACTCTCCGTTTTATTTTCTTTCCTAGTTGGATGGTGATGTAACGTGAATCATGCAGGAGGTTGTGCGACTTCATGGAGTCCCCGTGAGTATCGTGTCGGATAGAGACACGAGGTTCACACCTCAGTTCTGGCAGAGTTTGCAGAAGAGCTTGGGTACGCGTCTGAGTTTCAACACGGCGTACCATCCGCAGACGGATGGCCAGTCCGAGAGGACGATTCAGATTTTGGAAGACATGCTGAGAGCGTGCATGTTGGATTTCAAGGGTTCGTGGGAGGACCATCTACACTTGGTGGAGTTCTCTTACAACAACAGCTTCCAAGCGGGCATTGGCATGGTGCCTTTCGCCGCTCTTTATGGGAGAAAATGTCGATCGCCATTGAGTTGGGATGACGTCGGTAATCGGGAGTTGTTGGGACCCGAGATGATCGTGGAGGCCGTGGAGATCGTCAGGAATATTCGGGAGAGGTTGAGAATTGCTCAGGACCGTTTTAAGCATTGGGCGGATGCTAAACGTCGTCCTTTGGAGTTTCAGCCGGGCGACCATGCGTTCTTAAAGATTTCCCCGAATCGTGGTGTGATTCGTTTCGGGAAGCGTGGGAAGTTGAGCCCGTGATACATTGGACCGTTCGACGTTTTGGAGAGGGTTGGCGAGGTAGCTTATCACTTGGCCTTGCCGCCATCTTTGGAAGGAGTTCACAATGTTTTCCATGTGTCGCAGCTTCGTCGATACATTAGCGATCCGTCTCATGCGGTGGATTTTTCGGAGATTACCGTTCGCCCCGATATGACGTATGACCAGCATCCAGTGCAGATTCTGGACAGGCGTCAGAAATCGCTTCGTAACAAGGTTGTCAATCTTGTGAGTGTGATGTGGCGACACGGTTCACCTGGAGAGTCTACTTGGGAGAATGAGGATGAGATGCGAGAGCGTTTCCCACTTTTGTTTCCGGACTCGTGAGTGTTTGGAAATTCCGAGGATGGAATTTTTCTTAAGTTGGGGAGGATGTAATGACTGCTTTTCACGTATCTGGATTTAATATATTATAATATATGTTTTGGTGGATTTTCTCCTCGTATGTGGTTTTCGTCTCCGTAGTTTTCGTTTTCGATCGATTCGTCGTATTTTCTTGTTCCTTCCTTAGGATTGTCGATTTCGAAGTATGTCACTCGTGACGGACTTCATAACGGTCATATCTTACTTATAGATCAAGCCTAGGAGTCTTAGGAAATAGATCCCGGGGCCCCGTGCTCCATATCGAAACTTTTGGTGCTTATTAGCCGGTGTAAGAAGGGGCACCGACCGACTAGATGACGATCCAGTCAGTCGGCAATCCTTCTTGGACCGACTAGTTTGACTTTCTAAATTTCTTGAAGCTACTGTTTATCGTTAGTCGGTCTGAGAACGTTGGTTGACCGACTAGGTTGCAAACTAGTCGGTCGGCAATGCTTCTTTAACCGACTAACACATCATCTTAAATTTAGTTGAGTTACTGTTTACTCTTAGTCTGTCTAAGAACGTTCATCGACCGACTAGATGCTAAACTAGTCGGTCAGTACTTGTTCATGGATCGACTAATTCTAAATCCTATTTTCACCTGTAGCTACTGTTTACACTTAGTCGGTCTGAGTTGGTCGACCGACCGACTAGTTGCCAAACTAGTCGGTCAGTGGTTGCTCTTTGACCGACTAACTAGTGCTATAAACCCTAGTTTTGCCCTAGCCGCCAGCCCAACCTATTTATACCCAACCCAAACGACTTCTTCTTCTCCAACACGACCCAAAACCCTAAAAACTTCCCCCTTGAGCCCCCATCTTCCTCCAAGCTTCAATCCTTCATTCCAAGCCCTAAATCCATCATCCAAACCATCCATTCACTCTATCTATCTCTCATCTTCCCCAAAATCTCACCAAATCCATCAAAGTCCCCAAATCCCCCAAAACCCTAGTTTCCCCAAACTTCTCCAATCTTCTCCAGATCTGATCCTAGGGTTCCCCGGAGTGTTTCTTCCGCCTCCTCTCGGTAAGAAATCGATCTACCGTTGTTTTCATAACCTATTTATATTTTTATGAAACCCTAATAAATTTCATGTTGTTTGTTGTATGTTTCCCCATAACAGCGATTTTCCCCGTAAGTTGGCATCCGTGTGACGAAGTGGTCGTCATTCCCGGTGCTAGGCAAGTGAAACTTACCACTTAGGGTTTAGGCCATGTTTTAGGCCATTTGCTTAATGTTGGCGTAAAAGAGGCTAGGCGACGAAATGATACTCACCTAGGCGCAAATTGGGGAACTAGCTTGACAACGAAGCTAGTTCCAACACATATAGCATGTTGCACAATTTCCATGCCATGTTTACTTTCCATTAACGGTACGCAAATTAATTGTCATGTCATTGCATTCTTTAAGTGTTTCTGTGATTGCGTAGCTTTGCTACAAAGGCTTGTGTTCCTGGCTCGTGTTCCAGAAGCGGGCCATGTGTTGGTTGATAGCCAATGCCCGAATTGCGTGTTTCCGGCTAGGTGCACCCCTACGCCAAATGTTTAATAATGCGAGCTCATGTGCGGGGCAACCCCAGGCTCACTAGCTGAGTTCATTGTGCGGGGACCCTGGCTCCATTACGTGTGGGTATTGGGGGTAAGAGTTAAGCGACCAATCAACTGGGAGTCTGCCCGATCAGCAACTGCAGTGGTAAGGCGTAAACTCTTGGGTTTGGGGTAGTTGTTAAGCGGCCAATCAGCGAATGTAAACCATTCAGCTGTAAGGCGTAAACATCTACAAAACAACGTGAATAGTGAATTGATTGAGATTGATAGTAGCGTGGCTACTCTTGTCTTGTCTTGTCTTGTCTTGTCCCGATGATTGTTCTCTCGTACAAATTGTCTTGCCATGTTTTAATTGTGCACTCATGTTATAACTGCCATGTCATGCATACTAAACTGCTAGGTTGCTAGAGCCTTACTTTCAGTTTCCTTGCTCAAGTCTTTAGACTTGCTGACATGTGCCCCTTTACTCTTTTGGGTGACACATGTTAGATCATGAGCCCGAGTACCTTGTTGAGGACGAGGTGTTTGCTGACGCCGAGCCCGAGCTTGTGTTTGACGGGGAGTACGTGGACACTGGGGACCAGTCCTAGTGTCTTCGTTGTGTTTTACTTTTGCTAGAGCAGTTGTTTTGTTATCGGTGCGTGGCACCTATACTTTGTTATGTCGTTTCTTTTGTTGGCCTTGTTCTGGGCCTTAGACTCTTTTCTTTTAGCCTGGTGGCTTTTCTGGATGTTGGACTTATTTTCTTGTTGGACAAACTTATGAGATGTGAATTTTATTTCAGTCTCTCCTTGTGTTATTATTGTTATTCCGTTGTGGTTACAGGGACCTGCTTATGTATTTTTGACGCTTATCGGGTTTGGGGCTTCACAGCTCCACTCTCGTGCGGACCTTTTCACGTCTCGCCTCCATTTTAGGGAAGCGGGTCGTGACAGTCTCACACATTGTATAATTGACTATCTTATCTGTGTGATGATTGTAATATTGTCTCCATGAATGATATATTCTCTCCTGATGTGTTTTTGAGACAATATTGGATTTGATATTGGATTTTACGTATTATATGTGATGAGATGTATTTTGAGTCGTTATACTCTCTTCCTGTATCTCAAATGTTGATATTGGACTTTTATTCCTCTATTCACACATAAATTTGATGTGATTTTATGAGTTTTGGTTTTATAAAATCTTATACTCCTTGATTGTTAATAGTTCTTATTTAGCACGATTATTGTTGTTGTTATCTACTCCCGCCTTTTTCGTTGATGCCATAGGGGGCGAGAGATAAACATACAGATTCATAATGAATGTGCTAAGTATGTACTAATAACACTTGAATCTAAAATTGAAGATTCGGGGGGAGTAAGATACAATGAATAGGGATTTAAATCCTAGATTTCATGTATTAAATTCATTTCATTCATGCATATCTTACTCATTTGCTTCAATTGATATATAGATGTCCTAATATTTGTTGACTAACTTGATTGGCATCTATGTAGGGGAGTAAGTTTTCATTAAGCACAATTATTTATCTTTTTGTTTATATTTGTTTGTCATCATCGTGAAGGGGGAGAATGTTGAGTATTGGACTTCTCCCTACTTGGTGTTAATGATGAGCAAACATAAATACTTGTGACTAATCCCCTATTTTGTAGTTAATCTATTACCTAAGCTTATTATGAAGATCTACTTGCAATGGATGACACTCAAAGTTCATTGAAGGTAAATGAAATGGATTGGGTGATCGTAGATGATGATTGAAGCTCCATGAAGACTTCAAGCTCATGCATTGGATAGAAGAGAGTTCGTCAATGCAAATTTCTTTTATCTCTTCTAGTATGTAGCTTAGAAATAGAATATTGTTGGAGCACACACACGTCTTCATTTCTGTCTTAGGATGTCTTTAGTTCAAGCTTCCTTTGACTCCAATTCATTTCAAACTAGATTGTGCATGTCATGTATACAACAGTTGACTGCTGAACGTTTTACAGTCGCCTATCTCAAAAATAGTCAACTGTGTTTTGTTCTACAATCGCCTGTTATGCACAAACTTTTACTGTCTAGTTTTGGGCTTCTCTGTTTAATTTCCACATGCGATTCATGAACGATTCACAGGCGCCTGTCCAAGTGATAGTCAACTGTGTTTTGTAAATCAGCATCTGTCTGTCTTTTGCCCAAAGTCTATTTCTCTGTTTACTCTGGCCAGTCGACTTATGTTGGATTTACAATCGACTGTCCATTGGATCAGTCGACTGTTAATGTTGCATCAGTCGTCTGTCTGTGAGCCATTTTGTTGACTCAGCTCTCTGGAAAATCTCAGGTTTTTGACAGTCGTCTGTATAAGGAATTACAGTCATCTGTTCTGATTAACAGTCGACTGTCTTCTCCTCATCAGTCGTCTGTCATGTTATCCCAGATGTTTGTCAGAATTCTTTAACTTACGTAACTTACGGCCAGTCGCCTGTAGTAGGATTTACATTCGCCTGTTGGTTCAACAGCCGACTGTCTATGCTTCATCAGTCGATTGTCCACATGGTAAGTTATCGTTATGAATTCTCACCTACCCGATCTGACTGTGCAACAGTCGACTTTGGTTTTCTCAACAGTCGACTGTCGCGAGGGCAGATTCTATCCGTTGAGAGTTTTCTCACGGATTCCAAAAGGGTTTTTGCTAATTCTATTTTGAGGATTTGAGAAACCTATATAAGGAGCATCTACTGTTCCATTGAGATGTTACTCATCCCATTGCAAAATCTTTCAAGCTTTCATTCTCAAGATCAAAGCTCTCAAATCCTAAAGCCCTAAGAGTTTCTATCTTCAATTTATTGCTCTCCAACCTAGAATCAAAGAGACATCTTCTAGGCATTTGGTGCAGTCAAGAGAAAGGGCTTTTCTCTCTTCCAAGAGAGTCTTCAACACACAACACACTTCTCCTTCAAGTTCTACTTCAAGGCATAGGTTATTGTAAGTGTTGCTTTCATATTTCATAACTTTCGTTATTTGCATTTGCTCTCGGGTTGTGAGAGTGGTTTGCTTGCTCCCAAGTTGTGGGAGTCAATGTCAATCAATTGTATTTCGATTTCACTTGTAGGGTTGCTACAAGTGGGTTTTAAGGAAACCTCAAGTTAGGGTTCTAACTTGAGTATCCGGAGGTATCCGGGTGGAAGGGACATATGATTAACGGGAACAAGTCGGGAAGTGACTTGGGTAATCCGAACCCTTGAAACATCCTTGTGTTTGCATTTGTTTCAATTTGGGTTTAATTTTAATTCCGCACTACATTGTTGGTTAGAATTTAAATTGGTGTAACTATCTTTTTAAATTGCTTAAACACTATTCAACCCCCCTTCTAGTGTTTTCTCCATAGCCAGGGTCCTTACAAACTGTTATTTATTCTACATTCGCCTGTTATGCACATACTTAATCAATTGATTTTTGGGCATTTTAGCTTTAACTCCTTCAGGCGCCTGCTGTACAAAATGCAGGCGCCTGTCCAAGCTACAGTCGCATGTGATTTGTTAAACAGTCGCATGTCTCTCTTCAGCCCAAAGGTCACTTTCTTTTTCATCTGGCCAGTCGACTGATGTTGAATTGACAGTCGCATGTCCAAGGCACAGTCGACTTTCAATGCTTCAACATTCGTCTGTCTATGATTCCTTTGCAGACTCTGCTCTCTAGAAAGTTTCATATTTTAGTGACAGTCGACTGATGTTGGTTTTACAGTCACCTGCCCATGGCACAAGCATCTGTGTGTTCCACATCAGTCACCTGTCGTGTCTTCCCAGAACTTTCTGAGGTTTCTCAACTTACCGATATTGCGGCCAATTGCCTGTAGTAGGATTTACTGTCACCTGTTAGTTTATAGGCACATGTCTTCTCTTCATCAGTCGACTGTCATATGTGGTAAGTTACCGTTTGAATTTTCACCTACCCTCTGACACAGTGCAGCAGTCAACTGTGTTTTCTTCAACAGTCGACTGTCAACTGTGTAAATTGTATCCGTTTGCTTTTTCTCCACGGATTTCAAAGGGATTTTTGGCGATTCTGTTTGGGGGTTTTGGTGAACCTATAAAGAGAGCTTCTACTATTCCATTGAGGAATTACTCATCAAACGCATCTTCTTGATCAACTCTTGAAAACCCATAGCTTTCAATTTCTAGTTTTTCAAAGCTCTCAAATCCAAAAGCCCAAGAATTCCAATCTTATTCTCTCTTGCTCTCCAACCTAGAATATCTAGGCAATTAGCGGTGACAAGAGAAAGGGCTTTTCTCTCTTTCAAAAGAGACCTCAACACACAACACACTTGCTCCTTCAAGTTCTACTTCAAGGCATAGGTGATTGTAAGTGTTGCTATTTCATTATTTCATATCTTTCTATATTAGTTTAACTCTCGGTTTGTGAGAGTGGTTTGTTTGCTCCCAAGTTGTGGGAGTCAAGGACATCGATTGTGTTTAGATTTCACTTGTAGGGTTGCTACAAGTGGGTTTAAAGGAAACCTCAAGTTAGAGTTCAAACTTGAGTATCCGGTGGTATCCGGGTGGAAGGGACGTAGTATTACTGGGAATAAGTCTGGAGTTGACTTGGGTAATCCGAACACTTGAAACATCTCTGTTTTAGCATTGTTTCAATTTGGGTTTATTTACATTCCGCATTAATTGTTGGTTAGGAATTTAAATTGGTATACATATCGTTTAAATTTTATAAACACTATTCAACCCCCATTCTAGTATTTTCCTCATAGCCAGGGTTCTTACACAATTTACTATGAATTTAATCCAATAATATCATGTTATAAATATAATGAATATACGTAAATACATATATTTATATGTATATAAATACGTATACATATCTCTCCTTCCTCTATTCTCGCAGCAGTAAACGCGCACACTCATCGACGAGGGCACCGACAGACAACGGCTGTGGTGTGAGCAGTCGGAGGAGGGCGGGGTCTCGACGGCGTGCAGCGGTGGATGCAACAACAGTACCGGCGGGTGGCGGCGGGTGGATGCGGGAAGCGGAAGAGAGAGGGCGGCAGGGTGGGGCTGCCGTCGGAGCTGGGGAGGCTGTCGGGGGCTACTGTGGGTGGCGTACGGGGCAGAGGATGAGGAGGACGGTGGCGAGGTCATGGCGGCGTGGCGATGCATGGGGGTTGCTGCTGCTGCTTGTTGCTCGATGCGGTGGTGGAGCAGGGAGGGGCACTGGCTTCGTCGGAGAGACGTCGACGAGGGGGGGCAGGCGATGGCTCCGTGGCAAGGCAGTGAGGGTGGCATCAGAGCACTGTGGGGTGCACGGTGGTGAGCCAGAGGGGGTGGGCATCGGAGATGGGAGGGGTTCGAAGTGGGGGGGGGGGTGGCGGTGCTTGACGTGGGTTCACGGTGAACGGAGGAGGAGGGTGCCGCGGTGGTGGTGCTGGGTGGGGGCTCGACGGTTCTCGGCGTCGCCTGGGTACATCAACGGAGGCAGAGCGACATGGCGGTGGAGAACAGAGGCATCGAGCAATGAGGCTACGGGCTTTGGCGACCTTTGCGGCGGGCTGAGGCGACGGGGGAGGCGGTGCTCTTGGAGGAGGGTGGCGCCGGACCCTAGGGGCGACGGCGGTGGTGCCGCACGGCGATGAAGCGGGTGGTGGCGTCGGAGATGGGAGAGGGGGAGTGGAGTGCTGTCGGGGTGTGAGAACGAGGGAGATGGGCTTAGTTATATATATGGTTTAGAAAACTATTAATAATAATGATAATAATAATAATAATAGTTATTATGTATGGTTAGATCTGCCCATCAACGGTGGGTTAAATGGGGGGTTGAGATGTTGGATCTCACCCACCCATTCAGTGCAATTATAGGGGTAATTAAGGGTTAGGTTAAATGTAAAAGTAATTAGTGAATGTGAAAGTAATTAGGTGATGTCATTTAGTAAAAACGAACTAATACTACGTCGTTTTCGCACATGACTCCGAAAAATTCCCAAACAATTACCACGGGTTTGTACCGTCACAAGGATCACGAATACGAAGTCCATTTCAGAGTTTGAGCTACGGAGATACGAGTTTTGGGCCAAAACATTTGGGGTGCGGGTTTGCGGGTTCTAGATCGATTCGACTCCAGAAAAATACGAAATTAATACTGGGAGTACTAATCGACCATAAAATCATATTGTAGATGTTTGAAATCGTTTTGATAACGTTTATATAGAAAATTAATTGATACGACTATATCAGTAATAATTAAGTAGAAAATATTATATATACTATTTAAACTTTTTGACGACTCTTAAACTTACGAATACTTGTTATAACTAATATGATGATACGAAAATATTTTTTTATAAATGATTTGAAACTATTTTTGATATAAAACTCCTGACAAACCATTTTAAAATACTTTTAAAATATAAAATACGTGAAATACATAAATACTCGTATGGATGGATACAGGTCGTCATAAAACTACCTTACACAGACGGTGGCGAAGTCAAACGGGGAAGAAGAAAGTAAGGGCGAGAGTGGGCGCAAGTTTATCAGAAAGCAAAAGAAGAGGTTTTCTTCGGCAATCACTTTCTATTTATACAGAGAAGAGCACTCCCCTGAGGCGAGCTTAGCCGTCCAATCTGCAACGCGTGCCAACATCTCAGAGCACCGATGCTCCGAGTTCCATGTTCTTTTTTGGTGGTCAAATTCTAGGCTTTGGCGTTTTGGCGGTCAAAATTAAATATGTCGCATCGGCTGCCGTACCCATCCAATTAATGCATGCCACATCGCCCAACCTCAATTGACGTGGCGGTTGAGCTCGGGGATGTGGGCCATTGATACATCACTAGGTTGGCCAAATGATCACTCAGTTGTTTATTTAAGCTGTCAGGCCCAAAAGCCCATTAAAGCCCACAGCTTTGGCACAACAGCCCGGAGGCGCTTACGTGAGGCTAACCGTTTCTTCATTTAAGACGACTGTCCAACTGATAGTTGGGCTTCTTCTTTTAAAGTATCTACGTAGAATGAAGGAATTCGATGATTGACTGTTAAGCTCGTCACCAATGATGACAGCTCAGGCCAGAAGCAATAAAGGAGTTTAAAAGCTCGGACGTTACCCTCTAACGTCACTCAAGAGCAATTGCCTATAAGTAGTCTCTCGGACTATAGGAGATGAGACAATTTCTGAGAACTAAAAAAGTCAGGTACTCATATACTAGAATCGGCTCCACTTAAAATTCAACATTTCCACTGTAGCTCGGAGCGGTAACTATCAGTTAATCTCTCAATAGATCGGCCATAGTTACCATCAGGGGTGTGCACGGGTACATGGTACCCAGATATCCGATCGGAACCTACCCGAATAGGTAGGTTCCGGGTATATACCCATTAGTTCCGGGTAGGTTCCATGTATGAAAAGTAGGAACCGGTGTGAATCGGGTCCGGTTTCGGTTTCCATCTATAAGGAACGGGTACCCGGACCCGGAACCGATATACGGACCTATGTTTCATTATATATAGCTAAATTTTAATATAAATAGTTCAGTGTGAATCAGGTCCCGTTGTATTGGGCCAACACACTGCTTGCACTTGAACCTATCCCGACACTATGAACATGTCACGCCCCGCTTCCCAAAACGACGGAGGCGAAGCGTGACTAAGGCCCGCTTAGGCCAGAGCTGGGAAGCTCGGACCCAATAAGCGTCTGTAGAGGTACCATTTTAAAAGATTTTCAGGTTCTTGCATTTATTAAGTTCGAACAACAGAAGGTACAGAAAAAAAGTTGCATTCATTAAATAGAGATATAATATCCAACAAGTACAAAGTCTAAAAAGGAGCCTAAGCGTGGCAACATACTATCTAAAAAAACAAACTAAAGGTAGTAACCTCTGAAAGTGACGACTAGGTAGACCTCAAGGTCTGGTCCTCGTCGGGCGCGTACTCTGGGTCGTCGTCCTCGGCTCCTCGTGCTCCAGTGGGTCTGCCTCGTCCACGAACTCTGGCTGAGCACCTGACGTACAGCACCCAAGAAAAAGGAACTGTACGTCAGGTAAAGTCTACAAGAAGGGTTAGACTTTACTGCAAGTGCACCAAACTTTAAACAGCGATTTACTGGTTGATTAGCATGCTGTGGTTATAACAGGGTAACACAACAGGAAGTAACGTAGCAGGAAAGTAAAACGGGACAAGTAGTAGTCGTAGCGTGTGCTACCGACTACGGGACTAACCTACAGGTGTCAAGACAAGACGGGACATGACGGGACAAGACAGGACAAGACGGGACAAGACAGGTCAACGTGTTAATTTGGCCCGGGGCCCGCCAGGCCCGCCGGCCCGGCCCGGGTTCCAGGCCGGCCCGGCCCGGGCCCGGGTTCCTAAACCCGGGCCGGGCTGCGGCCCGGGCCCGGCCCCCGGGCCGGGCTGGGCTGGGGTACCCAGCCCATGGGCCGGGCCGGGCCGGCCCGGCCCGGGCTTTTGCCAAAAAAACCCCCTCAGGGCTTTAAAGTAGGAGGGTAGGGAGCCGGGCCGGGCCTGGATTCGCCCCGCTCGGGCCGGGCCGGCCCGGCCCGGATTTTGTTTGGGCCCGGCCGGGCCCGGGCCGGGCCGGCCCGGCCGGGCCGATTTCACACCATGAAAGACAGGACAAGACGGGACAAGACAAGTAAGACACGAAAGGGTTCACGCCTTACGGTTCGAGGGCGGCCAGACCCTCTCCCTGTGCGCACGCTCAACCCTACCCCAAACCCAGGAACTCAGGACAAGACAATGTAGAGCCACTCACTCTGCTAGGTGAGTGCCTCTATCCCCACGGTCGGTAGCGTATCGCTCACTCTGCTAGGTGAGCGACGGACGCCTCGTAGGTGAAACCGTACAACTGTATAGGACCACTCACTCTGCTAGGTGAGAGTCTCTATCCTCTCGGTCTGCTGGGACACTCACTCTGCTAGGTGGGTGCCGAGCTTCCTGTCAGTGTTCCGTAACAAAGATCACTCACTCTGCTAGGTGAGCGTCTCACTGCCCACAGGCTACACAAGACACGACGTGCAAGATGTTCATGACATGGCAAGGCAAAGTTGTTCTAGGGTGTCCACACACACGCACACACAAGATAACCCTAAAGTGTCAAAAGTTGTTGTTACGCCTAGACTTCGTCGTCAAGTCTAGGCCGTCAGGGGCGTCCCGGACGCTATCATTTCACGTCCGGTTATATTCATTCACAGTCTAACAGCTCTAGCAATCTAAGACCAAAATACGGTCAAAAACGCAAGTGGGTACACTTGCCTGAAACGGCGAGTGCGTCGTCTGTCTGGGGCGTCTCGTCCAGCGTCGCGTCCGCGATCGTCCGTCTGAAACAGTGTCACTGGTGTGAGGAACGCGCATTTAATCTGGCGTCGGGTCTGGAAACGGTGGCGGTGCTCGTGTCCCCGACTGCGGGTAGCGCAGTGGAGGTCGTCTCGGGATCGTCTCAGGATCGTAGCGGCTGCGGGTAGCGCAGCTGAGATGTCAAGGCTACGGGACGTCTTCGTGTGGCGTCTCGGCTACGGGTAGCGTAGCCAAGAACTTTCTGGCAGCGGAACGAGCGTGAGCCAATGGGCAGCGATCGGGAAGGCAAAGCAGCGAACGGGGACATCGGAAATAGTGTTTACGGTGTCGAAAACTCAGACAGCGATCGAGAGAATGAACCGTGCACCGGGAAGCATCGCAAAGCTGCCGAGGGAGTCGTACCAGGGGGCACAACAGCCAAGAGGGGCCGTGGCGGCCTGCCAGCGACGGGGAAAGCCGCGGCGGGGCCTAGCGACCGTCGGAGGCACCGGAAAAACACAGTAGCGGCGATTGCCGTTGCTGCCGCTGCTGTTGCGGTGAGTAGCAGCCGTAGGGCTGTTCGCGACGGCGAGGAGGCCGTTGGGGGAAATCACCGGCAGTTGCGCGAGCTGTGCGGCCATCGAGATCACACAGCAGCGGCAGATCTTGCCGCTGCTGTCGTTGTTCGCGCAAGGAAGACGACGGAACGGGGGGCGGCGTCGCGGCTGTGGAAGGCGAGCGCAGGCGGCGGATGATGGCGGCGTTGGGCTTGGGGACGCCGGAGCGACGATCGTGGGCGGTGATCGGCGCTTAGGGCTGAGATCTGCGGCGGCACGGGGGATGCGGTGGCCTGAGGCGGTCGGAAAGGGGATCCTTGGGGGAGAGCGGGGGTGGTTGGCCTTGGAGGCGGGGCCGGTGTCGGAGACACCGTAGGCGACGGCGCCGATGGCGACGTCGTCGAGAATCACAGTGGGACGATCGAGAGTGAGGGAGAGGGGAGTGATGGCGGCACGGCGCTCGGGGAGCCGCGATCGTGGCGGAGACGGTGGGTGGAGACCTCGTGGGGAAGGCCGGCGGCGGTCTCGCCGTGGAGGGGGTTATCGGGGAGAGGGGATCGGGATTTTTTTGCTTTTTAGGGCGGCAGCTGTGATTTTGGGGTTAGGGTTAGATAGGGTTAGGGATTTAGGTTATCATAAATAGTAATAAGGATTGCTATATAACATCTAGGGTTTAGCCAAAAGTGTAGAGCTCAAAGAGATAGTGAGTGAAATTTTGGGGTAAGTCTAGGGGAGGTTAGAGAAACAGATTAGGAAAGTTTTAAAACGATTTTAAAAGCGATTTAGCCAGATTCGGCTAACAAATTTGAATTTCGAAATTGATCAGGGCAAATCAACGGTCCAGATTTCTCCGAGCGAAATCTTCCAATCCGGGCGTCAGAAAAATAATCCGAAAATACCGGGGCGATCGTGGAGACGAGACACACAGATCTACGGAGCCCGATCGTGCGTAACGCCTACCAAGAATTTACGTAAAATTGGAACCGGCGTTTTGAGTCAAATGACTAAAACGCCCCTATCGTTCAAAGTCGTTTTGCGAGAAAACGAGCCGTCCAACGACGTTCCCAAAAATTACAATAAAATCCAACGCCCCAAAACGATCGCAACGGCACATCGCATCGCTAAATTCGGAATCCAGAAATAATCAAATAATATACGTGCACGATAAAACACGTGCGCGCAGAAAATTACAAACGGTCGGAAAGCGGCCGTTACAGAACAGAAATAATTTTTAGTGTTTAGGGTGTTATCATTCTCTATTTGCAGTTGAAATTTTCATTAATTAACCACAACAATGTGATAATATATGAAATAATTAATAGTATTTGTGTGGGTGTGTGTCTAATAGAGTCCAGGGAGCGGGTTGTAGAACAAGAATAAAGCCTAAAGGAAGGGGGTGCTCCAAACTGGTGCTTATGCAGCTGTGCTTTTTAACACTGTTAAAAAACAATGGATGTGCAATAATCTTTATTCAATTAGCGTTTTTGCAGGGTATCCGAAACCTACCCGAAACCATAGGGTCCGGGTAGGTTCCGGGTATATGGTCCAAATGGGTAGATTACAGGTCCAAATTTTAGGAACCGATCCCTTATCGGGTAGGGTCCGGGCAACATAAAAAAAGGGTACCTGGACCCGCACATCCCTAGTTACCATAAGCATGCTTTAAGTCACTATTTGACTTATGCATCAGAGAGGATTAGGTTGTACTCCAGATTCGACCTTCTCTAACGAACTCTTCGTGTTGCAGGAAGCTGAAGGCAGCTCGGAAATAGCTCGGACTTGACTTAAATGGCTCGGATTGATGTTTATTCACCTCGGTGTTAGCTCCCATAGTAACCAGTCAGCTACTAACGTCGTCCTACTCCAGCTACTACAATCATACCATCATCAAGAATCATCAACAATAGCAGAGATGAAAAAATAACAGTAAACAATCATCATGTGTCCTTATCGGATTGCAAGTGTATACTATCATAGGGTTCGACTGTCTGCACCGCCCTGATGGGTGGTGCAGACTATTTTTTTGCTATAAATAGCAAAATCTGTCTATCTATCTAACTTTATGTCGCATCATAAGTATCAATCTTTGTTTTTCAAGGCAAAAATCGAGTCTGCACCGCATTGTACGCGTGCAAATAGCAATTCTCCTATCATATTGGAACACAAGGAGCCTATGCGCTCACGGTAATATCCCAAGAAGTGTTACAATTTGGTTTTTAATAATGAAATGATAATTGCCATGTTGTACCCAACTACATCACACGTGATGGAACACTAGCTTCCGTGATTCGGACCTTGCCCGATTACAAATTCGGATCGAGTTGCAACCACTTTCGGACTGAACCAACAACCATCGCGCCTTCCAAATTCGAACTCGAGTCCGAGTTTCTTTCCGCGCCCAACATCTCAATCTACAGCCGTCCACCACGATCGGGCGGCAAAAGACAGTCAATGCCCCCACAAAACCCTAAATATTTTCCCTATATAATATCCCGTACCTCCATCACTTCTCTTCCTCTCCGAAACCCTAGCGAGCAGCCCACTTATCTCTTTCGGCTGTCGGTTTCATCTCTCTCCTCTCACGCTTTCCTCGCTTTCCTCTACAAATCTCGAATCAGTGCTCATCAATGGCGGCCAAGGGCGAAGGTCCAGCGATCGGGATCGATCTCGGAACCACGTACTCGTGCGTGGGAGTATGGCAGCACGATCGTGTGGAGATCATCGCCAACGATCAGGGGAACCGGACGACGCCGTCTTACGTGGCGTTCACCGACACCGAGAGGCTCATCGGCGACGCCGCCAAGAACCAGGTCGCCATGAACCCCATCAACACGGTTTTCGGTGAGTTTCTCGAGATCCGACCGCCTAGGCAATTTCTTTTGGGGTTTAATTTGATGGATCTGTGATCTTACATGTAGATCTGAAATAATATCTAGCAATTTCTGAATTTGATGTAATTATTTTTGATTGATTGAATGATCGAATTTTGGCTCGAGATCTGAAGAATTTATTTATGACTTCTGGTAGCGATGGATCTCTAGTTGTGTCCGTAGATCTACAGTGGATTGTCTTCGTTTGAAAATTTCTGTTAATTTTAGCTCTATGTAATCATGTAGTTTCCTTTTAAGTTGGTATGTGTTAAATGTTAGGTGATTATTCTAACTTATGATGTGATAGATCTTTGATTATGTGGGTAGATCTGTATCATAGTTTGTCTCCAGAAGAAGCATCTCCAACCCTCACCTTCAAAAAATCCACTTCAAAATGGAATATGATTCAAAGATTCCATTATGAAGAAGAGACAACTCCAACCCACCCTCTTCAAAACCTATTTTTATTCATTTGTTGGTATCTTTATTGAAATACATAATGAATTTTTTTATTTTAGACATGTATTAATCTAATAATCAATATTTCTTTATTAGATAAATTTATAAATAATATAAAATTATTATTATTCTATAAATATAATAATTTTGGTGAAAATATTAAATGTTATAATTTTTTAGAATTGCTCGAAAATTATTCAATATTGGTCTCATATTATAGGTATTATCTCGATCTTTTGAATGGTGTTGAGATTATTAAATTTAGTGATACTGTTTGTAAAATATTATTGTTTTAAGTAATCATGTTTAAGTTAATAGAGGGACAAATTGGTCATTTAGCATGAAATGCTGATATGAATGGGTGAATAGTGCCCCTTCATATTCATCCCTTCAAATTTGGCTTCAAAATGATGCTGGGTTGGAGCTCCACCGAGCTTCAAAATTAAGAAATGAAGCAAGGTTGGAGATGCTCTTAAGCGCTTTATTTGAAGCGCTCATTTATTATAGAAGAAATTATGCATTTATACTATGTTGATACTGTAAATTATTTAAGTGGAACACTATGTTTTTTTATCTCTGTTTATTGTTAGGATACCGTCATCATTTTTAATGCTGTATTCTGTTCTGTATCTTGGTTTATGTGTTCATTCTTTCACGATAAAGAGTTGTCTTGTAGCATGCTGATACATAATTTTGGAGTCTTAGTTGTTGATCTTATACTGATTAGTGCTTGTAGATTTGTCATCTTATATGATAATGGCAACTAGAGTTCCTTCTGAAAATTAAACTTTTATTTGGTTACAGTATTTTGCAAATTTGTTGCTTTATCCAAAATTAATACCTTTGTTAAATTAACTGAGATATACAAGCCAGCTTCTTTGTTTTATGCATAGAAATGGAAGCACATCCATGCAGCATTACAAACGCAAAACTAAAATTTATTATAAGTGCAATAAAAGTTATTATTAGTCAAATTTGTTTTAAATATTTGGGTGCCTTTTGTACATAAGCTATTAAACTTTCCATATATTTATGAATCAATGTTTAACCTGCTTAGTGGGATATTTTTTAAGTTATTAACCGTAGAGGGTGCCTAATAAAATTATTATCTCGTTAACCTATGTTTAAGCGATTAATTCTTCTTTTCCCTTTTGAACCATTGACTGATGTTATTGTTTCTATTATTTGCTCTCCTTTCCCTTTCCCCTTCTCTTTCATTGTTTTAAAACAATCCATAATCTCTGTCATAAAGCTGCATTCAAGCATGCATATTTTTTTAAGGTATACAAGCTTTTTAACTTTTTGTATTGAGCAAGGCTTAATTCTATTCACAACTTTCCAAAATCAAATGTAATCGTAAAATTTGATACTGGGCATTACCATTTATGTATTAAACTGATGCGTTACTTTCCGATTTCTATACTTAGAGTGTGCAGGTTATCTAAAGTTCTGTGCTTGTTTTCTTCTGCTTTTAACTTGTAATGCTGACGATGTCTGCATAAACAAATAAAAGATTCGTTTTGGCATATTTGCATTATCTGCAGTTTTAATTTCTGCTGTAAACAAGTACCCGTTGAGTACATAGTTTGATTATCTTCTTCAGAGCATGTCCTTGTTTTTTGCATGTTTGATAGCTGGTAAGATTGCAACTCATTCTTTATTAGAGGATCATAATTCTTCCTCAGAAAATTTATGTCATAGAATAGGAAGTAAACCAAAACCATATTTTTGATGCCTTTCTTCAATTTATCAAAGGACTAGTCATTACCCGTGCACATAGGGCACGGTTTATTTAATGGCTGAGTTCCCTCCCCCCCAAAAAAAAACAAATTTCAAGTTCCCTCCCAAAATTAAGCCCCCCTCCCCCAACAAAAAAAAAAATTCAAATCTTCCCCACAAATTTCCCCCCAAAACTTATCCCAGTCCTAGTCATCAAGCTCTTATCCTAGTCATAAGCCCTTTTGTCCTAGTCACTTGTTCTAGTAGGACAACATTCAAATTCTTCATCAAATATAGAATAGATACCTAACTCGGTCTCATTATTTAACGTTGGGTGATTGTAATGAAGCAGCCCGATTTTTGTACATGTTAATCATATGAGTTGGATTGATCATTTGATCCTTGGAACCACTCTATTTTTGGGGGTTTGTATGTGTGGTGTGCTCCACTGGATTCTTTTAAGTGCACATGAGTCTTTTCATAAACATAGACTAATATTCATTATGATCGCTCTATACTTCTTGCTTATTCATTGCCACCCGTTATATTTTTGTTAACACTAATGCTGTTCATGGTTGAAGTCCTTGAACATGTTTACAAAAATGTACTATGATGATATTTCAACTGATACCCTTCAATTTTCTCAATTAAAAACATTCTCTATAATAAATATTCACATGCTTATAACAAAGTTACTTTTGTAGTGCAATTTGATAAAAATCATTCTCGTAGTTTATAAAAATAATTCTCGTATTATATAAATCAGATTCACTCGCGATTTATTAAGTGCTCAAGCTGCAGTTGCAGTATGTAGGATTTCATTTTGGTGTTTAATCACTATGTAATGGTGATTAGCAGCAGTATTATACACTCTGTTATTCATAGACTATAATGTTTTTATTATGAGCATTTATATATTGATGTTGATTTTGCTTGATTTGTATCTGGTGAGAGTTTATACTTTTAACTATGAATTGGTCGCCTTGAAAGTCCAAATCCCTGAGCGTTTGTATGCTTTCAGCAACAGTGTATCTGTTTTTCTGAGTAAGAATAAGTTCTTAACTCCGTAAATTTGTGGTAATGGATCTTTTGAGTTTTCCTCTTTCAGCTTTAAGACATTTTGTTTCATTGTAATTTATGAATTCTTTACATGGTAATTTTGATCTTGTTTGCAGATGCAAAGCGATTGATCGGAAGGCGTTTCACTGATTCCACTGTTCAAGGTGACATGAAGTTGTGGCCCTTCAAGGTCATTTCTGGCCCAGGAGACAAGCCCATGATTGTTGTCCAGTACAAGGGGGAGGAGAAGCAGTTTGCTGCTGAAGAGATTTCTTCCATGGTTTTGATTAAGATGAGGGAGATTGCCGAGGCTTACCTTGGTTCTACCGTGAAGAATGCTGTGGTTACAGTCCCTGCATACTTCAATGATTCCCAACGCCAGGCTACCAAGGATGCCGGTGTCATTGCTGGGCTTAACGTGATGAGGATTATCAATGAGCCGACTGCTGCCGCTATTGCCTATGGTCTTGACAAGAAGGCAACGAGTGTGGGTGAGAAGAATGTGTTGATCTTTGACTTGGGTGGCGGTACCTTTGATGTTTCCCTCCTTACCATTGAGGAGGGTATCTTTGAGGTCAAGGCTACTGCCGGAGACACCCATCTTGGTGGCGAGGACTTTGACAACCGTATGGTGAACCATTTTGTCCAGGAGTTCAAAAGGAAGAACAAGAAGGACATTAGTGGCAACCCCAGGGCTCTTAGGAGGTTGAGAACAGCATGTGAGAGGGCGAAGCGGACTCTTTCCTCCACTGCGCAGACCACAATCGAGATCGACTCCCTGTACGAGGGTATCGATTTCTACTCAACAATCACTAGGGCCAGATTCGAAGAGCTGAACATGGATCTCTTCAGGAAGTGTATGGAGCCTGTTGAGAAGTGTTTGAGGGATGCTAAGATGGATAAGAGCACCGTACATGATGTCGTGCTTGTTGGTGGGTCTACGAGAATTCCCAAGGTACAGCAGTTGTTGCAGGACTTCTTCAATGGCAAGGAGCTGTGCAAGAGCATTAACCCTGATGAGGCTGTTGCCTATGGTGCGGCAGTCCAAGCGGCCATCTTGAGCGGTGAGGGCAACGAGAAGGTGCAGGACTTGCTGCTGTTGGATGTTACTCCACTGTCACTTGGTTTGGAGACTGCCGGAGGTGTGATGACCGTGTTGATCCCAAGGAACACCACCATTCCCACCAAGAAGGAGCAGGTCTTCTCTACATACTCTGACAACCAGCCCGGTGTGTTGATCCAGGTCTATGAGGGTGAGAGAACGAGGACCAGGGACAACAACTTGCTCGGCAAGTTTGAGCTCTCTGGCATTCCTCCTGCCCCAAGGGGTGTCCCTCAGATCACTGTCTGCTTTGATATTGATGCCAACGGAATCCTGAATGTCTCTGCGGAAGACAAGACCACCGGCCAGAAGAACAAGATCACCATCACAAACGACAAGGGCAGGCTGAGCAAGGATGAGATTGAGAAGATGGTGCAGGAGGCAGAGAAGTACAAGTCGGAGGATGAGGAGCACAAGAAGAAGGTAGAGTCCAAGAATGCTTTGGAGAACTACTTGTACAACATGAGGAACACAATCAAGGATGACAAGATTGCATCAAAGCTACCTGCCGCGGACAAGAAGAAGATTGAGGATGCCATTGATGAGGCCATCCAGTGGCTTGACAGCAACCAGCTCGCCGAGGCTGACGAATTTGATGACAAGATGAAGGAGCTGGAGAGCATTTGCAACCCGATCATAGCGAAGATGTACCAGGGAGAAGGCGGCAACATGGGAGCTGGAATGGAAGAGGATGTCCCTTCTGCTGGGGGCAGCGGCGCAGGTCCCAAGATTGAAGAGGTGGACTAAATCATATTTTCCTTCCATCCATGCTAGGTACTCGGTTATGTTACCAGGTTTGATGATTCCTGGGTTTTTTAGTCGCTTGCTATTAAAGACTTCAAATTGGCCATCTTATATTGGCCGTCAAATATTGTTAGTATATTGGGGTTTTGGATGCTTTCATATTCGGTTGATTAGGCTTGTGATGTTTTTAATGGCATGCAAAATTGGATTTTAGTGCAACTTCTAATGCCCTCTTCTAACTTGTCCTTACGGCTTGCTCCTCGCTGCTGTTGTGCCTGAAGCTTTTCCTTGCATAAGTTGGGATCTTTCTAATTTTATTACGTGAATTTAGTCCGATGCTGTTGTCATTTCCCCCCCCAAAATTTGGAGTTTGATTTTTGGCATTATGTCAGTTTAAGTATATGTATTTTTTAGTTGGAATTAAAATCACAACGGCCTCGGTTAGATTTTGTGCAGTTTATTCTTAGAAAAATTGTCTGTGCCGTATCTATCAATTGATAAAACTGGATCTGCACTGTCATTGCAGCCGTCTATCTTCTTTTGAGATGTGTGCAAAACCCAGGAATCGACTGCGCAGGCGCTATGACGCTGCAGGCCCCGCATGAATGGTTGGATTGCTTGTTTGGTCCATTGTAATTGGTCACAAAACGTGAATATTTGATTGGGCCGAAACTATTGGCCCGGAAACTTACACGTTATGAAGTTTGCTCTGAAAGCCCGTCCCAAGATTTTTAGCCCAAAACTAAACTAATTCGTGTCATTGAAGCTGTGAGGGGCTGGTTGGTTGCCGAGCTCTTGCCGATTTCGCCGAAAGAAGTGGGCCCGAGCGCACTATTGTAGGTTTCCCTCAGTGACCGTTGCGAGAATCCAACCGACGAGGCACTGGTCCCAAAAAATTGTGGAGCACAACACGGGCGATGCCTCCCTCTTCATGCTGCTGCATGTAGTCGCACCCCACCGCCAGATCCTTGCAGTCGCACCGCACCTCCGTCGTTCACTCGCCTCGCCGTCACGAGCTTGCTGTCGGTCCTTGACATCGTGGTCATTGTCAAATTAGTGGTTGTTGTGGTCATCTTTGTCTCTATGGTTGTTTTTGCCGTCGAAAGTGCCCGTCCAGCTCACTTCTATCCGTAGCTCCGTCTCTCAGCCTCTCTATACATCTCTTTTACAATAGGCATTCATCGCGGTTACAGGTTGATTGTGACAAAGGCTATGCCATCCCATCTCGATCGGGCCCTGCGCCATTCCATCTCGATTGGGCCCTCAAAAGTCACACATAAAAACCCAAAAGTGCACCCACATTCACAAAACCCTTAATTCAAATAACTTTCACTCTTTACCTCCGACGATACACACACACACATAGTTTTCACTCCTTTTCGGTTGCGCACGTGCACTTCATCCTGTTTTTATGGGTTTTTTTGCGGCGTACATTGTGTGCACGAGTTATTTCTATTTCATATTTGAGTGAATATTGACTTTGATTATCACAGATTATTCTCCAGTGAATTGTGATACTGAATTGTGATCAGATGTTTCCGACCTAATAAATATATTCTTTTGCGAATACTATCAAAATAATTTTAAATAAGGGGAAAATGTGTCTGTGCACATGCGAAGGAAAATTACATGCGCACTTGCACAGTTTCTCCCATTTTTAAGTTTTTTTTGGAATTTTTTTATACACTTGTTCGATAATCAACATACAAAAAATCAAGTGATTCCAGTCTTTTTGAGCCCAATCTGCCCCTTGCAACTTCAACGGTCTGAAAACCTACTGAAAAACCGTTGCAGTTGCAAGTGGCAGATGGTGACTCAAAAATATTGGAATCACTTGATTTTTGGTATGTTGATCATTCATGATGTGAACAACCTCATTAAAAAAATCCCAAAAATGTGTGTGTGTGTGTGTGTGTGGGGGGGTGGGGATGTGCACTTGAGCAGGTAATTTCCCTGCGCATGTGCACATGTACATTTTCCATTTTAAATAATTTTTAGAATTATACTACAATTTTTAGATATTTTTATGTTTTAAAACAATTTTTCAGGATCTTTACCATATTAAGACAACTCAAAACCCACAAACCGGAAACTAAAACCTCATAACAGTTTTATCCCTAAAGTAATCTATCTTGTGATTCGAAAATTTAATGTCACGCTGCGCTCCCCAGGATATCCTGGAAGTACAAATGCGTCCCAAATATTCCCGAAGAGGCGGAGGTGGTGAAGAAAGAGAAGGAAAGAGAGAGAAAGGAGATAGAGGCGGAGGTGGTGAAGAAAGATAAGGAAAGAGAGAGAAAGGAGACAGAGGCATGCCACTACGCACAAGCTGGGATAGTAAAAATAACGCTCCATATCAAAGACAACATAAGAGAACAATGTCCAGCAACAATACAAATAACAATGTCCATTCATATAGAAGGTTTCAATACAATATAATCATTTACAACTGTACAACCATAACTTAAGTACAACTGCAACCACATCTCCCAATTACAAATATACACTCCACAACTACACAATCCAACAATACAACTCCGCCTCCAAGCTACTACTTTGCTGTGACTCCAACTATCTGCCACCTAAAAAATGGGGAGGAGTACGTCAATGCGTGCCACAGTAGGAATACCAAACTCAAAATAGTATATTATCTACATGTGAAAATTACTATGCATGCATGACATAGTAAAGTGCAAGTGATACATGAAAAAGAACTAAAAGAACAATGTCAAGACAAGGTGATAAACTACAAGTGCTAGCTACCCAAGTGTTAAACATAACATAAACTACTGCAAGTAATTAGTCTACTTAAGATTTGAGTATCTTAGATTTAGTGATGTTTTTTTGGAAAGCTGAGTAACGGCAGGACATAAGGACCTGGTCCTCACCCCAAGGTGGGGTGGCACTCAAACTACACTGCCAGTGATACACGAGCACTTAATGACTTTAACGGGGCCTCTCGAACTTCCACAGTCTGGTAGGAGTGAGAATCACTCAAGCCACACAGGTAAAACTACCTCATGTTGCATCACGAGTACATCTATGGGCCTCTCTAATCCTGTCCATTTCCCGTGCTAGCTGTCGGGAGGGCGAGCGAGATATGTATCCTCCGTGTCCAGTCCTCATGACTACACATGACTCAGATTTCCCCCAAACCCCATCTTGGGAGGTCACCCTCCTTAGAGAGGAATGAGACATCCCAAGAGATTATTTGTTCAACAATTATTCTTTATGTAATTTCACAAGTATGACATAAAGATAAATGTGCATCAAGAGCAATGGTGCATAAGTATGAATATGTATAAAGACCTGAGACAATAACATAACTGAATTAAACATACACATAGACATGTATTAGTATGGAATCACATTTGGCATGGTCAGTTATTGTAATATTCTTTTTCCTTTCTATCATTAACAACAAAAGGGTCATGCACTTAAGTGTCATGTCCATCACAAATTCCACAACATCATCATCACTTTATGTCATGCCAAACATGCACCCTCCTCCAACACAATTTAACAACAATACATAGTTTAGAACATCATGTTAACATTTTAGCTTGCAGTGAATTTGTAATCATTCATGAACAATGACAAATATCATCCAGTTTCTTTATTAATTTGCTAAAACTTATTAAATGAAAGATGTACGTAAAGAAATTTTCTTCTCAGATGTCAAATATCATAAATTTAGAGCAAGTACGCTAATTAATATGGGCTAAACCCCACATGGTACAGAATCTGTTTGTAAACTGAATTGTTGACCTTAAAGATCTGATGTTTCTATTAACTTACAGTCAGAATATCAGGAAGAGAAAAACATGAAAGTTATAGATATTGAAGTAAGCTTGCCAAATTAACCAAAATCATAGCTGTTGGACTAACACAGTGGGAGTTCTATCATTTTTGGTGACAATGTGCAGATTCTGGCAGAATCTAATACATCAGTGTATTTCAGTGTTTCAGTAAAGATCTGTACACAATTAGGCCATGGTTAATAAATGAAAGTTGTAGGGGACTTGATAAGATTTCCAAATTATATTTTTCCACTATTTTTAACGTCCTAGAATAAGAGTTATGCATAGATAAAATCATAGTAGAAACTGACTTTAAAAACATCCACAACAACTTGAAAGATTAATGACATGTAGTTAATGTACTAAGAGAAGTTGGTTTCATACATCAAAGCTAGTTGTTTTCCCCTCTAAAGACTCCATCTTGGCTCCATCTCTTCTTCCCACAAGCTCCATCACCCAAAAGTCCTCAACTTGCTCAATGAACTCCTCTTCCAAGCTCCCAACAACTCTACATGTCTTAAGCTTGCACAAGGGTGTTTAAAGGAGGGGAAAAAGATGATTTTTCTTGAAAAACCATAGGAGAAGTAGGGCTTGGAGAGGGGAAAATGAAAATGACAAGAAAAAGAGGAGAAAAATAAAGGAAAAAGGAAAAAAGAAAGATAAGGAAATGTGTGTTTGTAGATTTTTAATGACAAGAAAAAGAGGAGAAAGAGGAGAAAAAAGGAGAAAAATAAAGGAAAAAGTAAAAAAGTGTTATGAACGAGAAACAGATTTGGAGAAGGGTTGAGGCTAGGAAACCCCTAGCCTCCTTTATATAGTATTCATAATGGGTACTCATGTGGGTGGATACCCAATAGGCCCAATGGGTCCTATTCATAACACTTCCCCTTATCCAACCAACGTGGTATACTCGACTTTATGAATACTGAATGATTCATTAGTACTACTGAGTATCTTAAAGGGTGGATACTTCTGGATCCAAGTTAAGGGTAACTGCCTTGTTAAAAACCCTTAGCTATGGAAAACCCTATGGGAAAAACCGATAGCGAAGGGAAAAGAGTACAGCACTCCATAACTTCCCTCTGATTTGGGGATGTGTCAAGGGGTGGATACTTCTGGATCCAGAGTCAATGTGGTTGCCTCATTAAAACCTTGACTATGGAAAGCCCTGTGGGAAAAACCACTAGCCAAGGAAAAAGAGTACAACTTTACAGTTGACTCCCCCTAATCTGATCAAGCTTCAGGCTTGCAGATCTCCTATATATCTATACATTTATCTCCTATGTGTCTATACATCCATCTCATCAGCAACATTCCGAAAGCAAAAGTAAAGTACAAGCATCACTCATCTATACAAGTTTCACTCATATAAGGCATTAGCAGAAACTAAAAGAGTGCTAGCAAACTTGGTAGACAGCTCCACGTCTCAATCGTCATTGTCTGCGAGGTACTTCAGGACCTGGCATTGTATGTTCTTGAGTTGCTCCTTGGGTGATGAGCTTCTCGGGATGGTGGAAGGATGTAGACTTGGAAGGATTCTGTGTAGATCTTCAGGGGGTGGACGTCCCGTTTATGCCATTCATCGCGATGATCTGTAACCTGCATATGCAAATATATTTAACATAGAGGATTTTTCCTCGACCCTTGGAGATAGCGCAGAAGCTACATATCTCTGGTCCAGTGGCGCGCTGGGGGCACTGCACTGTACCTGGCTAATAGCTATACTGCTAACGCTCAAAAGAGACGCATGCAGTTGGCCAGGTAGAAGAGTGTTTCAAAGACACTTAAGGTACTTCTGGACCATATATTCTTCCCCTCTTCCAGCTAACGGAAAGGGGTCTTTTAATGTATATCCATACAACCAAATAGGTGTATTTTGGTGGAGAATGAAATTAATGTTTCTTCATCAATCATCATTGTATGAAGTTTACATCTTCGGGGTGATTAACGTCATCTTCAGGATGATAGTTCATTTCCAGGTAATAGTTCATCTTCGGGATGATTGTTCATCTTCAGGATGATTAATGTTCTGTAAGCCTAGAATTTATGCCTAGCTAGGGCTTTCATATCATATCATATCATATCTGATAGATAGGCTTTAACAGATATTTCGGTAATTTCTCTTCAGGAGATCCGATAATATTTTGAGTTATTAAAATAATCTCAATTCTTTTAATTTGCTCTCTTAAGAACAATACTGTTTATAAGAGGTGCAAACAACAACCTTTTAGTATGAGTCCTTTAAGGATCTCTGTCTAGGTTGTCTTTCCTTTAATCATATTATTAATATGTGTCCCAAAAAGAAAGGAAAGTAAAGAAAAATTTTGTACATGCAGTTGAAGAAATTTTATATCGGTGATGTTGTCACATCCAAAAGCAACATCAACCAAAAATTCCATCTTTTTGTCATTCGTTGGGTTACGCCTTGACATAAACCAGTCGATGCATCAGATTCATCTTGTAATTGAGTTCAGCTCATCTTACTTGATTACTTCCTGGTTTGAGCGATTTATACCTCTAAGAACTATAGCAAATTAAAATGCTTATAGCTAACGATTTTATTTTAATTATCCTTCAATACTTAGTTATCCCACATGATTTGATATCATTTTTGATACCAAGATTTCAGGTCCAACACCTCATATTTCATAAGTGAGTCCAGCTCACCTTATTATTGCCTCATTCCACATTATTATAATTTGGCCAAATCTCTATCTTTGCTTCAGGCAAAGCAGAGTTGTGGAAACGATATTTTATATTTAACTGGCAAAATGAAATATGAGAGAATTTGTCGACAAAAGGTGTTCTTTCTTGTCCAAAACTCACCCTGTACGTACTATAATCACTTGATTTCTCCCAGAGGTGTCTCCTTCACGACGTGTTAAAGAAGTGAAGGTTCTGGGACGGGTAAAGAATATGGACAGATCCAGAATTGGTCCTTAGCAACCAAGTTGCAATAAGGTTCTGGATTTGAGCTCACTTTCCTGTGGTGGTATTGTTTTTTCGGTCTCCAGGAGTAGATCTCTCTTTTTGGAGCCTAGTGGTATGTCCTCTCATCCATTGGGAGCCTAGTGGTATGTCCTCTCATCCATTGAGGATATCCACTTCTGCTACTGGTGGATTGCATCCAATATATTTGGTATGTCAATCCTAGCTGGATTTTTAGTAGCATGGATGTAAAAGTTTTGACAATATTTATATTGTCAGTAACTATGTCTGATAACTGTTTTAATAGTTTCATAAGTGTGGATCTTCAGGATCTCATCACAATTCATGATAACCAGATCATAGGTATTAATGATTTAAATGGTCATTTGAGCTTCATGCTCATGGATGATTGTAGTATTTCTGTTGAAACTGATTCTGGGACATTAAAGTTGTGAGGGATCTTCAGGATCTCATCAAATCTTTAAAATAGGGTCATCGATGCACGTCTTAGGAGAAGTGAATTTAAATGCTTCCCCTGTTCAGAGTGCTCAGACTCTATTTATCTGGGATATTTACTTCCGATAAATAGTTCTGCATTTTGATGGTCTATAGTGGTGATATGGGGGTGTCTACTCATCATGGCACAATCTATAAGATGTGCTCTAAACGCTTCCCCCGTCAGGGGTTTTCGAAAACTGTTTATATGAGGTGATCAGACTCATATAAATAGGTTCTAAGGAGGCGTTTTGATGGTTTGCAATGTAATTGCATGTTCCCATGTGGTCACATACAACTGGATTTTTAATGGATAAGAAATCCATTTAAATCATTTTAATGATTTATCTTACCCATATTTGGGTGTGAACACAAGCTTCAGGATGTTCGTTATTTTTCCAGTTGTAAAACATTTAAATTTCCCAGTGTTATCCAAAGTTACCACCATTTTATAAAAGAATGTGGTTGGATAATGACCATTTATTTAGAGGATATATTGATGGGTACACCAAAGGTACATCATCAGTCCGGTTAAGGGAGTGGACGAAGCCTATTTATATCCCTTAAATACTCTCAAGAGACCTAAAGGTCTTCATTATCTTTAATGATGATGGTATATCATCTTAAATTCATTTGAGGAAGTGGGGAGAGTCAAGGTCCATGTGAATGGAGATGATCTCATTATCATTTTTTCTTTTTGAATAGGACAATGAAAGTTTCACCCTTTTTGAAGAATCTTCGGGTTCGTCTGGTTGATGATGTCTTGCATCATCACTCCAGGGTGATATCGATCCAAAGTTGGTCGATTCTGGACACTTCTGGTGTTCCAAAATAATTCCTCTTTTGAATTTATGTGGCACTTTTGAAAAGTCCATTAAATGCTCAAGTTAATTTTGTCCGGTAATAGTTGAACTGTGTTCAAACTGTGAAGGATTACATCTTCACTTTGACTATTGTGCGGATCATTTTGGGACAACGCTTCAGGCTTCATTTATTTCTTGAGTCATTAGGGATTTCGTTTTGACTAATATCCTTTTTGAAACTGTATAAGTTTCAGAGAGTATATGGCATCCTCATTTTATTTTTTAGGGGTATTCAAGATAGCAAAACATACGCATTAAAATAAAATGTATTAAAACTACAAGGGAATACTACTGATGATAAGTCAACAAGTGACATAGTGTGATGTGTGCTCTTGAAAACATATAACAATAATTATGCTCATTTAAGACTTATGTTATGACAACAGATTATATTTGATTTCAAAATTTATTTGTCCTCGGGGAGTAGCTAAATATACATAAGGTCAATTAGACTTTCGTCGTTTTGACTAGATATGTATGTATTTTTATATGGCATAGGTTACTGCACATTCATGTTTGCAAAAACATTATGGCTCTTATCAGAACTTCCGGTCTGATTTTGGCTTGCCATTGCTTACTCCATGTCGAGGTATATCGTATCTTCCCTTTCCCATTTAATCCAAGACTTCCCCTGTTTTGAGTTTTCCTTATTTTTATTTCAGGTCATGTTTGATCCTGAACTTCCCCTGATTTCAATATTCCTTATTTATAAAGGACAATGAAAAATTAGTCTTGCTAAGGAGACATAAGCAGGGGTTTGAGCAAATTATTTATACTTCCACTTTTCTAATTCATAAGAGACTTTTAAAAAGTCTATTTGAATGCTCGAGTATAGCTTCAGGCCTTTTACTTGAGTCGTTCAAATTTTATGTGGATAGTTTACCATGCTCAAAGGGGAACAAATACGTGGGTGCGTAATATATTTCTCACTTATTCATTAAGCCACGACTTCAGGCATATGCTTATATTCAAGGCTAGAAAAAATCTTTCCTTGTAAAAATAAAGGAGAGTACTCTTTTAAAGAGTTTAGCGGTATTATGGAAAACTTCTGGTGTCCATATTGGATTATATAGATCATAGATCTTATATATCTGTTTACCGCAAAGTGTGCATCTTTTATAAAGATAGCAATTATAATTTTCGCATAAACCATCGTATTTATTTTATTAGGGAGAGAGTGTGTTGACTTTTGATTTGATTTTGAACTTCAGGTTCATTTTGTCAAAGTGGATATGATATAAATTTTTTTTTGAAATCATTATTGTCTTATTGTCATAAATATCGTCATATCATGAGCTCATCATACATATAATGTAAAGCTTGTAAACTAAAGATTATGTTCAATTAAACTGAATTGAAACAATTATGATGTACACATGCTATTTATATGCTGCAGGTATTTAAATAATCTTATCGCAGATATATAGTCTAGCAATAGGCGTTGAACTATATCAAAGTGATTTTAGCATGCTTTTTAACCGTTTCATTGTAACATTAACATAGCATGAAGATAGTTAACTTCCACGCATTTAATGTATAAGCAATGAAAAAATAACTTAGGACTATGGGGATCAGCCAGCCGACACCGAAAAGAAAAAGACAGTCCGAGAATTACATCAAAAAGTTACATGAAAGAATAAGCACAACTCGGGAACTTCAGAGAGAAGCCCCTTTCATCTTTGTGCATACGCCTTCAGCTCCTTTTTGGTGTCCGCCGGTCTTCTTTTTACATTTATATCATCACTTACAAATTTCACTCAAAAAAAAGAGAAAAATTGCAGGAAATTAAAAAGTGTCGGAAACCTGGCTGATCCCTAAAAACATAGCCTAATTTGCACATCCACGCAGATAATATATTGAAAACATACAACCACGCAGATAATCATATCACAGGCATGTAAAGATTAAATTAAATAATTTAAATTGTGTGTGACGTGCTAAAAATTTATTTTGAAAATTTTTTTACCTTTGATCCATATTTTAATGTTTTGTTTACCGCTTAAAAACCCTTTAAAGTTTCTTTTAATTATTTTGGGCTTTTTAGGGCTAAAAATAAAAGAAGAAAAATTATTTATGTAAATGGGCTAATTTTCTGGCCTTTTGGGCCATGAAAACAACCCATTAGGGTTAATTTGGGACTCCCCCGAAAAGTTGGCCCGTTTAGGGTTAGGGTTTCGGAAAACCCTAGGGGGCCCACGGCGTGTCGCCGCGACGGCTAGCCGCGCAGAAACGCGGCCGCCGTGGCGGCGACGGGCCGTGGCTGCGGGCCGTGGCCGCCGCAGCGGCGGGCCGCGGCCTGCAGGCCGCGTCACGGGGGTTGCGGCTTCGGGCCGCGACCGCCGCGACCTGAGGCCGCGGCTGCAGGCCGCGGCAACTGGCCAAGTCCTGAGGCCGCGGCGGCAGTCCGCGGCCTGAGGCCGCGGCTTCAGGCCGCGGCGTGAAAATCGCGCCGACGGCGCTTGTAAAGCGCCGCTGTTTCGCCCTATGGGCGTGCGGATTTTTGGATCAAAGGTTGGGGGTAAAAAACGGATTTTTCGCGTATTCAGATCACTAAAAAACAGATTTTTATTGTTTTTAGGCATGCAGATCTCTAGATTCGACAAAGGAATCTAGTCGACGGTTGGTGAATGATGCCCTTTTCGCTCCCCGTTGAGAAGATTACGATCTTCTTGAATCTGAGCGATTGATGGATCTCCTTCCCCGCGAGCCGCCGTCTCCTCCTACGAGCGTGATCGTGCTGATAACGTGTTATGAACGAGAAACAGATTTGGAGAAGGGTTGAGGCTAGGAAACCCCTAGCCTCCTTTATATAGTATTCATAATGGGTACTCATGTGGGTGGATACTCAATAGGCCCAATGGGTCCTATTCATAACAAAAAGAAAGATAAGGGAATGTGTGTTTTTAGATTTTAGTCTTCTTTTTCCCCTTCTCTTCTTTTCTTTTCTCTTCTTTTTTTTGTCTTTTCTCTTCTTTTAAGATTCCAAGTTTGGAAAAGTCAACATTTTTCTTTACACACACACACACTCTCTACCACTTAACTACCTATTTACTAAATGTGCCATTAATTACAACCACAACTCTTAAACAACTTATTACTAAACTACCCACAAGCACCCATACACAAAATAATACTATATACTAGAGGAGCCATCCATTATTATTACACTATTATCGATACACTACATTACACAAAACACCAATATTAATAAACCAATACTAATACACACTACACTAATACACTAAAGCAAGGAATCCAAATAATACAAATAGCATACATTATCCATCTAAGGTATTCCATATATATAGGCACTATATACTTTACATGGATACATACATGTATACAAGCATGTACACACTTCCTACTATATTCCACTTAGGGGCATTACATTTAAATATGTTATGAATGTGTTATGTAGGCCCATGAAAAGGCCTATGTAGGGCATATCCTACCTAGTAGCAGATTAGGAGTTTGCATCCTACAAGAACAATGTATCCCACCATTGTATGAACACTTTCATATTCCCCTATAAATAAAGGTATGTGGTCTTTCCCAGAAAGTGCTTGTTCCTCACCTGCGATGCACGGAGGAGGACACCGCAAGTGGACGGTGCGTTATAGTATATATAGAATGTCGAACTCTAGGGAGGCGGTCGTCTAACACTTAGCTTTTTGTGGAAGGAGAAGAATGTGTGGTCGGGGTTGTCACATGTGATTTGATTGGTTGGTTGAGGGAAATAGAATTAACTAAATATTAAATGTCTAAGGCCTTCGGGATTCCCCATTAGGGCCTTCGGTAATAGATTTCAGGTCAATTGGTCCTCCGTCGAACGATGGATTAGGGTAGGAGTGTCAAATCCGGAGATTGGAATGAGCGTTAGACTTCCGTCGTCACGCTCGTCTAACACATCCCTATACAGAGCCGTGCTTTCGCTATCGACTTCATACAGGAATGCGTGCATTACGCTTGATACTTGGTCCTAGCTCGCAATCCGTAGGCACTATCGTGCTCTACGGGATGCGATGTTGGGGTATGTATGCCCTCAGATCATTTGTATTTGATGCAAATGATTTTTCATAATAGATGTGGACATTTTTGCATATGATGCAAATGGAGTTAAATATGTCGTAAATTGTTCACGCACATATTTAATATCATAAACGTATTGAAATAGTTATCTGGATGATGGGATCGTCTCGGTCTAAACACAGATTCAAACCGCGTCAAAAATAGAGTCCAAATGCTCAAAATATAGCCAACAGACCAAAAGGAGCCCAAAGGGGTCAGCCCAAACCAGTTGGGTTGAACCCAGCCAAAAGGCGGGCCCACACCCGCAATGCAGGCCCGTGCCCGCACCCGCAAGACAGGAGCATGCGCCAGCCCACCCATTTGAGCAGGCGCCTGGTGCCTGCCTCATTTGAGCGGGCGCCTAGCGCCCGCTTCATTTGAGGCGCGCCAGGCTTGCGCCAGCCAGCCTGCGGGATAGTGGGCAAGTGGGGCCCACTTCGGGCCCCACGGATAAGGGTGTTTTGAAACCCTATAGCGGCTGAATTGTATTTGCGAAATACAAGTTTAGAGCTGACTCTGAGCACACCTTTGAGGGGTCAAACGGACTTGGAATGACTCTCCATTTTTTCATACGCGTTCACCGTTCAGCGCCCTTTGATTTGATAAGTTGTATCAAATGTGAAACTCAACGGTGAGAGAGTTAAAATTCATACAGGCAAACTAACTTGAATTCTTCACTCCAAAACCTTTAGTCCTACATAGGAAGTGGAGTAAAGGGGAAGAGTCAGGCGCCTACATAAATTGGGGACTGCGCCCTCATCATAACTCGTTCCAAACTCTAGATCTGAGCAGCTCCCAAAAGTTTGGAGCACGCTCAGATGTAAGCTTAAAATAAATATTCTCTTCTCCCTATATTTCTCCCTTGCTCCTGAAGGGCTCTAGCAAAGCCACGAAGGGGCTCGGATTCGATCCGGAGTCTTGGCGAAGGATCCACTCAAGGTGAAACTTTCTTCAGCGCGTGGTTGGCTTAGCGACAAGGGGGTTGTTCGCCTCAGGACGCGGTGCGGTTCCCGAAGCGGTTCAGCTCGGGACGAGGAGCGGCTTGGGACACAGTTCGGTATATTTTGCCAGTGCATGCAAAGTTCCGGGTATGTAGTTTAATTAAGCATTTCATGTATTATATTGCAGTAGTTTAGATCTATCATGGGGTGGTCAGATCCACCTCAAGATAGTAGAGATCCTGGCTAGGGTCTTGAAATCCGTAGGGCTTGCTCGTTAAATAGTTTAACGTTTTCTGCTGCTTTCTTTTCTGTTAGCTTCTATCGTTCTTCCGACGTAGGACGTGTATAGAATAATGCCCTAAGAGTCTATCAAAACCTATCAGTGGTATCAAAGCTTTAGGTCTACTTCTAATCTAAGGACCACAATATTTATAATTGCAAGTATGCTTTTTTAAATACATATAAAATCACTTCTAACTTTATGAGATAATGTTAAAATGAGACCACTTGTTATTAGAAGCTTTAAAAATTATTTTATGTGATAAAATCCTTTTAGTAGCATGCTAATTTTATGTGATGATTTTAAAACAAATGTTTTTGAAATAAATTTATGTGATAATTTTTATGAAACTATTGATTTTTATTAGATAAAATTTTTTATGTTTTAAAATCATACCTATAATTTAAGTGTTAAATTTTAAGTTGCATATTATTATTTATAGGATAAATTTTAATTTGTTGTTCATGTTTAACAGTTATTTGATAATTGTTAAATAGTTAGAAACTTTTTATGCGATATTTAAGTTGATAAGATGCATGCTGATTTTATGCGATAAAGTTAGCTTATGGTTTTAAATGGTTATTCTAAATTCTTGCTTATTATATGATAATTCAAGAAAGCCTTTTAAGTTAGCCATTAAAAGCCATCTAATTATTATGAGATAACTTTAGATTGCTTTGCTATGATTTAAAATTATTTTAAATGCACAATACACGATGAGGATGTCACCTTAAAAATCATTCCTTATAGTCGAGGTATATCATATCTTCCATTTCTCATTTTATTCAGGACTTCTCCTATTTTCAATCTTCCTTATTGTTATTTATAAGGAAGAATGAATATTAGTCTTACTAAGTAGACATAGGCAAGGAAAATGAGTTAGTTTCTATATTTCCAATTTTCTAATTTATGAGTGACTTTTAAAAGTCCATTTGAATGCTCAAGTATGGTCTCCAGGCCATTTTTATTGAGTCATTCAAGTATTATGTGGATAGAGAATCATGCTCAAGGGGAAACAAATATGTGGTTACGAAATTTATAATTTTTCACTTATTTATTAAGTCACGACTTCGGGCGTACGCTTAACATTAAGGCTAGATTCAAGAATCATACCTTGTAAAGTGAGATTACTCTAAAAGAGTTTAGCGGTGTTATGACAACTGCTGGTGTTAATATTGGTTTATATAGACCATAGATCTGTGAGATCTATTTATTGCAAAATGCGTATCTCTAAAAGATCACATAAATGGTTTTCGCATAATCCATCTTGTTACGACCTAAAGATCGTAGGGGTCCCACCCGAATCCGCCCACATGATCCACGGACTCTCCGCTTCATGAAAGGGTCGCCACCCCGAAAATCCGGGGCAATACGGAGACGGGCGCGCCTTGTAGCGCTCCCCGACCCGGTTGAGGCGAACAACCACGGCCGCTCGACCAACCTGGGGTAGCGCGTCTGGGGACGCTCGAATAGCTAGGCCGGGCTTACTGACATGCACGGACGTATCCTTCCGCGCAGGCGGACCGTGGCTCATGACCGATCAGTACGACCCGCCCGATTCCCGTGAACCGCGGCGCCTAGAGTGATACAGCCCGACCTTTAGTTCGCCGCCAACGACAAACGATCAAGGATAAGGACACGACTGACACATACGTCACCCGACCATCTGACAAAGCACCCCCTGACGGAAGAGCCGCCTGACAGTTAACGCTTTCGGCCCTGACATCCCGACAAAAGCACCCCTTGGCCGTTGCGCCGCCTGACAAAGGCAGGTCAGGGACTCCTGTTCCCGGCGTCCTTGTCCGAAGCTTCCGCGGACACCCGAGCCAGCTCAGCACGCCTAGTCATCACCCGTCAGGTATAAATACCCCCTCTCCTCTGACGGAGAGGGGGTTGCGGAAGAATTCTCTCTCAATCTATAATTCACACACGAGAACAAGGGTCATCCATATCTTTGTTCTCCCACCTATAGCTCGCCACGTGCGGTCGACACACAGTTAGTCCGGCCGGCGTGTCTAGCCCCCCATTTTAAGCCCTATTACTGACTTAGGCATCGGAGGGGCTAAGGGTTGAACCCCAACCCCACCCTTCTGACGAGTTGTTCGTGCTGCAGGAGAGCTCGCCCCTTGACCAAAGTCGGCGTCAGCCCACGGCCGTCCAACCTCCCTCAGCTGCATTCGGCGAGATTCGACCCCGTGACCACCACCGGTGACGGGTCCAACTTCTTCACCCCACCAATCACTTGTTAAACAGCCTACCCAAACTCATTCTCCATATAACCACCGTGCCCTTGGTTCCCCTTAATACAAATTCATTGTACGCGAGTTCCACCTCGTAACAATTGGCGCCGTCTGTGGGAACGAAGGGTTACACCCATGTTAGACTCCATGTCGATCCCGCGGAACCCTGACCACGACAAGGATCCCGTGGGTCAGGAACCGCTCTCTCTGCTAATCACCCCGGCGTCCGACCCCCTTCTGGGGATGGGCGTCGAAACTGAACACCCTTCAGTCCCCGCCGTCCTGAAGAGCTTCGAGGCCATAACTCAGGCCAGGGGAGGCTATCAGACGGCGGGAACGGAGCCTCCGCCCGGCCCCTCAGAGCCCCAGAACGTGAGGCGGAACCTCCACCCTCAGTTCGAGGGGGAGGGGAGAACCGGGGGCTCGCTGAGGAGATTGCGACCCAGCAAAGGCTCCTGGAAGAGGAGATGGAAGTCGCACGGCGGTGGAGGTGCCTGGGGGAGGCGGCCGCCGTGCAAAGGCATTTGGACGAAGCCGCCGAGACCGCCCGAAGGGCCTACCTGGACGAAGAGACCGCTCACCGCCAACTCCGCCTCATCGTCGCAGAGCGCGAGAGGCTAAGGAGAGAAAACATGAGCGACCGAGAAATCCTTGACGAGACGGCGACGGGCCAGCGGCTCGGGGACGGGCGGGACCCGTTGCTGAACCGGTCCCCCCGGAGGAGGCAGCCCGCATCGCCTGCACCACCCCTCCGATTTCCTGTGTGAGGAAGCCGTTTGTCGACAACTACGCTTCCTCACCGCCGAGCGCGAAAGACTCCTTCGAGAGAATCAAGAACGGATGGGAGCCCGAGGAGAGCTGGCCGGGAGGCGCTGGCGCTGGGAGAACCGTAGCCCGCAACCCGTTGAGTCCTCGACCCGGGGAAGGAGCCCCGTCGGACGACAGTCGGGCTACTCCCCGGGGACGGAGGACCGTCGACGGCCGAGGCGCGACCGAAGCCAGACCCCCGAGTGGCGGAGAGGGGATGCGCCGGGTCGCCCAACCTACCCGGAGGAGGCCACGCCACTTGTACGGTGGATCACGTCCGCCCCAAGGCCCATAAGGTTCAAACCCCCTCACTTGGCCACATACAACGGGAGAGGCGACCCCCTCACGCACGTGCAGCAATATCGGGGGGCGATGGAGGCGCAGGACATGGATGAGGTGTTCCTATGCCGACATTTCTCCCAAAGCCTGAGGGACACCACGTTGGACTGGTACTTTGGCTTGCCCGCGAGGTCTGTCGGGAGCTTTGGCGAACTATCCCACAAGTTCTGCCAAGAGTTCCGGGCCGGGCGGACGAAAAAGAAGCCCCTAGACTATCTCAGCACGATAGTCCAAGGGGAGGGAGAGACAACAGGTAGATACCTCCGCCGCTTTCAGGAGGAGAGACGGGCGGTGGTGACGTGCGGCGATGAGGTGCTTATGCTGGCCTTCAAGACGGGGTTGCGGACTCGGAGCCTCCACAAATCCCTGCTTCGGGATCCGCCAACCGACTATGAGGCATTGGTTGCTATGGCGGAGAGGCACGCGTTGGCCGAGGAGACTCTCGGTGCCAAGGCCTTATTCCCCCTGGCGAAACCCTCCCAGGGCGAACCCCGGTCACACCCACGGTCGAGGCAGGAAGAGGGGCATCGTGGTCGCGACCAGCTGGCCCGACCAAGACGGGAACCGCTCGGGCCTTGCCCGCAAGATCGACCTGGTCTGGCACGCGAGTTCGCTCCGGCCCAAGGGCTCCCTCGAGTCGTCCCGAGACAAGAAGGCCTTCTACGGGCGCATTACACGCAACTCAATGCTCCCCTGATCGAGGTGATGGCCGCGGCTACGCGAGCGGGACTGCTGCCGGAGCCGCCCCGAGAAATGAAGTCGGACCCAGCTCGGAGAGATTTTAAGAAATACTGCCGATACCACCAGGACCACGGCCACGACACCGACGATTGCTTCACCCTCAAAAGGGAAATCGAGCGGCTGATCCAGGCGCGCCACCTGGGGGACTTCGTCGGAGGCCAGAGACCGGATCGAGAAGATGGAAACCACCGAAGGGCGCGGAGGACGGACCCTCCTGCAAACGGCGAGCGGGAAGAGCCTCACCCTCCGAAACCCGTCATGCGCATAAACACGATATGCGGCGGACCATCTTCGGGAGGAGCATCGTCGTCAAGCAAAAAGGCGTATGCGAGGCAAGTGATGACAGCAGGTCTTGGAGGGGACCGAGGAGGGAGAAGGATGGCCTACCCTCCCATCACTTTCAACGACGAAGATCTGGAGGGGGTCGAGCAGCCCCACGACGACGCCATCATCATCGAGGCTCAGATTGGGACGGCCATCGTCAGCCGCCTCCTGATCGACACATGGAGCTCCTGCGACATCCTGTTCATGTCCACCATCGAAAAGATGGGGTTAAGGCCGGCGGACCTGAGACCCTGTACTGGACCCCTCGTCGGATTCACCGGTCACTCGACCCCCATCATGGGAGTGATCACGCTGCCGATAACCCTCGGAGAAGAGCCACAAGTCGTCACTCGGATGACGCTGTTCGTTGTGGTCGACATTACGTCGGCATACAACGGGATCATAGGACGACCTTACATGGCGGCCATCGGAGCGCTCCCCAGCCTTCTCCACCAGATGGTCAAGTTCCAAACCCCCCGGGGGGTAGGGATCGTACGGGGAAGCCAGAAGCTGTCTAGGAGCTGCTATGTGGGGTCAACCAAGCACAAGGGACCGGAGATGAACCTGAAGATTGACTCACCCGGGCGGAGTTAAGACCCCTACCATCCAGAGTTAGCTCCAGCCGATGCCACCGCAAAGAGGAACAGGACCGGCCGCACCCCCCCAGAGCCCCCCCTGAGAAGGACGGGCTGATCACCCCAAGGGACGTGGAGAACCGGTCATGGTATAGCCGGGAACTGTAAGTCATGAATGAGATATCTTGTTCCTTTTCTTATCTTCAAATTTTGCCTCTTCTGCATGAAAATTTCAGTTCAACCCTCTCAAAGACTCCGGGGCAGGACCAATCCTCGCCACCCAAACCGGAGAGGGGCACGGGCCGACCTGCGCACTCGCTCCCCCCCAAGAAGACCTCCGGGGCAAGTTCACTGAGCTTGACCACCCAAACCGGAGCGCCATATGCGGGGTAGGCGACGGCCCAATACCCGTCCGACTATAGAGGCTACGGGGAGGCGACGGCCCAATACCCGCCCTCTCAAAGACTCCGGGGCAGGACCAATCCTCGCCACCCAAACCGGAGAGGGGCACGGGCCGAGCTGCGCACTCGCTCCCCCCCAAGAAGACCTCCGGGGCAAGTTCACTGAGCTTGACCACCCAAACCGGAGCGCCATATGCGGGGTAGGCGACGGCCCAATACCCGTCCGACTATAGAGGCTGCGGGGAGGCGACGGCCCAATACCCGCCCTCTCAAAGACTCCGGGGCAGGACCAATCCTCGCCACCCAAACCGGAGAGGGGCACGGGCCGAGCTGCGCACTCGCTCCCCCCCAAGAAGACCTCCGGGGCAAGTTCACTGAGCTTGACCACCCAAACCGGAGCGCCATATGCGGGGTAGGCGACGGCCCAATACCCGTCCGACTATAGAGGCTGCGGGGAGGCGACGACCCAATACCCGCCCTCTCAATGACTCCGTTGCAGGACCAATCCTCGCCACCAAACCGGAGAGGGGCACGGGCCGAGCTGCGCACTCGCTCCCCCCAAGAAGACCTCCGGGGCAAGTTCACTGAGCTTGACCACCCAAACCGGAGCGCCATATGCGGGGTAGGCGACGGCCCAATACCCGTCCGACTATAGAAGCTGCGGGGAGGCGACGGCCCAATACCCGCCCTCTCAAAGACTCCGGGGCAGGACCAATCCTCGCCACCCAAACCGGAGAGGGGCACTGGCCGAGCTGTGCACTCGCTCCCCCCAAGAAGACCTCCGGGGCAAGTTCACTGAGCTTGACCACCCAAACCGGAGCGCCATATGCGGGGTAGGTGACGGCCCAATACCCGTCCGACTATAGAGGCTGCGGGGAGGCGACGGCCCAATACCCGCCCTCTCAAAGACTCCGGGGCAGGACCAATCCTCGCCACCCAAACCGGAGAGGGGCACAGGCCGAGCTGCGCACTCGCTCCCCCCCAAGAAGGTCTCCGGGGCAAGTTCACTGAGCTTGACCACCCAAACCGGAGAGCCATATGCGGGGTAGGCGACGGCCCAATACCCGTCCGACTATAGAGGCTGCGGGAAGGCGACGGCCCAATACCCGCCCTCTCAAAGACTCCGGGGCAGGACCAATCCTCGCCACCCAAACCGGAGAGGGGCACGGGCCGAGCTGCGCACTCTCTCCCCCCCAAGAAGACCTCCGGGGCAAGTTCACTGAGCTTGACCACCCAAACCGGAGCGCCATATGCGGGGTAGGCGACGGCCCAATACCCATCCGACTATAGAGGCTGCGGGGAGTCGACGGCCCAATACCCGCCCTCTCAAAGACTCCGGGGCAGGACCAATCCTCGCCACCCAAACCGGAGAGGGGCACGGGCCGAGCTGCGCACTCGCTCCCCCCAAGAAGACCTCCGGGGCAAGTTCACTGAGCTTGACCACCCAAACCGGAGCGCCATATACGGGGTAGGCGACGGCCCAATACCCGTCCGACTATAGAGGCTGCGAGGAGGCGACGACCCAATACCCGCCCTCTCAAAGACTCCGGGGTAGGACCAATCCTCGCCACCCAAACCGGAGAGGGGCACGGGCCGAGCTGCGCACTCGCTCCCCCCAAGAAGACCTCCGGGGCAAGTTCACTGAGCTTGACCACCCAAACCAGAGCGCCATATGCGGGGTAGGCGACGGCCCAATACCCGTCTGACTATAGAGGCTGCGGGGAGGCGACGGCCCAATACCCTCCCTCTCAAAGACTCCGGGGCAGGACCAATCCTCGCCACCCAAACCGGAGAGGGGCACGTGCCGAGCTGCGCACTCGCTCCCCCCCAAGAAGACCGCCAGGGCAAGTTCACTGAGCTTGACCACCCAAACCGGAGCGCCATATGCGGGGTAGGCGACGGCCCAATACCCGTCCGACTATAGAGGCTGCAGGCAGGCGACGGCCCAATACCCGCCCTCTCAAAGACTCCGGGGCAGGACCAATCCTCGCCACCCAAACCGGAGAGGGGCACGGGCCGAGCTGTGCACTCGCTCCCCCCCCAAGAAGACCTCCGGGGTAAGTTCACTGAGCTTGACAACCCAAACCGGAGCGCCATATGCGGGGTAGGCGACGGCCCAATACCTGTCCGACTATAGAGGCTGCGGGGAGGCGACGGCCCAATACCCGCCCTCTCAAAGACTCCGGGGCAGGACCAATCCTCGCCACCAAAACCGGAGAGGGGTACGGGCCGAGCTGCGCACTCGCTCCCCCCCAAGAAGACCTCCGGGGTAAGTTCACTGAGCTTGACCACCCAAACCGGAGCGCCATATACGGGGTAGGCGACGGCCCAAAACCCGTCCGACTATAGAGGCTGCGGGGAGGCGACGGCCCAATACCCGCCCTCTCAAAGACTCCGGGGCAGGACCAATCCTCACCACCCAAACCGGAGAGGGGCACGGGCCGAGCTGCGCACTCGCTCCCCCCCAAGAAGACCTTCGGGGCAAGTCCACTGAGCTTGGCCACCCAAACCGGAGCGCCATATGCGGGGTAGGCGACGGCCCAATACCCGCCCTCTCAAAGACTCCGGGGCAGGACCAATCCCCGCCACCCAAACCGGAGAGGGGCACGGGCCGAGCTGCGCACTCGCTCCCCCCCAAGAAGACCTCCGGGGCAAGTTCACTGAGCTTGACCACCCAAACCGGAGCGCCATATGCGGGGTAGGCGACGGCCCAATACCCGTCCGACTATAGAGGCTGCGGGGAGGCGACGGCCCAATACCCGCCCTCTCAAAGACTCCGGGGCAGGACCAATCCTCGCCACCCAAACTGGAGAGGGGCACGGGCCGAGCTGCGCACTCGCTCCCCCCAAGAAGACCTCCGGGGCAAGTTCACTGAGCTTGACCACCCAAACCAGAGCGCCATATGCGGGGTACGCGACGTCCCAATACCCGTCTGACTATAGAGGCTGCGGGGAGGCGACGGCCCAATACCCTCCCTCTCAAAGACTCCGGGGCAGGACCAATCCTCGCCACCCAAACCGGAGAGGGGCACGGGCTGAGCTGCGCACTCGCTCCCCCCAAGAAGACCTCCGGGGCAAGTTCACTGAGCTTGACCACCCAAACCGGAGCGCCATATGCGGGGTAGGCGACGGCCCAATACCCGTCCGACTATAGAGGCTGCGGGGAGGCGACGGCCCAATACCCGCCCTCTCAAAGACTCCAGGGCATGACCAATCCTCGCCACCCAAACTGGAGAGGGGCACGGGCCGAGCTGCGCACTCGCTCCCCCCAAGAAGACCTTCGGGGTAAGTTCACTGAGCTTGACCACCCAAACCGGAGCGTCATATGCGGGGTAGGCGACGGCCCAATACCCGTCTGACTATAGAGGCTGCGGGGAGGCGACGGCCCAATACCCGCCCTCTCAAAGACTCCGGGGCAGGACCAATCCTCGCCACCCAAACCGGAGAGGGGCACAGGCCGAGCTGCGCACTCGCTCCCCCCCAAGAAGGTCTCCGGGGCAAGTTCACTGAGCTTGACCACCCAAACCGGAGCGCCATATGCGGGGTAGTCGACGGCCCAATACCCGTCCGACTATAGAGGCTGCGAGGAGGCGACGACCTAATCCCCACCCTCTCAAAGACTCCGGGGCAGGACCAATCCTCGCCACCCAAACCGGAGAGGGGCACGGGCCGAGCTGCGCACTCGCTCCCCCCAAGAAGACCTCCGGGGCAAGTTCACTGAGCTTGACCACCCAAACCGGAGCGCCATATGCGGGGTAGGCGACGGCCCAATACCCGTCCGACTATAGAGGCTGCGGGGAGGCGACGGCCCAATACCCTCCCTCTCAAAGACTCCGGGGCAGGACCAATCCTCGCCACCCAAACCGAAGAGGGGCACGGGCCGAGCTGCGCACTCGCTCCCCCCCAAGAAGACCTCCGGGGCAAGTTCACTGAGCTTGACCACCCAAACCGGAGCGCCATATGCGGGGTAGGCGACGGCCCAATACCCGTCCGACTATAGAGGCTGCGGGCAGGCGACGGCCCAATACCCGCCCTCTCAAAGACTCCGGGGCAGGACCAATCCTCGCCACCCAAACCAGAGAGGGGCACGGGCCGAGCTGTGCACTCGCTCCCCCCCAAGAAGACCTCCGGGGTAAGTTCACTGAGCTTGACCACCCAAACCGGAGCGCCATATGCGGGGTAGGCGACGGCCCAATACCCGTCCGACTATAGAGGCTGCGGGGAGGCGACGGCCCAATACCCGCCCTCTCAAAGACTCCGGGGCAGGACCAATCCTCGCCACCCAAACCGGAGAGGGGCACGGGCCGAGCTGCGCACTCGCTCCCCCCCAAGAAGACCTCCGGGGTAAGTTCACTGAGCTTGACCACCCAAACCGGAGCGCCATATGCGGGGTAGGCGACGGCCCAAAACCCGTCCGACTATAGAGGCTGCGGGGAGGCGACGGCCCAATACCCGCCCTCTCAAAGACTCCGGGGCAGGACCAATCCTCGCCACCCAAATCGGAGAGGGGCACGGGCCGAGCTGCGCACTAGCTCCCCCCCCAAGAAGACCTCCGGGGCAAGTTCACTGAGCTTGGCCACCCAAACCGGAGCGCCATATGCGGGGTAGGCGACGGCCCAATACCCGCCCTCTCAAAGACTCCGGGGCAGGACCAATCCTCGCCACCCAAACCGGAGAGGGGCACGGGCCGAGCTGCGCACTCGCTCCCCCCCAAGAAGACCTCCGGGGCAAGTTCACTGAGCTTGGCCACCCAAACCGGAAGCGCCTTATGCGGGGTACGCGACGGACCAATACCCGCCCTCCCCAGAAAGGGCCTGCGACCCCTCTCCTCAAAACCTCGGGAAACGAATCAGGGTCCGCAAATCAAGGCAACCCCAACGCGGAGCCATCCCCGAGGAGTAGCGCCTGACCCCCATAAAGCCGACGCCCGAAATGACTTGTCCAACCCAAAAGGACCCTCGGGGCGAACGCCACTGACAAATGGCACGCCTGCCAACAAACGGGGTCTGAGGAGTCACATCACACGTCACCCATCGGGAACGCTTCCCAAAGAACGAAAGTCCAAGACGGCCCCGACTCTCCATGAAGAGGAAACGAGGGCGGAAATACACCATTATAAATTCCCCCCCTCAGCTTCTTGGGGGAGGGAAGGAAGGCGAGAGAAAGGATGTGGAGAAAGACTAATCATTTTCCCACCCTCGCCCCCCGAAAATGCGCGAAAAATGCGAGTTTCGCTGACCGCCAAACTAAACGATCCCCCAACAGGATATTCCCCTTACACGACGGTTGCCCAGCCTGCTGCTCCCCTCCTTCCTTTAGACAACTTAAGGCAGGGGAACTGGAGCTCCACCGGCACACCATGCCTCTCCACGGGCGCCCCGAGTACGCAGGCGTGGCTGGCAGACAACCCGATGGAGGGGACAGACCTGCCAAATCACTTCACCGGACACCCCGGCAGCCACCTGCGTCGCCCCAATCGAGGGGGACTTGCCCCCGCACGCCGGCGTGCTCCAACAGGATACTCCGCTTACACCGGTAGCACCCCCCTTCCACTCATCGACCTCCCCTGGACCGTTCGCGCCAGGAGGACGCATCGATGGGCCATGAACCACGTCCCTTCGCGCCTATCACACGGGGACTCCAGTCGATGGGAGCAACAAGGACCCGCGGGATAGAACAGCCACCAAGGACTCCCTCTCCCCCCAATTCTGGGACCGAGGGCCAAAGCAACTTCCTGGCTCCGGCGCGACCATCCACCCCTACGCCGAGGGGGAACCCTCTGAATCAACTCCACGCCCCTTGTCAGGGGCGCCACGCCCGAGAGACGCGGGTCAACTACGATGAGAACATCAACCCACCTGGGCCGATTCAATGTTACGCCCATGTGCCGATTCACTGTTACGCCTACGGGCCGATCCTATTTTAGTAAACTATCAATAATAGCTGGCGAAAAGACTACTCCCGGTTGACCGCTAGTCATAGCCCGAGCACGCCTAGACACGAGCAACCCGCGAAAAGGGAGGCTAACTCGCTGTAGAATCTCTCGGGCGCGCTACGTGAAATAAAGGGAGTTCACGCGATTCACCCTACGCCAAGGTAGAAACATCCGCGCCAAGGCGTAACTCTAAGAAGGGAATTTATGCACACACACAGGCAGAAAATCCCAGAAAAATGCGGGGACTAGCCCGGCGAATCTTCATTTTCGTTCGTTTTTAAAATAAAAAGGGGGGGGGGTCTATACAAAACTACTTGGCGCTTCCGCCAGTCACGACGCCCTCTCCCTCAAGGGAATCTCCCGCCGCCCCGCCGGCCTCCGGCTCGTCACCCTCCCATCTGTCTCCATCCCCCTCCTCGTAGTCGCTGCATGCGGCGAGCCCATCGAGGTCGACCTCCACCGGCGGAACCAGGCCCGCCACCTTCTCCTTCATCCGAGCCAAGCAGGCTTCCCATCCCTCCGCGTGGCCCTTCTCCATCCCCTCGTACATCGAATTTGCGAGGGCGGGGATGACGGTTTTCTCCTGGTACGTCCGGAATTCCTCGACCCTACGGGCCAACTCCTCCTCGGCGGCCTTGGCACGACCCGCTAGGTCCTCCGCACGAGCCTCCTCCCTCCTAAGGGCCTCCTCCAGCTCCTTCTCTCTCTCTCTAGCCTCGGCCGCCCGCTGCTCATGATCTGACACGACCATCTTCAGGCGCTCTACCTCCGCCTCATATCGGCCGCCCCGCTCCCTCTCCTTCGCCAGGTCCTCGTCAGCGCTCTTACGAACGGCAGCGAGCTCGACGACCGCTCTAGCCACGGCGCCCTCGGCCTTATGTATGGCCGGCACGTGCCGCATCATCCCGAGCATCAAGTTGAGGATCTGTGTAAAGAAACGCCGAAAAGTAAACCCATTTAGGGCGTTCATTAAAACCCGCTGAAAAACGTCGCCCATCTTACAGAACATACCTGGACGCCATGCATCACCGCGGTCCCGCATAGACCCTCAGGCTCCACCGCCTCCAGCGCCACCCTATCGCGGGGCAGGAAAATGTTCTCCGCCAGCCTCGCCGCCACACCTCCATCCTCAAACACGGACTCATCGCTCGCCACTTTATACGGCGCCCGATGAAGCGCGCCGTCGGGATAGCCCTCGACATCGGTCCTCTTGGCCTTAAACTTAGCCAATGCGGCCTCACAGCAGGGGTCGGTTGGCGCCCTATCAAGACCGAACATGGGACAACCATAAGGCCAAGGGTCCCATCCTCCGGACCCGGTCGGGCCACTCGACGCTTCGGCCCTATGCGACTGACCGCTAGCTTCCGCCCCCTCCCCCCTGCAGGTGCCATGGGGCTAGGCGGCCTCGTTCGAGGCAGTTCCGCCCCTCCCCCTATCGACCCTTCGTCCCCGTCCTCCAAGTCGATGATGGGATTCGCCACCCCCTCCCCGGCTCCACCTTCCGTCGGACCGGTTCCCCCTGGTGCGTCAGGCTCGGACGACTTCGTCGGCCTCTTCCTCCTCTTCATGGACGCTGGCACCCCAGTCGAGCTCCCCGCCCCTTCTTCCGCTCGCGACCTCTTGGGGCCACCTCTTGTCGACGATCGCCCCGCCTGCTCCGAGGCCCGCCACATCATTTCCTCGAGGGACAGACTCATTGTGCCACCTGCCAAAGAGAGAAAGTTTAGTGTAAGCACATCAGAAGCATGAACACCAAAATCTCTCGTACCTTCGGGCCAGATGTACGCCGTTATCATCTCAGCCCGAGCGAGCATCCGATAATCTCGTCCCTCCGCTGGTATGGCCATCAAAATCTGGGCCACCACTCTCTCCTCATCCCCCAATTTCACCCCCTCTCTTGCCTTGGGATTCAGCTCCGCCCAATCAGACCTTATCAGCACATCCTCCGGCACCTCCACAAACACATACTACTGGCGCCAAAACTTAATTTTCCCAAGCAAACCCCTAATGAGCGGATGCGTCCTCTTCACGGAGAGATAGTAGCATGACCCCAACCTCTTGACCAAGAAGAAGTGGCGAAATAAGGACAGAGATGGGCAAACCTGGTTGCTCACGCACAGCACTAGGAACCCCACAATGGCACTGATGGCATTGGGCATCAGGCGATAGAGGGGCAGTTCCAGGAAGTTCAACACTTCCAGCAAGAACGGATGGGGGGGGGGGGAAGCGCAAACCTTGCTCAAACGAAGATACGTATACTCCCACCTCCCGGTCGCCCGCAAAACACACCCTTTCTTGCGGCTCCGGTTCGCGAACCGAATACGACGGCCTGACGTACATCGTGAAGATCTCTGAAACAGATTTCTTCAGCTCCGACTTCACGCCCGCAATCTCGACGGGCACCCTTCCTGTCTCCGCGGCGGAGCTTCCTTCCCCAACTACCCCCGAACCCTGACCCCGAGACGGAGACATCGAAGAAGACATTTCTAAAACGGGCATCTTACCTAACGGGTGCCGACGACTCGGGCGCTTGCGCTACTCCGCTGACCGCTCCCACGAGGGCGACTCTGGCAAGGTCACTGAAATCTCCTACGAGCCCTAACTGCTCGCCAAAAATTTTTCGCCCGACAATCAGCTTTGCTCCCCTCCCCTCCTTACGATCTCTTTAAAGCGACTGCACAAAGCATCGCGACCGTCGAGCCCAAGACACGTGTCACCAATCCGGGCCCTGTCCACCACCCACGTGTTCTGACGCTTCGCGTACTGTCAAAACTGTCAATTCCGCCACGCGTCAACACTTCAGTGGTCGGGCCGCCTCGATTCCCGCCCGCCGTCGAATCGCCAGGCTGACGTCTAGTCATGCGACCGCCAAAAATTCCCGCCCAAATCCCGGCGAAATGATTACCCCGATTCGAAATCACTCCATGCGCCGCTCGATCCATGGTTGAGTCCGGCCTCCGTCAGGGCGGCCACCACAAGGAGGCGGCGCTCGGTCCATGATTGAGTCCGGCCTCCGTCAGGACGGCCACCACAAGGAGGCGGCGCACGATCCATGGTTGAGTCCGGCCTCCGTCAGGGTGGCCACCACAAGGAGGCGGCGCTCGGTCCATGATTGAGTCCGGCCTCCGTCAGGGCGGCCCCCACAAGGAGGCGGCGCTCTTCCCATGATTGAGTCCGGCCTCCGTCAGGACAGCCACCACAAGGAGGCGGCGCACGGTCCATGATTGAGTCCGGCCGCCGTCAGGGCGGCCACCACAAGGAGGCGGCGCTCGATCCAGGATTGAGTCTGAGCTCCGGCAGTACGGCCAAAACACGAACGTCTCCGTCGCACCAATAAGGGTCCGATCTCCGTCGGTTCGGCCGGAACAGGAACCCGCCCCACAACTTATTGGATTCTCGGTTCCAACACTTGGCAAACTTCTGTATGAACCAAGCAAATCCGACCCGCCACGGCACCTCCGGGCCCCGTACTGGACATCGGAGCATCACGACTACTCTCAACTCCCCTCTCCCGAAGACTTCGGCAGAGCGAAGTTGGGGGCATTTACGTCCCTCACAGAGCGGACATTCTACGAGCAAACCAAGTAGGAATACAGTTCGACACAAGACAATAACAATGTATTTACCCAGAAATCACACCATACATTGAACTTTCCACACGCTACAACAACACATCGTTTATAATCCTCTCACAAGAAGGTACGGACCTCCCCGAACTAGCGCTTCTAGCGGCGCCTCTCAACCGGCCAATCTCTCACATCCTTAACCACTTGCCGAATCGTCGCCTCCTTAGCTTCTTGCAACATCGGTACAACATGTTCATCGTGATAGCGGCGGATGGCGGCTTCGATCAGTTTGCCTTCGGCATCTCGTTTCTCCTCCAATCGCCGCACCGCTAGACCCTTCTCCCTCTTCTCAGTCTCCAGGGCGCCCTTTAGGTCCTCTATTTGCTTCCTCTGTAACCCGATCACTACTTCCTTGCTGACAACTTCCGAGGTATGCTTCGACCGGATATCATCCCTCTCTCGCGTTACCTCTTGAAGCTGCTTCTCGACCATTGCTTTGGACGAATCGAAATACGCAGCCCGCCCCTTCTCCACCCCATAGGCCTTCCTAACCCTCTCCAGCTCCGCCTCCGTATCCCTCAGCTTCTCCTTGACCTCGCCAAGGTTCTCCTTTGCTACACGCAGGGCCGTCCTGGTGACGGCCGCTGAGGCACGGCCCCGCAGGGCTAACACGTTCGTGAGCATCTACATAATCCTCAAATCAGTGAGACATGGTCAAATAAAGCCTGCAGGCGAGGAAAGAAAACCGGCTTACCTGTACGACGTGCCATATAGCCGAGCCACACAGCCGCTCCGCCCCCACGCGAGTCAACGACTCACGATCGCGCGGCAACCCGCAATACTAGACGAGGCGCGCCGCCACTCCCGCATCCTCAAATACCGACTCGTCGCAGCGGACTCGGAAGGGAAACTTGCGGAGACGGTCATCAGGGTACGCCTCGACCTCTTCCCGGGTCCTCTTAAAATGAATAAGAGCGCCCTCACAAGCTTGGCTCGACGACTCCCCCATTTCCCACGAAGGGATCCCGTATGGCCACTTTTGAACCACCGGCGCTCGGCGAGGCGCGACCACCTCTGGTACCCGCGGAGGAACGGAGGGTTTGGCCCCTCGCGCGGGCACGTCCTCGTGAAGATCCTCACCGGGCCCATCGGCGGAGCTGCCTTGACCGACTGCCCTCCGTCCCGGGAGCAATCCCTCCCCTCGGGGGGCCCCGCCCCCACGTTCCTGGGATCCTGCCTCGCTAGCCACCCCCTTACCTTTCCCGTGGGATCAGTATCCTCCGAGGGCGGGGCCCCGGCCGAACCTGACACCTCCTCCGGCTCCCTCATCGCGTCTTCGCCTACAAAAGGAAAAGAGAGACAATCAGGGCGAGCCTAGCCCAGAGTTTACAAAACTCCAAAGATACCTAGGGTCCAAAAGTCCTGGGCGAGCCGACTGCTCAGCGTTAGACTCGCCCAATGACGGCACGCCTCGGGCAGTTCCACCAAAATCTGAGCCTTGGCAATATCCTCACCGGTCAGCTCCACCCCTTCATTTACAAAGGGATTCCGTGCCCCCCAATTCGACATCAACGCCACGTCGCCTGGTACCGTCACGAAGACGAACTCCCTCATCTAATCGCCGACATCGTCAGGCACCTCGAGGATGAGTTCTCGCCCTCTCCTGGCGCAAACGCGATGATACACCCCCCACTTCCGAACCACGAAGAAATGCTGGAACAACGCCAAGGAGGGACTCAAAGAGCAAGCAAGGCACAAGACGACAAACCCCACTAACAAGCCCCAAGAACGGGGCGCTAAGGCAAATATCGGCAGCTCCAGGAAATTCAGCAAATGAAACAAGCACGGATGGATCGGAAAGCGGAGCCCCAACTCGAAGGACCGGACATAGACCCCGACCTCATTGTCCCCCGGTGAACTCACCGCCTCCTCCAACCCGGGAACCCGTACCTCATAGGGTTATCGCACAAACCGCACGCGAATCTCCCTGATATTGATCTTATCCAGCCTACGACGGGGGACTCAATGTCTCTCGGTACAACGGATCGCCATGACCGTCTTTCCCTGGGCCGCCGCACCCCCGGCTGCGACGCCCCCTCGCCCACCAACTCCTCCTCCCCCACCCGGCTACTTCCTCCAACCTCGAAACGAGAAGCCATTGATCGAAAAGGAAGGAAATTAACTGTTATTACCTGTTGATCCCTTGAACCCGGAAGGCGATCGGAAGAAGATGACCGGCGACGGAAGTGGCAAATTAGCCAGTAAGTTCCAAACAGAAATATCGAACGCCGGAGGAGAATCGGAGAAAGACAAAAACTCCCTCCGACCGCCTCCCAGACCTTTTTAGCGGTAAAGGTGACCCCCGGGCCATCTCGGCCGTCAAACTTTCGCCACGCGGCGCCCATCAAGACGTCCCCGACGCCTCGACTGGCGTGAGGGTCACCTCATCCACGTGTCGCAAACTCAATCGCAGAGACGCTTCGTTTTACTCTGCCCCCTTTTCAAATCATAATGATGAACACTAAAGCGAGAGTTCCGAAGCCGCCGCCGTCACTACCCGGTGGGTCCAAGGCCCATATTGATGGTCCGGAATGTCGGAGGTGGTTCGCCCTCCGAACCGAGCTGGGCCGCCGCCTCGGACTCGAAGGCCGGGGGCAATTGTTACGACCTAAAGATCGTAGGGGTCCCACCCGAATCCGCCCACATGATCCACGGACTCTCCGCTTCATGAAAGGGTCGCCACCCCGAAAATCCGGGGCAATACGGAGACGGGCGCGCCTTGTAGCGCTCCCCGACCCGGTTGAGGCGAACAACCACGGCCGCTCGACCAACCAGGGGTAGCGCGTCTGGGGACGCTCGAATAGCTAGGCCGGGCCTACTGACAGGCACTGACGTATCCTTCCGCCCAGGCGGACCGTGGCTCATGACCGATCGGTACGACCCGCCCGATTCCCGTGAACCGCGGCGCCTAGAGTGATACAGCCCGACCTTTAGTTCGCCGCCAACGACAAACGATCAAGGATAAGGACACGACTGACACATACGTCACCCGACCATCTGACAAAGCACCCCCTGACGGAAGAGCCGCCTGACAGTTAACGCTTTCGGCCCTGACATCCCGACAAAAGCACCCCTTGGCCGTTGCGCCGCCTGACAAAGGCAGGTCAGGGACTCCTGTTCCCGGCGTCCTTGTCCGAAGCTTCCGCGGACACCCGAGCCAGCTCAGCACGCCTAGTCATCACCCGTCAGGTATAAATACCCCCTCTCCTCTGACGGAGAGGGGGTTGCAGAAGAATTCTCTCTCAATCTATAATTCACACACGAGAACAAGGGTCATCCAAATCTTTGTTCTCCCACCTATAGCTCGCCACGTGCGGTCGACACACAGTTAGTCCGGCCGGCGTGTCTAGCCCCCCATTTTAAGCCCTATTACTGACTTAGGCATCGGAGGGGCTAAGGGTTGAACCCCAACCCCGCCCTTCTGACGAGTTGTTCGTGCTGCAGGAGAGCTCGCCCCTTGACCAAAGTCGGCGTCAGCCCACGGCCGTCCAACCTCCCTCAGCTGCATTCGGCGAGATTCGACCCCGTGACCACCACCGGCGACGGGTCCAACTTCTTCACCCCACCAATCACTTGTTAAACAGCCTACCCAAACCTCATTCTCCATATAACCACCGTGCCCTTGGTTCCCCTTAATACAAATACATTGTACGCGAGTTCCACATCGTAACACATCTTATTTGGTAATTTTTTATTTTATTTGAGTAAAAGGGTGTTGACTTTTGATTTGATTTGAACTTCAGGTTCCATTTGTCAAAGTGGATATGATGTTAAACTTTTTGAAATTATGATTGGTTTGTTATCATAAAACATTGTCCTATCATGAACATGAGCATAAGCATGGTATGAGCATTAAGTGTGCAATATGTAACATTTAAGGATTTATCATGCACACAATATAAGCTTTATATTGAAAGGTAAGCTCAATAAAATAGTTGAAAGAAACTAAATTATCCATGCAAACAATATCAAGCATATGAGCTAAAAAAGTATACTCAGTTAACATGAATTGAAACATATATGAAGTATGCACATGTTATAATAAACAAATTTTCTAATTGATTGTGCAAAAAATAATTTGTTCATAGGATGCTTTGATTTAATATGACCCGCCCAAAAAATTTTGTGGGTCTTTAAACCAAAATCGAAATTTTTCGTGGGGAGTTAGGTGGCAGCGAAGGAGCTTCAGGCCATCCGCTGTAAGCACTAGGTCAATCGGGTTATGTTCAGAAAAATTGAAAAACTGAACATGCCGAAAAACGGTATTTATCGATATCGACAAACAACGTTATGTGCCCAAAAACATTTCTTTAATTGTATTCCCCTTTCCATTTTAACCCCTAATTTTGCTGGAATTTTCCAGAATTTTTTGGGACTTTTTTGGAATTTTTAGAAATTTATTGGGCAATTTCTGAATTTAATATATATAAATATATTTAAAAATATAAATATACATAATTAAATATTCATAAAATTAAAATAAGAAATTGGCATTCAGGCTTCTAGCCCAATAGGCTTTTTCCTTTTATTTATTTATTTATTATTGTCGGCTTTAAGCCCATCAAAATAAGGGAAACAAAAAATCTTATTATATATTTTATTTTTAGTGTTTTGAAATTGGGCTTCTGGTTCAAGCTAGGGGTTTCTTGATTGATTGGGCTTCTGGCCCCGGGGGGGGGGGGGGGGGGGGGGGGGGGTGGCAACCCCACGGCCGCCCTGCGCTTACAGGGGGCGGTCGTGGACGTGCATGCAGGCGGCCATGGCTGTCCGCGACTGCGGCGGTCGGGGCCGCGCGGCGGCAGCCCGGATGCTAATTTTTTTTGTTTTGGCTGATTTGATGGCAGGATCATCACAGAATCTTTGCCAGCTTCAGGTCGGATTCGTGGGGGTCAATAAACATCATAAAATCTGATTTTTATTTCAAGGATATCAAGAAGAAGACGAAGGTTTTGCACAATTGATCTAATAATATGATTAATACAATTTAAAAATTGCATTTTATTAGAGTTATACTAATAAAAAAATACTGATTTTGATCTAATTTATTAGATCCAAGGCATAAACCATTATATTTTTGATATCTAGATCACATAAAAATATGTATTAGATCTAGAAAATTGTTTAGGCTTACTCACTAGATCCGTCCACCAGATCTAGCGACGTTTGATGAAGGATGCCCTAAAAAATCCACTTCGTCTCGCGAAGTATAGCGTCACGAAAAAAAAATCGTCGGAGCTTCCGCGGGTGCCTCACTCTCACGAGCTTTCGTGCTGATAACGTGTTGTGAAGGGTTGAGGACTAGGAAATCCCTAGCCACACACACACACACATGAATATAATGTTGATGGATATCCAATAGGTCCGTTGGGCCATATTCATAACACTGTGTATTATGGTATTTGACGGTCATCAGAACTTTTTTGTTAACTTGCATAATGCAGGGGAGCTACCAGTACCAGGGTTTTGTATTCGTTCAACCAATCAGAATCCAAACTCAACTTTGCCCAAAATCATTGCTCTATGAGCGAAGCAGGTGGTCCTCTTCTTGGTATTGTCATGTGACGTTTGCCGTCTAATCGGATCAAGGAGAGTTGATGCGGACAATCTGGGTTGGACTCGTCAACCACCACATGGTCAACCTCTTTTAAAGGGAAAAAAAATAAATAAAAGCAAAATAAAAGGGAACTGAGATAATCAAACCAAAGAACCCAAATTCTTCTAGCCTTCTCTTGTTGACAACTTGCCAATCAATCGCGAATCTCAAAGTCAGACGACGGCATGCAGCGCATGCATCTCGCCCCCCGTCCCCTTCTGCCGTGATCCACATGGATCCAGCCAATACTCCCCACCCACGCAGCGTTCTGACGTAAGCCCTAGGACACCGCCTTGGTTGGCACCCACCATGCAAGCGCAAGGAGCCGAGATTGGGCCACGGAGTCGACAGAAGAAAAGGCGTGGGCCTGGATATCTATTCTTTGGGGCCCACGGATCGGAGAAACACCCGCCGAAAGCAGCCGAGTGAGTAGGGACATCAGTGATATTCAAGCCCATCCGCCGACGGCTAGTCTCCAACTTTCGTTTTCAGGCCACTGTTGGGAGGGCCCACCGCTTTCTTGGTTTTGTTTTGGTTGCTAAATTATTGGGTTTAAAGAAAAGTAGCGTGGAGGACGACTTGTCGAAACTAGTCAAATGGTCAAAGTCAGTTCGAATCCGAACAGGCTGGTGGGCAAACAAAAGATAAGAGATGTAAAGGAGAGGGAGCGTGGTAGCGTAATGCAGGAGTAATTGAATGGCAGCCTTGTAAATACGTGATATGTGAGCTGGGAGTGCACAGAACGGTGGGTGCGCAAATCATTTCCCGTAAAAACGTTCCACTTAGTTGTCCTATTAGACGTAAGTATGGATAAAACGTTGGTCGTCTAAATTCCTTTTGATTGGTGACGTTATAATGCCCAAGAACTTAAGCAGGATTATAAAATTTCAAAAAATCAAAGCGTGATCTCTAAGCCAAGGTCCGAAGAGAATATGCCCTCTTGTTGCCTCTGGAATCTTTCAGACAAATGTTTGCTTTCTAATGGCCGACGAGCTGAATGTAAAACCGGGACTAATGAGACCAAAGAATATCTAGCAGAAATTAGTTGATTAAAGAAACCGAAATTTTGATGTGTACCAAGTGATTTGACGGAGATAGGGGGGTCAATTGATTTGAGAATGTTCTGATTTGCCATAAGTAGATGGTTGAACAAGACTCGTGTGTGATATTTGTTGGATGCGGAGCTTAAGCATTCTTAAATAAAGAAAATAGGAATTCTATCTAGACCCAGCATTTTGCACTTGCTATTTTCTTTATTGCCTTCAATATTTTTGGCCTGCAGAAAACTTCTAGCATTATTAGGGATCAAGGTTTGGTAGCGAACTCCTTACGTATCGTACACACTTTTATACATTGATTACTGCTTTGAAAAACAAAACATCGGGAGTCGAACACCTGCAACCCTCAATGTTAATGAAGTTACTTACTATCAGAGCAAGTGTGAGCTTTTGTCTGTGTGTATAATTTTATATATTTAAGTAGATTAGATTCAGAACTAGTCGGGTTGGCGGGTCAAGCCTATCCCTGAATTGGAATTTATTCGAATTTGTCAAATCTGCTTCGGAATAAATAATTTGCACATCAAAAGTGTATGAAGTTGGTTGAGTGAACCTTTGGAGGGAGTAGCCGGGGTGTGCAACTGGTGGGTGATTGGACGAACCAACCATCAATTGGCGGGGCTCCGATCTGCGCTAACGAAGACTAAACTGGGCTATCTCCCTCGCTATCTGCAACACAGAAAGATCGTCAGGAGGTCGGCTTTGGGTCCCGACCAAATCCCCTCCGATGCTTAAATCAGTGGCCGAGTCAAAAAGGGCTTGTTGGGGCTAGGTCCGACCTATTGGGAGGTCCTCCGCTAGTAATACGGCCGAGCTATATAGGAAGAAATATAATTTGGTGATGTAGATGTCTACCTGAGTATATGATCTTCCCCTTTCTCCTCTTGTCTCCTGGAGTACATATATGTGAGCCCTTGCTCTGTAACCTTCCGACTAATAAAGTGGCTTTATTATTGGGATTGATGAGGCATTCATGAAGATGGATTCATTGGATCATTTGGCTTCCATGAGTTTCGATATTATTGTGGGAGTAACGATCGCCATACATATTGGATAAATGGCCATGATGGTAGGCCATTATTACTAGAGTAGTGGCCCGGAAGGCATGCAATAATTGGTGAAACAATGGACCACATCTCCCGAGCTCAACTGTTGCAAAGGTTGAGGTCGGGTGATGTGGCACACATGAGAGAGAAGTGACTCATGTCGTATAATTAAGTTGGCTTACGAAATCGACGTGGATCTGATCCAAAGTCTTTGACGTGGATCATACTCAAGTGAAACTTTCTTCTGCGAGTGATTGGCTCAGAGGCGCGGTGTTGGCTCGCTTTGGGTGGTCCAGTCTTGGAGTCGTGGGGGCGGCTTGCTTCGGGAAGCAAAAGAAAGTTGCTAAAAATGACGTTTCGTATTCTGCAGAAATGAAGTTTGGGGTAAGTCATTTTTATGCTTTCATATATTGTTGTACTAGTTTAGATCTATCTTTGCGGTTGGTCAAACTCACCCCAAGATAGTAGATTTTCTTGACTAGGGTTTATTAATTCCTTAGGTCTATCATTAAATAGTTTAATGGTTTTTTCCGTTGCATGTTTACTGCTTCTATCTTCTGTCCGACATAGGACATGTATAGATTTATGCCCCGAGGGTCCTACAAAACTCAACATTAGTATCAAAGCTATGTCTACCATGATGTAATTCTGCAAAACATATGATATGCATATAATGTTAATTGGAAACATGTAATAATTATGTGATAATTATTGGAAAAATTGCAGTTACTTAATTTTATGTGATAATCTTGAGTTGCTAGTTTTAATGGTTATGTCAATTCTTGTTCCTTATTTGATAACACAAGAAAAACTTTTAGGTTAGCCATTAAAAGCTATCTAAAAATTATAAGATAATTTTAGATTGATGCGCTATGATTTAAACTTGTTTAAATGCCTAATACATGATTAGGATAGCGCACTAAAATTAATTCCTTATATTTGATAAGGACTTAATAAAATTTATTAACCAATCCTAATAATTTTGAATTTTAGGATTCAACTAGTTGATATGAGTAATTAGTTTTAATGAAGCCATCTTTAATCGATGTTGACACATATAAATAATTTAAATCCTTAAAGAATCATGATCCGGTCTAGTGTTTTTTGACTAGTGTTGTGGATCACCCTAGCTCGACTGGGGATAGTGATCCTAGCCTAGCAAAATCCCTGGTCGTGTTCTGCTCGACCAAGGATGCGGAATATTATTATGTGAAACCGTCGATTAAATCTAGTCTAATACGTTAACAATCTTTTTCAAGATTAACCGTAGCCCTCCTTTGTTTTGGATTAGGAGACTAAAAGAGCAAGTCATAGTTGTTGAGTTTTCTCAAGCTATGACATGTCTCTTTTAGAAACCGACTCCATCATGCGTGTGATGTAATCTGGTCATAACCCAATCTGCCACGTCGGATCTCCTCGAGTGTCTGTATAAGTTAAGATTAGACATGAAAACAAGGGTGGTAGTCATTATGGTTTGTTGAGTCTCCTCAAGCTCATAAATGACTTGGGGCAAAAACCTATAGGGAGTCACAAGTGATATGATCGATGAAGAGTTCGTCAACCAACTAAAGGACAAAAACCTCAAGGCTGTGAAGCTCAGGGTGGTTGGGTCCCTCTCTCACTAAATTTTAAATTTTAATGAATTTTTTCATTAATTGTGGCTTAATCTATTTATTAAAAATAGTGGGAGGATATAATTAGATAAAAACCATTTTATTTATATTAATTTGAACATACGCTAAGTTAGGGTGTTCTATGCTTTACGACATGTGATTTGAATATGAAAGTATCCAAGAAAAGAATATGCAAACTGGTAAGGACTTGAAGAGGAATATAAATTTTCTTGAGAAGAAGAAAAATCATGAGGATTTCTTAACTTAAATGGTAATGGTTATACAAAGTGTAATTCTTTTCGTAACTTCTAATGTATGGGTATTAGATACTAGAGTGGGTTCTCACATCTGTAATAGTTAACAGGATTTGAGAACAACTAGAAGTTTAAGAAATAAAGAGGTTGTCATACAAGTCGATAACGAGCAACTGTTGTTGATGAAGTCGTAGGGGACGTCCGACACACCTTGGCGAATGTCGCCACTTTGTTTTTGAAACAATGTTTCTACATTCCAAGTTTCCTGTGCAACATAATTTTCGTTTCGGCCTTGGCCAAAGACGGTTACACCTTTACCATTGATAAAGATGTTGTGAACATTTTCTTTGATGGAAAGTTGCAAGGATTTGGAATGTTGAATAATGGTGTGTACACTTTGTCTAATGATAATGTGTTAAATGTAAATACAAGAAAACCTATGGAATCAATTTATAATGAAACCTACCTTTGGCCCTGTAGACTAGACCATATCGAATAGAAGAGACTCAGCAAGTTACATAAAGAGGGGTCTTTGTGTAATGCCCTGCATAGCTACTGCACAAGTACTAGAGGGGGGGGGGGAGGTGTGAATAGTACTTTAAAATAATCAAGAGTATTATTCCTAATTATTGTGTAAACAAAAACAACAATACAGAATAACTACAAACAACAAGAAATAAGCAACGCAAACAATCGATATAACGGGTTCGGATCCACCCAACTCTCCCTGACTTGTTCCCGGTGATCCTACGTCCCAACCACCCGGATCCCCTCCGGATACTTGAGTTAGAATCCTCTAACTCAAATTTGCACAATGAAATTCTTGTAGAAAACCTCCACAAGACCAAATCATACACAAATGAAAATGTGACTCCCACAACCCGGGATCACAAACAATTCTCACAACCGAGAGAAAAACTTGCAATAACAAAGTAAATGAAACAATGAAATGCTTACCAACAAAATCCTATTCCTTGAGTAAACTTACGATTTTAGGGCAAGAAGGATTTTGAGGAAGAAGAAGTCACCAAACCCTAGCTCCACCAAGATAACCAGCAATAGGTGGCTAGGAAGAAGTTGGTGGCTTTGAATCAAGCTCTTGGCTTGAGTGGCTCATAATCAATGAGAATCTCTCTTGAGGAATAAGAGTGAGGGAGAGATTCTTGTGAGAAGAGAAAGCTTTAGAAATTGAGTTGAATGCTTCTCTTTGATTTCTCTAAACCTCAATAATATTTGCCTTGAATGCTATGAAGAAGCATCACAAGTATATATAGGTTAGAGGAGAGAGAGAGGCAAAATTCGTAGCATTTAATGCTCCAACGGCTTTATTCTGAAGCAGCTTAATCGGTCTAAGAAGGATCACTGACCGATTAGTTTCTCAACTAGTCGGTCGGTGATTCTTCTTGGACCGACTATGTAACGGTCTGTTTTCGTTGTACTTTGTTCGTGCACGTGCTTTTGGCCGTGCACGTGTTTATTTTAGACTTTGTTTGTTTGTGAACACTTTTGTGTGATATGCCGTTGTGAACGTCTCTGAGAGTATTAAATAGTGGCACTAATTTGGAACGACATTTCTCGAGTCGTTTTCCCACAATTTAATCTTATTCGATGAGACGTTGCGATTCTCAATTTTGACCGGAGACGTTTCTATTTTTAGTTTCGTTGTCCGATGTCGAAATTGAGATCCGTCTTCTTAGTTAGCTTTCTTTCATCACCACGATCACTCCGATATTTATTTTATAATTTTTGGAGTTCATTTGACCACTTTTATATTTTTAGCAAGGTTTAAAATATTTTTAAAAGCTAGGGTTTAAATTAATTTCGGCCAAATAAAATTTATTTGAGTTTAAAACATTTTAAATAATTTTTGAGCCGAATTCCAGCTCATTTGGGCCGTACCCAAGCCTTGGGTGAGTTAGAGATGGTGAGATTTGAATTTTAAATATTTTTAAACTCCTAATCCCATTAGGATTAGCCCTAGACCTAGTCAACCCATCTACACTATATAAACAACCTCTAGGAAGACCTATTTTCGCAAGAAAATAACCCTAGCCGCTTCCAAAACCCAAATTTGACGTTGCGACGAATCGTCGCAACGTTGCGACAGCCATCTCTCCGCACGACCGAAGAAACAAGGCCCGTTCCCCCGCTCAGACCGCTAGCCGCCCCCGCACCGCAGCCGCTGCACTGCTCCGCTCCGACCGAGAGAATCTCTCGGTCAGACCGAGAGATTTCCCCGCTCACGCCACATCCCCGCACCGCACAACGCCCCGCACCGACCCCCGCTTCGTTCCCCCGCTCAGCGCCGTGTCTGACCGAGCCGATCGCCCGCACCGACCGAAGCCTGCAACGTTGCAACCGTTGCAACGTTGCAGCGCTCCATTCTCCCGCATCCAAGGCGCCCGACTAACGGTCTGCTCCGCTCCGACCGAGAGAACCAAGGCCCGCACCGACCGCAGCGCTGTGCAAGCCCGTTCCCCTGTGTCTGACCGAGCCAAGTCCCCGCATTTGGCTGTGTACGACCGAGAGCCATTCGTCGCAACCCCGCACCCGTCACACCGCTTGCCACCGTGGGCCCCCCAAGTTCTCCAGAGGTATTGTGGGTCCCTTATTGGTCCCTAGGACTACTGTGGGCCCCACCTAGGTGCTTTCTCTCCGACGATTTGCCGCGTATGACGTTGCGACGCGTCGTAGCCCGTCGTCGCACGTGCTAGCTTTGGAATCTGGATTCGTCGCTCCGGTTGATGCTCTGAAATTTCCAGTGAGGAATCTATATTGGAATCAGGACTTGAAGCGCGATATTTTATTCCAACCCCCGGCGTCGCTACCCGACGCCGGTGTAGCTTTCGCGTCGTGTTGAGGTAACGCTTTGCACCCCTAGGACCCCCAACCCATTGCACGTTAATCAAGACTAAAATCAGTATTTTTAAAGTATTTTAAATGTTTTAGAACTCATTAATCAAGATTAATAAAACCGATGTAGGCCGGTGGACTTGTGCACATAGGATATCGTGACTTGGACTCGTTGGACGGTGTTGCTCAGACGTGATATTTGCCGACAAGTGAAACTTGCCAACTCTTGTGTAGGGCCATGTTTTTAGGCCACTTCCTTATTTTTAGCGTAAAAGAGACTAGTCAGTGAAATGATAGCTGGCTAGACGCCTACTTGATCTAGTTTGACAACGAAACTAGATCTGTCACCTAAATTGATCTAGCTTGACAATGAAGCTAGATCCAACTATTTAACTTGTTGCTCATGCATACTAAACTGTCATGTTTACTTTCCTTACTGTACGCTTTACTACTTGCCATGTCATGTCATCCATGCATTGAATGTCGCATTCGTAGCACACGCTACAATACTTGTACTTGTACTTCCTTGTCCGGCTAGGTGCACACCTATGCCATCGTGATAAAACACTTCCTGGCTCGTGATCCAGAAGATGGACGCCAGTCCATATACACGTGGAGGGGTAGGGATAAACGATCACTTGAGCTTAGGAGTTGGCCCGCGCAGCCACTCTAGCCAAAAGGCGTAATCTCTGTGCACGACGTGCTTACTTTACTTGTCTTGTATTAGTGAGTATTTCTTGTAAAACTTGACATCCATGCCATGCTTGTACTTTACTTTACTTTACTTTACTTTACTTTACTTGTTGCACTCATACGTTAACTGCCATGTCATTGCATTCATGCTAGAACTGCTAGGTTGCTTACCTTCACTTTCAGTTTCCTTGCACAAGTGTCATGCCCCGCTTCCCAAAAACGTGAAGGCGAAGCGTGAGAAGGTCTGCTCAGACCTGAAGCTACAAAGCTGCAAGTTTGATAAGCGTCAATCAAATTTAAACTGCAGGTCCTTGCAACGCGAAACGAAACAAAGATAATAGTAAGGAAAAGAGACAAAGAATAAATCTCAGAATATCCATAATAAATTTCAACATCGCAGAAAAGCCACCAGGCTAAAAATAAAAGAGTCTAAAAGAGGCCCTAGCATGGCCAACAAAAGCACAAAGTACGAAAACAAAGTAATGGTGCAAGCACCGACAACTATCAGCAACCTAAAGTAAAAGCAACTCCACAGTCACTAAGACTGGTCTCCGGTGTCCTCGTACTCCTCGATGAACGTAGGCTCAGGCTCATCGTCAGCAACCACCTCGTCCTCAACAACTGTCTCTGGCTCAGGGTCTAACATGTGACACCCAAAAGAGCAAGGGGCACATGTTAGCAAGTCTAAAAGACTTGTGCAAGGAAACTGAAAGTATAAGTAAAAGCAACCTAGCAGTTCTAGCATGATGCAATGACATGGCAGTTTAAAGTATGAGTGCAACAAGTAAAGTAAAGAAAGTACAAGAGGACAACTAGCATGGCATGTCAAGAGTAGTAAACTACTAACAATCACAAGTCACTTTTCAAGTCGTGCACAGAGTTCACGCCTTACAGCTGAAGTGGCTGTACGGGCACACTTTCACTTCCTGGCTCGTGGTCCAGAAGCGAGCATAAGCATGGGGCCCACAGTAGTCCTAGGGACCTATGGGGGACCCACAATACCTCTGGAGAACTTGGGGGGCCCATGGTGGCAAGCGATGCGACGGATGCGGGGTTACGACGAGTGGCTCTCGGTCGTACACAGCCAATGCGGGAGGTTGGCTCGGTCAGACACAGGGGAACGGGCTGTGTGGCGCTGCGGTCGGTGCGGGGCTTGGTTCTCTCGGTCGGTGCGGAGGAGCGGGCCGGTCGGGCGCCTTGGATGTGGGGGTTGCAACGTTGCAACGTCGGTCGGTGCGGGCGACCCGCTCGGTCAGGCACGAGCGGAGGCGGGCGAACGGTGCGGGGGTTGGTGCGGGCGGCTGTGCGGCTTGAGCTCTCGGTCTGACCGAGAGCCTCTCTCGGTCGGAGCGGGGGAACGGAGCGGGCGGCTGCTGCAGCGTGCGGAGCGGGCTTGGTGCGGGACGGGGCTTCGGTCTGAGCGGGGGAACAGAGCTGTTTTCCTCGGTCGTGCGGCAGAAGTTCGTCGCAACGTTGCGACGATTCGTCGCAACGTCAAATTTGAGTTTGGAAGCAGCTAGGGTTATTTTCTTGCGAAAATAGGTCTTCCTAAAGTTTGTTTATATAGTGTAGATGGGTTGACTTGGTCTAGGGCTAAATCTAATAGGATTAGAAGTTCAAAAATATTTAAAATTTGAATCTCAACTTCTCCAACTCACACAAGGATTTGATGCGGTCCAAATCAGCTGGAAATTGGCTCAAAAATTCTTTAATACGTTTAAAACTCAAATAAATTTTATTTGGCCGAAAATAATTTAAAAATTAATTATTAAAAAAATATTATAAACCTTGTTAAAAATATAAAAGTGGTCAAATAAACTCCAAAAATTATAAAATAAATATCGGGATGATCGTGATGACGAAAGTGAGCTAACTAAGAAGACGGATCTCAATTTCAACGTCAGACGACAAAACTAAAAATAGAAACGTCTCCCGTCAAAAGTGAAAATCGCAACGTCTCATCAAATAAGATTAAATTGTGGAAAAACGACTCGAGAAACGTCGTTCCAAATTAGTGCCACTATTTAATACTCTCAGAGACGTTCACAACGGCATATCACACAAAAGTGTTCACAAACAAATAAAGTCTAAAATAAACACGTGCACGGCCAAAAGCACGTGCACGAATAAGGTACAACGAAAAGTGGTCGTTACATCCTCCCCACCTTAGAAATGATTCCGTCCTCGAAATCAACATCAAGCACTGCTCGGGAAAAGGTGCGGGAAACGCTCTCTCATCTCATCCTCACGTTCCCAGGTAGACTCAGCAGGGGAACCGTGACGCCACTGCACTCGAACCAAGTCGACGGTCTTATTCCTCAGCTGCTTCTGTCGACGATCCAGAATCTCAACTGGCTGCTGATCATAAGACAGATCCGGACGAACAGTAATCTCCGAGAAATCCACAGCATGTGATGGATCACTAACGTATCGACGTAACTGAGATACGTGAAATACGTCGTGAACACCCACCAGCGATGGTGGCAACGCCAAGCGATAAGCCACAGCTCCAACTCTCTCCAGAACATCGAACGGTCCAATGAACCTCGGACTCAACTTGCCTCTCTTTCCAAATCGAATAACTCCGCGGTTCGGAGAAATCTTCAGAAAGACATGGTCGCCCGGCTGAAACTCCAAGGGCCTCCGTTTAGCATCAGCCCAATGCTTGAAACGGTCCTGCGTAATCCTCAGCTTCTCCCGGATGTTCCTCACAACATCCACGGCCTCCACGATCATCTCCGATCCTAACAGCTCCCGATCTCCAATGTCATCCCAGTTCAGTGGCGATCGACATTTCTTTCCATATAGCGCGGCGAAAGGCGCCATTCCAATACTCGCCTGGTAGCTGTTATTGTAGGCAAACTCAACGTGATGGAGATGATCCTCCCAAGATCCCTTGAAGTCCAACATGCACGCTCTCAGCATGTCCTCCAAAATCTGAATCGTCCTCTCGGACTGGCCATCCGTCTGCGGGTGGTACGCCGTGCTGAAACTCAGACTCGTACCCAAGCTCTTTTGCAGACTCTGCCAAAATTGAGATGTGAATCTCGTGTCTCTGTCCGACACGATACTCACGGGGACTCCGTGAAGTCGTACGATCTCCTGCACGATTCACGTTACATCACTATCTAAACTAGGAAAAAGAAATAAAATCGGAGTGGAAAAGAATTTACCTCCATATATCTCCTCGCTAGCGTCTCAGTAGACTGTCCTACTCGGAAGGGTATAAAGTGTGCGGATTTGGTCAATCGGTCTACGATCACCCAAATCGCGTCGTTCTGCTTCGGACTCCGAGGTAGTCCAGTCATGAAATCCATAGTGATGTGCTGCCACTTCCACTCCGGAATAGGAAGCGGTTGCAGCAACCCTGCCGTACGCTGATGCTCTGCCTTTACCTATTGACAAACCAAACACTTGGCTACACTCCGAGCCACACTCCTCTTCATGCCATGCCACCAAAAGTTCAGGCGAAGATCCTTGTACATCTTGGTCCCACTAGGATGCACAGAATACGGCAAACTGTGTGCCTCCACCAATAATTCCTCTCTGATATCTCCAGCTGGCACACACAACCTGGCTCCAAATCTCAACGAACCATCCTCGTGAATCAAGAAGTCAGTCCGCAGACCGGCTTCCACCTGCTCCCGAATCTTCACCAGCTTAGCATCCCCAGTCTGTCCAGCCTTAATCCTATCCACGATCGTCGACTATATCTGCATGCTCATCAACGAAGAAGTCTCTCCAGGAGGAATAATCTCGATACCAGACTCGCAAAAATCCTGCTGCAACCTCCACTGCGAGGTCAACATCATCACCGCTGGAAGTCTGCTCAGCGCATCCGGAACCACATTCACCTTACCAGGGTGATACTGCAAGTCGATCTCATAGTCTGCCATGAGCTCCAACCATCGACGCTGTCGCATGTTGAGCTCCTTCTGCGTAAAGATATACTTCAAGCTTTTGTGATCAGTGAAGATCTTCACCTTCTCACTCAGCAGGAAGTGCCTCCAAATCTTCAGCGCAACACGACTGCAGCCAACTCCAAATCATGTGTCGGGTAATTCTTCTCATGAGCCTTAAGCTGACGAGAAGCATACGCAACCACATGCCCATGCTGATGCAACACACATCCAAGACCTTTGCCAGAAGTATCGCAAAAGATCTCAAATCCTCCACTTCGATCAGGCACAGCAAGTACAGGGGCAGTCGTCAACCTCTCCTTTAGGACACCAAAAGCCTTCTCGCAATCATCAGACCAAACATATGGAACATCCTTCCGCGTCAGTCTGGTCATCGGCTCAGCAATCCGGGAAAAGTCCTTAATGAAACGTCGGTAATAACCTGCAAGCCCAAGGAAACTCCGAATCTCTGACGCTGACTGCGGAACCGGCCACTCTCTGATAGCCACAATCTTCTTGGGGTCCACCGAAATTCCATCACCAGACACCACATGCCCGAGAAAAGCAACTCTATCCAGCCAGAACTCGCACTTGGAATACTTAGCATACAAACGATGCTTCCTCAAGATCTCCAACACTGTCCTCAAGTGCGATGCATGCTCTTCCTCCGACTTTGAATAGATCAGAATATCGTCGATGAAGATGACAATGAACTTGTCTAGAAAGTCGTAGAAGACCAGATTCATCAGGTTCATAAAAACTGCGGGCGCATTGGTTACGTCGAAGGGCATAACCACGAACTCGTAGTGACCATACTTTGTCCTGAACGCTGTCTTCGGGATGTCCTCCTTCTTCACCTTAAGCTGATGGTAACCACTCCTCAAATCCAATTTAGAGAACACCCTCGAACCTTCGAGCTGATCAAAGATGTCATCTATACGAGGCAAGGGATATTTATTCTTGATAGTCACAGCATTCAGCTCCCGGTAATCCACACACATGCGACGCGAACCATCCTTCTTCTTCACCAGTAACACCGGTGCTCCCCACGGAGACACACTGGGATTGATGTAACCCTTCTGCAAAAGATCACCCAGCTGTCTATGCAACTCTTCCAACTCTGCTGGTGCCATACGATACGGCGCCTTCGAAATAGGCTGCGCTCCCGGAACAAGGTCGATCGAAAACTCGAGAGCTTGATCGGGTGGCAGTCCAGACATCTCCTCGGGGAAGACGTCGTCGAACTCACGAACCACAGCTGGTCTACTCTGCTCCATCTGCATAGCAACAATCTCCACCGGCTTGGCCCGAAACCTGACAGGGCCAAGCGAACTGCTACCTCGACTGAACTCAAACACCGGATGTCCTGGGATCTCGAACACCACCTTCTTCCTCCGACAATCGATCGTAGTATAGAAACTCGCTAGCCAATCCATTCCAAGAACTGCATCATAGTTGATGATGTCGTGGACAATAAAATCAGCGTAAAGCTCATGTCCACAAACCACCAAAGGGCAAGAGTTGCACCCACGATGCACCGAGATTACGCCATTTCCTGTAACGATGTTCCAGCTCTTGGAAGAGGGGAGGTCGTCAAGGAATGCTTCTCCACGAAGCTCCGGGATATAATGCACATCGATGCACCAGAGTCAAAGAGGACTCGTGCAGGAAACGTGCAATTTAAAATCACACCTAACAAACGGACTAACAATCAAACCTATTCTAACAAACAATCATTTGCAAATCAACAAACATAATCTAACAATCAAAACTAAATAAGGAAAGAACAACTAGACAGAGGGTTACCTGCGATAACCTCGTCCATAGCCTCAGTCTCCACTGCCGTCATCAAGTAAGCCTGCCTCCTCGGCTGAACAGCCTGCTGAAACGCCTGATTCTGCGGAAGAAGAGGCGCTCCACGTCCAGTAGGTATAGGTGCTCCCTGCTGCAAGGGCTGGGCTGCAACTGGTCCCCTCTGTAGCTGTGCTCCATCAGGTCCTCTCCTCAACTGGTTCGCATGCTGACAATCCCTCGCTACATGAGTAGCATCTCCACAGATCAGGCACTGCCCCAGAAATTTCCTGCACTGCTCCTTGATGTGGCCAGTCTTGCCGCAGAAATGGCAAGTCTTCACAGTAGGCCCACCTGGCCTCTTGAACTGCACTGGCTGGGTAGGTTTGAACCCAGGTCTGGCCACTCCTCTGGTCTGCTCCATAGGCCTCTTCCCAGCTCCAGAAATCTGTCCTCTCTTCAGCTTCGCAATCCTCTCCTGTCTCCGAGCAGCTACCAGCAACTTCTGATATGACTCCATATCCGTCGTAGACATCAGGCTCTGCAAGTCTAGGGAAAGGCCCTGCAGAAACCTCTGAGCCTTCTCCTCAGCATCCTCCACCATCTTCGGCGCGAAGCGACTCAGCCTAGTGAACTCCTGGTGGTACTGGTCCACCGTCAGATTCTCCTGCTTTAGCTCAATGAATCACTGCAACATCTCCCTCCTGGCAGCCTTCGGAACGTACTCCTCATCGAACCTGGACTTGAAAGTAGCCCAAGGTATCGGCGTCGTCAACAGCTCCTCCTCTGCATCCCACCAGTTACGGGCATTATCCTTGAGCTGCTTCTTCGCCAAATCAACCCATCCAGCCGGGTTGACCTTCGACATCTTCAGATTATCCTCGGTATTTCTGATCCACTCCTCGGCAGCCAACGGTCCTTCAGATCCATCAAAGTAGGTCGGGCCCAGCTCCTGAAACTGCTTCGCTCCTGGTTCGTGGCGAGGAGCACTCTGAGTGTTCTGGAGCATGCCCTGCTGCACCTGCATCATCTGATGCATCATCCTCATGATCTCAGCATTGGTGGGCTCTCTATCCGGCTCCTCAGCACGATTGGGCCCACTACCAGATCGGGTCTGTCGTCGTCCAGCCATCTAATGACATAGAAAACGAACAAACAAATTAGACTCAAATAGCTTAATGACTTGGATGTTACAATTTATTTAATGGATATTCCGTTATTACCGTTGTTCCGTTAATTCACAATTGCAATAAGGACCTGCATGGGCCACCAATAAAACCTGTCATGCCCCGCTTCCCAAAAATGTGGAGGCGAAGCGTGAGGAGGTCCGCTCAGACCTGAAGCTACAAAGCTGCAAGTCCGATAAGCATCAATCAAATTTAAACTGCAGGTCCTTGCAACGTGAAACGAAACAAAGATAATAGTAAGGAAAAGAGACAAAGAATAAATCTCAGAATATCCATAATAAATTTCAACATCGCAGAAAAGCCACCAGACTAAAAATAAAAGAGTCTAAAAGGGGCCCTAGCATGGCCAACAAAAGCACAAAGTACGAAAACAAAGTAATGGTGCAAGCACCGACAACTATCAGCAACCTAAAGTAAAAGCAACTCCACAGTCACTAAGACTGGTCTCCGGTGTCCTCGTACTCCTCGACGAACGTAGGCTCAGGCTCAGCGTCAGCAACCACCTCGTCCTCAACAACTGTCTCTGGCTCAGGGTCTAACATGTGACACCCAAAAGAGCAAGGGGCACATGTCAGCAAGTCTAAAAGACTTGTGCAAGGAAACTGAAAGTACAAGTAAAAGCAACCTAGCAGTTCTAGCATGATGCAATGACATGGCAGTTTAAAGTATGAGTGCAACAAGTAAAGTAAAGCAAGTACAAGAGGACAACTAGCATGGCATGTCAAGAGTAGTAAACTACTAACAATCACAAGTCACTTTTCAAGTCGTGCACAGAGTTCACGCCTTACAGCTGAAGTGGCTGTACGGGCACACTTCTACGCTGAGTGGTCGCTCAACCCTACCTCTCCACGTGTATCGAGCCAGGGCCTTACCCCCGAACGAGAATGCTCGCTTCTGGACCACGAGCCAGGAAGTGTTTTTCATGTTGGCATAGGGGTGCACCTAGCCCGGGACAAGCAAGTACAAGTATGTAGCGTATGCTACGAATGCGACATCCAATGCATGGATGACATGACATGGCAAGTAGTAAAGCGTACAGTAAGGAAAGTAAACATGACAGTTTAGTATGCATGATCAAAAAGTTTAAAGAGTTGGATCTAGCTTCATTGTCAAGCTAGATCATTTAGGTGACGGATCTAGTTTCGTTGTCAAACTAGATCAAGTAGGCGTCTAGATAGCTATCATTTCACTGACTAGTCTCTTTTACGCTAAAAGCAAGGAAGTGGCCTAAAAACATGGCCCTACACAAGAGTTGGCAAGTTTCACTTGCCTGCAAGTATCACGTCTGAGAAACACCGTCCAACGAGTCCAAATCACAATAATCCTATGTGCACAAGTCCATCGGCCTACATCTGTTTTATTAATCTTGATTAGTGAATTCTAAAACATTTAAAATACTTTAAAAATACTGATTTTAGTCTTGATTAGCATGCAATTGGGTTGGGGGTCCTAGGGGTGCAAAGCGTTACCTCAACACGACGCGAAAGCTACACCGGCGTCGGGTAGCGACACCGGGGGTTGGAATAATAATATCGCGCTCCAAGTCCAGATTCCAATTAGATTCCCCGCTGGAAATTTCAGAGCAATCAACCGGAGCAACGATTCCAGATTCCAAAGCTAGCACGTACGACGACGGGCTACGACGTGTCGCAACGTCGTACGCGGCGGATCCTCGAAGAGAAAGCACCTAGGTGGGGCCCACAGTAGTCCTAGGGACCTATGGGGGACCCACAATACCTCTGGAGAACTTGGGGGCCCACGGTGGCAAGCGATGCGACGGATGCGGGGTTACGACGAGTGGCTCTCGGTCGTACACAGCCAATGCGGGAGGTTGGCTCGGTCAGACACAGGGGAACAGGCTGTGCGGCGCTGCGGTCGGTGCGGGGCTTGGTTCTCTCGGTCGGTGTGGAGGAGCGGGCCGATCAGGCGCCTTGGATGCGGGGGTTGCAACGTTGCAACGTTGTAACGTTGCAACGTCGGTCGGTGCGGGCGACCCACTCGGTCAGGCACGAGCGGAGGCGGGCGAACGGTGCGGGGGTTGGTGCGGGCGGCTGTGCGGCTTGAGCTCTCGGTCTGACCGAGAGCCTCTCTCGGTTGGAGCAGGGGAACGGAGCGGGCGGCTGCTGCAGCGTGTGGAGCGGGCTTGGTGCGGGGCGGGGCTTCGGTCTGAGCGGGGGAACGGAGCTGTTTTCCTCGGTCGTGCGGCAGAAGTTCGTCGCAACGTTGCGACGAATCGTCGCAACGTCAAATTTGAGTTTGGAAGCGGCTAGGGTTATTTTCTTGCGAAAATAGGTCTTTCTAAAGGTTGTTTATATAGTGTAGATGGGTTGACTTGGTCTAGGGCTAAATCTAATATGATTAGAAGTTCAAAAATATTTAAAATTTGAATCTCAACTTCTCCAACTCACACAAGGATTTGATGCGGTCCAAATGAGCTGGAAATTGGCTCAAAAATTCTTTAATACGTTTAAAACTCAAATAAATTTTATTTGGCCGAAAATAATTTAAAAATTAATTATTAAAAAATATTATAAACCTTGTTAAAAATATAAATGTAGTCAAATATACTCCAAAAATTATAAAATAAATATCGGGGTGATTGTGATGACAAAAGTGAGCTAACTAAGAAGACGGATCTCAATTTTAACGTCAGACGACAAAACTAAAAATAGAAACGTCTCCCGTCAAAAGTGAAAATCGCAACGTCTCATCAAATTAGATTAAATTATGGGAAAACGACTCGAGAAACGTCGTTCCAAATTAGTGCCACTATTTAATACTCTCAGAGACGTTCACAACGGCATATCACACAAAAGTGTTCACAAACAAATAAAGTCTAAAATAAACACGTGCACGGCCAAAAGCACGTGCACGAACAAGGTACAACGAAAAGTGGTCGTTACAACAAGTAGACTTACTAACATGTGCCCCTTGCTATTTTGGGTGTCACATGTTAGACCCTGAGCCAGAGACCGTAGCTGAGGACGTGGTGTTTGCTGACGCTGAGCCAGAGCCTACTTTTGACGAGGAGTTGGTGGACACCGGTGACCAGTCTTAGAGACTGTTTGAGTAGCTTTTGCTTAGGTTGCTGTTAGTTGTCGGTGCGTAGCACCATTACTTTGTTTTCGTACTTTGTACTTTTGTTGGCCATGCTGGGGCCTCTTTTAGACTCTTTTATTTTAGCCTGGTGGCTTTTCTGCGATGTTGAAATTTATTATTATGGATATTCTGAGATATCTCTTTTGTCTCTTTTCCTTATTATTATCTTTGTTTCGTTTCGCGTTGCAAGGACCTGCAGTTTAAAGTGATTGACGCTTATCGGACTTGCAGCTTTGTAGCTTCAAGTTTGAGCGGACCTTCTCACGCTTCGCCTCCACGTTTTTGGGAAGCGGGGCGTGACAGGTTTTGTTGGTGGCCCATGCAGGTTATATCTTGCAATTGCGAACTAACGGAACAACGATAATAATGGAATGTCCATTAAATAAATTGCAATATCCAAGTCATTAAGCTTTGAGTCTAATTTGTTTGTTTGTTTTCTATGTCATTAGATGGCTAGACGACGACAGACCCGATCTGGTAGTGGGCCCAATCATGCTGAGGTACCGGATAGAGATCCCACCAATGCTGAGATCATGAGGATGATGCATTAGATGATGCAGGTGCAGTAGGGCATGCTCCAGAATACCCAGGGTGCTTATCGCTTCGAGCCAGGAGCGAAGCAGTTTCAGGAGCTGGGCTCGACTTACTTTGATGGATCTGAAGGACCGTTGGCTGCTGAGGAGTGGATCAGAAACACCGAGGATAATCTGAAGATGTCGAAGGTCAACCCGGCTGGATGGGTTGATCTGGTGAAGAAGCAGCTTAAGGATAATGCTCGCAACTGGTGGGATGCAGAAGAGGAGCTGTTGGTGAGCCATATACCTTGGGCTACTTTCATGTCTAGGTTCGATGAGGAGTACTTTTCGAAGGCTGCTAGGAGGGAGATGTTGCAGCGCTTCATTGAGCTGAAGCAGGGGAATCTGACGGTGGACCAGTATCACCAGGAGTTTACTAGGCTGAGTCGCTTCACGTCGAAGATGGTAGAGGATGCCGAGGAGAAGGCTCAGAGGTTTCTGCAGGGTCTTTCCCTAGACTTACAGAGCCTGATGTCTACGACGGATATGGAGTCATATCAGAAGTTGCTGATAGCTGTTCGGAGACAGGAGAGGATTGCGAGGCAGAAGAGAGGATGGATTTCTGGAGCTGGGAAGAGGCCTATAGAGCAGGTCAGAGGAGTGGTGAGGCCTAATCAGACGGTGCAGTTCAAGAGGCCAGGTGGGCCTACTCAGAAGACTTGCCATTTCTGTGGCAAGACCGTGTATATTAAGGAGCAATGTAGGAGGATGTTGGGACAGTGCCTGATTTGTGGAGATCCTACACATACTATTAAGGAGTGCCCGAAGTCTAAGCAGCCTTGGAAGGAACCAGTCGCAGCACAGCCATTGCAGTAGAGAGCACCTGTTCCTACAGGTCGTGGACCAGCCCTCGTTCCGCAGAAGCAGGCTTTTCAGCAGGCCTTGCAGCCGAGGAGGCAGGCTTATCTGATGACGGCAGTGGAGAGCGAGGCTGTGGATGAGGTTATCGCAGGTAACTCTCAAACTAGTTGTTTCCTTCCCTAGATAGTTTTGATTGTTAGCTTATGTTTGTTTGATTGCATATGATTGTTTGTTAGAATAGGGTTTGATTGTTAGATTGTTTATTAGGTGTGATTTTGGTTTGCACATTTCCTGCACGGGTCCTCTTTGACTCCGGTGCATCGATGTGCATTATTTCTCGGAGCTTCGTGGAGAAGCATTCCTTGACGACTTTCCCTCTTCCCAAGAGTTGAAACATCGTTGCAGGAAATGTCGTGATCTCGGTGCATCTTGGGTGCAATTCTTGCCCTTTGGTGGTCTGTGGACATGAGCTTTACGCTGATTTTATTGTCCACGACATCATCAACTACGATGCAGTGCTTGGGATGGATTGGCTTGCGAGCTTCTATGCTACGATCGATTGTCAGAGGAAGAAGGTGGTGTTCGAGATCCATGGACATCCGGTATTTGAGTTCAGTCGAGGTATCAGTTCGCTTGGCACTGTCAGGTTCCGGGCCAGACCAGTGGAGATTGTTGCTATGCAGATGGAGCAGGATAGACCAGCTGTGGTACGTGAATTCGGCGACGTCTTCCCCGAGGAGATGTCTGGACTGCCGCCCGATCGAGCTCTCGATTTTTCGATCGATCTTATTCTGGGAGCACAGCCTCTTTCGAAGGCGCCGTATCGGATGGCACCAGCAGAGTTGGAGGAGTTGCGTAGGCAGCTGGATGAGCTTCTACAGAAGGGTTACATCAATCCTAGTGTGTCTCCGTGGGGAGCACCGGTGTTGCTGGTGAAGAAGAAGGATGGTTCGCGTCGCATGTGTGTGGATTACCGGGAGCTGAATGCTGTGACTATCAAGAATAAATATCCCTTGCCTCGTATAGATGACATCTTTCATCAGCTCGGAGGATCGAGGGTATTCTCTAAGTTGGATTTGAGGAGTGGTTACCATCAGCTTAAAGTGAAGAAGGAGGACATCCCGAAGACAGCGTTCAGGACGAAGTATGGTCACTACGAGTTCGTGGTTATGCCTTTCGGTGTGACCAATGCGCCCGCAGTTTTTATGAACCTGATGAATCTGATCTTCTACGACTTTCTAGACAAGTTTGTTGTCATCTTTATTGACGACATTCTGATCTATTCAAAGTCGGAGGAAGAGCATGCATCGCACTTGAGGACAATGTTGGAGATTTTGAGGAAGCATCGTTTGTATGCGAAGTATTCCAAGTGAGAGTTTTGGCTGGATAGAGTTGCTTTTCTCGGGCATGTGGTGTCAGGTGATGGAATTTCTGTGGATCCCGAGAAGATTATGGCTATCAGAGAGTGGCCTGTTCCGCAGTCAGCGTTTGAGATCCGGAGTTTCCTTGGGCTTGCAGGATATTATCGGCATTTCATTAAGGACTTTTCCCGGATTGCTGAGCCGATGACTAGACTGAAGCGGAAGGATGTGCCATATGTTTGGTCTGATGATTGCGAGAAGGCTTTTGGTGTTCTGAAAGAGAGATTGACGACTGCCCCTGTACTTGCTGTGCCTGATCGGAGTGGAGTATTCGAGATCTTTTGCGATGCTTTGGGCAAAGGTCTTGGATGTGTGTTGCATCAGCATGCACATGTGGTTGCATATGCTTCTCGTCAGCTTAAGGCTCATGAGAAGAATTACCCGACACATAATTTGGAGTTGGCTGCAGTCGTGTTTGCACTGAAGATTTGGAGGCACTTCCTGCTGAGTGAGAAGGTGAAGATCTTCACCGATCACAAAATCTTGAAGTATATGTTTACGCAGAAGGAGCTCAACATGCGACAGCGTCGATGGTTGGAGCTCATGGCAGACTACGAGATTGATTTGTAGTATCACCCTGGCAAGGTGAATGTGGTTCCGGATGCGCTGAGCAGACTTCCAGCGGTGATGATGTTGACCTCGTAGTGGAGATTGTAACAGGATTTTTACGAGACTGGTATTGAGATTATTCTTCCCGAAGAGAATTCTTCGTTGATGGGTATGCAGATACAGTCGACGATCATGGATAGGATCAAGGCTGGACGCCGACTGCGGTCAGAGATTCAGTGTTGGAGATTTTGAGGAAGCATCGGTTGTATGCTAAGTTTTCGAAGTGCGAGTTTTGGCTGGACAGGGTTGCTTTTCTCGGGCATGTGGTGACTGGAGATGGTATTTCATGTAGGATCCTGCCAAAACAGAGTTAGGATCGATAAATGAAGTTGAGACTTACGCTTGCGTATGCGACATGACAGTCTACGAACTTCGCCTTCGGATTCGCCACGACGGATCGAGTCTTCTCACGAACGGAGTAAGGCTACTAAATCCACAATCTAAATCTCTACTTTTAGATTAAGAACTTGGATAAAGAGAGAGGAAGGATTTCGGCAGAGCTTCGCTAGAATGAAATGCATGCAAGAATGCCATGCAAAAGTGTAAGGAAATGGCTAACCCTTGGGTCTTATTTATAGCCCCCAAGGTAGTTATTTTAGGAGTAATTGTTCCTTTGGAACAATTTAACTAAGGTGTACCATAGTACATGGCATATTATAAGCTTAAGTTGTACCATATGCATGGTACAACATAAGCTTAAGATATTACCCCTTTATTAGCCATATGTCGCCTGCACTTATGCACATATAACGTGACTTTTCCATCAATCTAGAGATCCTCTCCGCAAGGGAACATATTCCCTTTGCATACGACTTCGTGTACGCGACGTTCGAGGTCCGTATTCCCTCGTACATCCCCTACAAGGGTGTACTAACGTCTTCCATATCCAACATCTCCCACTCACACTTGAGGGGATTGTAAGAGAACGTCTTTCTCTTAGTTCTTTCATCTATCATACCGAGAAATAGACCGTGCGACCGTCATGCGCGTAGAGTCTGTTGTTGTGCACTTGTTAGAGATACACAACGACCTCGAAGGTGCAAAGTTGAGTAGTTCAACGCATGCTTTACCCTAGATTATTTCTTCACATTTCTTATACTTTATATTCAACAATTGAATCCCATCTGGATCATAATTGGCTGGCCAGCTTTGAATCATTAAAGTCCAAATGTGAATATGAAATCAATCTTCCTCTTCTTGCGAACCTTCTGATCTTGACTTGATTCGCTTTTCTAACGTGCCCTGCCGAGCCGAATTATCATAGCCCATTAGCAATACGCTAAGATAGCGATCATCTCGTCAAATCTAAAGGAACCAATTGGAGTCCTTGAGGGTAAGAGTTAAGGCCCATATGGCCTTTGAGTCTCACATAATAGCAAACACTATTGCTACTAACTCAGTGGTCGAAATGCATACGTGGTATGAACACGTATTACAACATCGCTCCTTTCCCAGGGAGTGTATGTCTCAATGATGTTGTAAGGATGATGATCAGACACCACAATGTCTGACTTTGAGTCCCTTATTCTACTCAAATAATCCTTTGGACTCACATCCCGCATTTAGACAGATAGGATTTCAAAAAAATCCTCTTAGATCTTTTGTAAGCATCCATATGATGCAGATCTTTCATGCGACCATTTTGTTTAAGTCATGACTCTTAAATCATCCGTCTGATGATTTTGACTTCAAACAGGTCTCATCTCTATTCCATCCGTCTGATAGAATAAGGCGGTTGCTCATGTGAGAGAGAGCCAACCTCAATCTGTCCGACATACTAGAATTCAGCTGAGATTTCAAAAATGTACACAAACATTTCTTAAGAAATTCATATGCAATGTTTGAAAAAGAACTTATTCTTTTATTAATTTTGATCATTTACAGACATGTGAATTTACATTGGTACAACTCAGCTCTTACGCAATCCTTGAGATGATAAGTGTTTGTAAAACACATTTCTGGGGATCGCTTTCGTAAGCTGATCCTCTATCATCTCATGCGTAGATATGTACCTTATGTCTACCTTCTTGGTTTTATCATAGTCTTTTGCAAATCTGCAGTTCCTTTAAGATACTGCATTATCCTCTTAACCGCTTTCCAGTGTTCTTGCCCTGGGTTGGATTGGTAACGACTTACCATTCCAACGGCAAAACAGATGTCCGGTCTTGTATGATCATAGCGTATATAAGACTATCAACTGCACTGGAATATGGAACTTTTTCCATAATTTCCTTTTCCTTTTGGTTCTTTTGGACATGATTTCAGATATAAATTATCGCATCTGCTTATAGGAGTATCAATTAGACTTGCAGTCCTACATATTAAACCGTTCTAGAACCTTCTTTATATAAGTCTCTTGTGAAAGAGAAAGAAGTTTCTTCGAACGATTCCTTGAAATTTTAATTCCAAGGACATATGTGACTTCCCCATGTCTTTCATCAAAACTGATGAAAGTCAAGCCTTGATATCCATCACAGAGCCCTTGTCATTTCTGGTTATTAAAATGTCATCTACATATAGAGACATAATAACATAATGTCATCTACATCACACAGTTATCTCCATCAAGCATGGAAAATCCATTTGATAAGACAACTTCTTGAAATCGTATATACGATTGTCTCGAGGATTATTTAAGACCATATATGGACTTACGAAGTTTACAAACCTTATGTTCGTTTCCTTCTTTTACAAACCCTGTTGGTTGTTCCATATAGATCTCCTCGTCCAATTCTCCATTGAAAAAGGCAGTCTTTACATCCATCTGATGTAATTCGAGGTTTAAGCAAGCTACCATTGCCAAAATCAGGCGAATCGAGGTAAAACGCATAACAGGTGAGAAGGTCTCTTCGTAGTCTATCCCTTCCTGTTGCGTAAAACCTTTCGCGACAAGGCGAGCTTTATATCTATCTATAGAGCCATCAGCCTTATGCTTAATCTTGAGAACCCATTTGTTTCCAACTGCTCTATGTCCTCTGGGTAAGTTAACTAAGTCCCAGACTTGATTAACTTTCATGGATTTCAATTCCTCCGTCATCGCTTCCATCCATTCGTCTTTTGCAGGGCAAAATACGGCCTGTTTGAAAGTAGCAGGCTCGTCATCTTCTTGTAGTAAAGTCATAAAGGTTTGCGGAAATTTCCACCTCAAATCTTAGAGGAGCCAACCTTGTATGACTACTACGTCGTATTTGAGATTCTTCAAGTCCTTGTTGACTCGAATTTAGATCAATTCTAATATCACTCCCACTTGAAATGTCGTTAGAATTGCTCCCACTTGGATCATTATTCCCGTATGGAATAGGATAATCGTCATTCGTATAATCCATTGGTGAAGGTTGAAACGTATTTTCGTTTTCACCAAGAATTCTCCCACTCGAATGAGGTAATCCTTCTTGATCATAAATCTCAAATAGAGATAAGTCCTGACTTATCTCGCCCTGTCTTGGAAACTCGTTTTCCAAGAAAGTGACATCCCTCAACTCAAACTCAATTAGCCCACCATTGTCTTCCTGACTAACAAAAACATAACCTTTGGAGATTTCTGAGTATCGTTTAAAGATACATTTCCTTCCCCTTGGCCCAAGTTTGCTATATTTATGGGAGGAAATATGTGCGTAGAATGCACAACCCCACGGTTTCAAAATGTTTAAGTCAGGCGACCTTTGGTTCCACAACTCATAAGGAGTGGAGCTAACTGATTTCGAGGGTACGCGGTTTAAAATGAAAACGGCCGTCAATAATGCATCACCCCAAAAGGTGATTGGAAAGTTAGCTTGCGCCATCATTGAACAGACCATTTCCATTAAAGTCCTATTTCTCCTTTCTGCAACACCGTTTTGTTGAGGAGTATAAGGCATAGTTACCTGATGTACCATGCCTTTTTCATCACAAAGTTCCTTAAAACTTGTTGATTGATATTCACCGCCCCTATCGGTTCGCAAGACCTTAATCTTGCGATCTAATTGATTCTCCACTAAACTCATATAGTTTTTAAAGCAAGCCAAAGCTTCACTTTTGTGGGATATCAAAATAGATATGTCCGAATCGGGTGAAGTCATCAATAAAAGTGATGAAATAGGACTTTCCGCGTCTTGTCTTGACATTCATCGGACCACATATGTCCGAATGGATAAGCTGTAATGGAACCTCGGCCCTTGTGCCGGTTCCAAACGGCTTGCGACAAGATTTCCCCACTAGGCAATGTTCGCAGGTCGACATTTCAACCTTTGAAACATTGGATAGAAGGCCACGTTTGGCAAATCTATCCATACGCGTTGGTCCAATATGACCAAGCTTTGTGTGCCAACAAATTATATTAGACTCATTAGTCAAATAATTTGTCACAAGGAAATTTTCATTACATGAGGAACCATACATTGTACTTATTACAATAAATCCTTTGAAATGCAAACCCAGTACCAATAAAGGAATTATTACAAAATAGGTCCATATTACAATCATGAAGGAACCAACTATAACCAAGACCCATTAAATTGACCACAGTTTTAATATTCCTTTGAATAAATGGAATGAAGAGAACATCATGAAGTAGGAGAGTACGGCCGTTGTCCAAGACTAGCTTGCGAGTCCCAACGCCTTTCACTTCAACACGTGTGTTGTTTCCTACATTGATCCACTTCATTCCTTGGGATATCCGGTGATACTCCACGAAGGACCGTCTGTCCCTTGTTATGTGGTCGGTGGCACCTCATCACTTCCACTCGTACACGAACGAGCATAGTGACCGAGCTTGTTGCACTTGAAGCACTTGATCCTTTTCAAGTCTTTCTTCTTGTGCCATTTCTTGTGCCCACCCTTATGTTTGAGTTCCTTGGTAGACTTAGGTTGCTTATTACGTTCATTAGAAGACTTCAAACGATCTTTACGTTTCTTTCCCCCGTGTGAGGAACTAGCAACCATGTGCACTTCTGCACTTGGCATGGCAGCCGCAAGCCGCTCTTCCTCTAATTTGAGGTGCTTGGAAACATCGTTGAAGGTCTTGATGCTCTCATTATGAGTGAGATGCATCTTCATCTGATCCCACCAATTTGGTAGGGAACGTATGACTGCTTGGATTTGTTGCTCATCTGTGAGCACATGACCTGCATCCTTTAACTCTGAGATTAGATTCGCCATATGTCGCAGATGTTTCCCCATGGAATGATCTGGACGTTTCTTATATGAATCAAATCTTATAGTCAAGGCTCGAAGTTTGGACACCGATGTGCCACCAAACTTCTCCTCAAGCTTGGACCATATGTCCATGGCTAAGTCATGCTCCCGGAAGATGCGCATTATGTCATCATCCATACTGCTTAATAACGTAATGCACGCTATCTTATTCTTCCGAGACCAAGCATCAAAAGCTTCCTTGTCTCGTCTGTGTTGGGCCGTAGTGCCCAACTCAGGTTCAATCATTACGTTCTTTAGAGTTTCGAGCACTTCTTGCTCCTCTAAAACGTATTATATCTTAATGGACCAAAGTTTGTAATTATCGCCGTTGAGTTTTTTCACCTCTGTTTAACTCAGCGACGATATTCTTTGAAGCGGAAGACATTTTACTTTTAAAATGCTGCAAAAAGACACAAAACCGAAGGTTTGATCAAAACATTGCATAAAAATTCTTAAAATATAACTCCCACTTGAAATGATAATAGAATATCCCATTTGGATAGTTCTAAAAATTCAAATCCCATTTGGAATTATATTATATTTGATAAGTTACTTTCGAAAAATATTGAAGATGTTGTTCTAGAATCGAAAAGGTCTCTATGATTCCAATCACCATCTAGAACAACCTTCAATATTCCCCCATCACTTATCAAACAATAGTACTCTTATAGTACTAGCAGAGGAAAACGAGTTTGAAAACGTATTTTTCTGATATAATTCCCACTTGAAATGATAATAGAATATCCCATATGGATAGTTCTAAAATCAACTCCCACTTGGAATGATATTCATAATTTGATAAGTTACTTTCGAAAAATATTGAAGATGTTACTCTAGAATCGGAAAAGTCACTATGTTTCCAATCATCATCTAGAGTAACTTTCAATATTTCTCCCTCACTTTATCAAATGTTAGTACTCTTATAGTACTTTGCAGCGGAAAAGCGTTTTTGAAAACTTATTTTTCAAAACGTATGAAAACGTATTTTTCAAAAAAAAAATGTATATTTCATCTTAGTACCCTTATGATACTAGTGAAACATTCGGCACTTCCTGACCATTTGTCGGGAATGAGCCGCAGCCGTGCCAAGGTCGGATCCCCCATTTGGGATTTTTCTGCAAACTATCGTCGTCGGCTCCCGTATGGATCCAGGCGTTTCCCCCTGTATGAGAGAATTTTGATGCAGACGACTGTCGTTTGGCCCCGTATGGGATATTCGGCACGTTCATCTTCGACCAAGGCCTTTTGCCGAATTGGTCGACCAAAACACCCGAATTGGTCGACCAAAACACCCGAATTGGTCGACCAAAACACCCGAATTGGTCGACCAATGATAATGGTCTGAAATTTCTCCGGCCAGGGCCTCTGCCCTGACCGGCCAGGGGCCCTGGCCCCTCGGCCAGGGCCTCTGCCCTGGCTGAGGCCGGCCAGGCCCTGGCCGAGGCCGGCCAGGCCCTGGCCGAGGCCAGGGCGTCGGCCCTGGCCACTGCCAGGGCCGGCCGGCCCTGACCACTCCCTGGCCTTGGCCGGGGCCGGCCACTGCCGGCCTGGCCTTGGCCGGCCTCTGCCGGCCTGGCCATGGCTGGCCATGGCTTGGCCATGGTCGGTCATGGCCAAGGCCATTTTTGCCTTGGCCAAGGCCATGGCCCTTTGGCCATGGCCGGCCTCCCCTTGTGTGGGGGTGGCCGCACACCCCCGCCGGAGGGGGTTGCCGCGGTGGTTATTGGCCGTAGCCAACCCCCTCCGCATGGGGAGGGGGGTGCATGGCCTTCATAGCCCATTTGGCCATGGTGCACATGCACTAAAATTCATCTTCCCCGATGGGAATAACCACCACCTTCTTCTCCGGTGAAGCACCCGTTCGTCGAGGAAGTAGTTGTCCTCCAATGGCCGTGTGCCAAAAAATGAACCCACTTCAAAAATTCGTAAACTACGTGCTCCACATGAGGAGAGTTCACATTCCCTATGAATGGAGACCCTAACGTGAAAAGAACAACCGCTGCGTTCTCTCCGTCACGAAGCGTTCCTACCATATCCATAATGGTAGGATACCCATTCGTGAAAAAGACAACGACTCGTTCATAGTTTTGACGGGGCGATGGTCTGACTGGAGCGAATCCGTATGGCTCTGATACCAATGTAGGATCCTGCCAAAACAGAGTTAGGATCGATAAATGAAGTTGAGACTTACGCTTGCGTATGCGGCACGGTAGTCTACGAACTTCGCCTTCGGATTCTCCACGACGGATCGAGTCTTCTCACGAACGGAGTAAGGCTACTAAATCCACAATCTAAATATCTACTTTTAGATTAAGAACTTGGATTAAGAGAGAGGAAGGATTTCGGCAGAGCTTCGCTAGAATGAAATGCATGCAAGAATGCCATGCAAAAGTGTAAGGAAATGGCTAACCCTTGGGTCTTATTTATAGCCCCCAAGGTAGTTATTTTAGGAGTAATTGTTCTTTTGGAACAATTTAAATAAGGTGTACCATCGTACATGGCATATTATAAGCTTAAGTTGTACCATATGCATGGTACAACATAAGCTTAAGACATTACCCCTTTATTAGCCATATGTCGCATGCACTTATGCACATATAATACGAATTTTCCATCAATCTAGAGATCCTCTCCGCAAGGGAACATATTCCCTTTGCACACGACTTCGTGTACGCGACGTTCGAGGTCCGTATTCCCTCGTACATCCCCTACAAGGGTGTACTAACATCTTCCATATCCAACATTTCTGTGGATCCCGAGAAGATCAAGGCTATTTGGGAGTGGCCTGTTCCGCAGTCAGCGTTTGAGATCCGGAGTTTCCTTGGACTTGCTGGTTACTATCGGCGCTTCATTAAGGACTTTTCCCGTATTGCTGAGCCGATGAACAGATTGACGCGGAAGGATGTGCCTTTTGTTTGGTCGGGTGATTGTGAGAATTCTTTTGGCGTGCTGAGGGAGAGATTGACGACTGCCCCTATTCTTGTTGTGCCTGATCGCAGTGGAGGGTTCGAGATCTTTTGCGATGCTTCTGGCAAGGGTCTCGGTTCTGTGTTGCATCAGCATGGGCATGTTGTGGCGTATGCTTCGCGTCAGCTCAAGACTCATGAGAAGAATTACCTGACACACGACTTGGAGTTGGCTGCTGTCGTGGTTATGCTCAAGATTTAGAGGCACTTCCTGCTGAGTGAGAAAGTGAAGATCTTCACCGATCACAAAAGCTTGAAGTATATTTTTACTCAGAAGGAGCTCAACATGCGACAGCATCGATGGTTGGAGCTCATGACGGATTATGTGATTGATTTGCAGTATCACCCTGGCAAGGTGAATGTGGTTCCTGATGCGCTGAGTAGGCTTCCAGCGGTGATGATTTTGACTTCGCAGTGGAGATTGCAGCAGGATTTTTACGAGTCTGGTGTTGAGGTCGTTCTTCCTGGAGAGGCCTCTTCGTTGATGACTATGCAGATTCGGTCGACGATCGTGGATCAGATCAAGGCTGGCCAGGCTGAGGATCTGAAGCTGGTGAAGATTCGGGAGTAGGTAGAAGCCGGTCTGCAGACTGACTTTTTGATTCATGAGGATGGCTCGCTGTGGTTTGGAGCTAGGTTGTGTGTGCCAGCTGGGGGTATCAGAGAGGAGTTGTTGGTGGAGGCACATAGTTCGCCATATTCTGTGCATCCTGGTGGGACCAAGATGTACAAGGATCTTCGTCTGAATTTTTGGTGGCATGGTATGAAGAGGAGCGTGGCTCGGAGTGTAGCCAAGTGCTTGGTTTGCCAGCAGGTAAAGGCGAAGCATCAGCGTACGGCAGGGTTGCTACAACCGCTTCCGATTCCGGAGTGGAAATGGCAACACATCACTATGGATTTCGTGACTGGACTACCTCGGAGTCCGAAGCAGAATGATGCGATTTGGGTGATCGTAGATCGATTAACCAAATCCACGCACTTTATTCCATTCCGAGTGGGACAGTCCACTGAGGCGCTAGCGAGGAGATACATGGAGGTAAATTCTTTTACTCTCCGTTTCTATTTCCTTTTCATAGTTTGGATAGTGATATAACGTGAATCGTGCAGGAGATCGTACGACTTCACGGAGTCCCCGTGAGTATCGTGTCGGACAGAGACATGAGGTTCACATCTCAGTTCTGGCAGAGTTTGCAGAAGAGTTTGGGTACGCGTCTGAGTTTCAGTACGGCGTACCATCCGCAGACGGATGGCCAGTCCGAGAGGACGATTCAGATCTTGGAGGACATGCTGAGGGCGTGCATATTGGATTTCAAGGGTTTGTGGGAGGACCATCTACATCTGGTAGAGTTCTCTTACAACAACAGCTTCCAGGCGAGTATTGGCATGTCACTTTTTGCCGCGCTGTATGGGAGGAAATGTCGTTCGCCGTTGAGTTGGGATGACGTTGGTGATCGGGAGCTGTTGGGACCTGAGATGATTGTGGAGGCTGTGGATGTTGTCAAGAACATTCGGGAGGGGTTGAGGATTGCTCAGGACAGTTTTAAGCATTGGGCGGATGCTAAACGGCGTCCTTTGGAGTTTCAGCCAGGCGACCATGTATTCTTGAAGATTTCCCCAAATCGTGGTGTGATTCACTTTGGGAAGCGAGGGAAGTTGAGCCTGCGATACATTGGACCGTTTGACATTCTAGAGAGAGTTGGCGAGGTATCCTACCGCTTGGCCTTGCCGCCGTCTTTGGAGGGAGTTCATAATATTTTCCATGTGTCGCAGTTTCGTCGGTACATTAGCGACCCATCTCATGCTGTGGATTTCTCAAAGATTACCGTTCGCCCTGATATGACGTATGACCAGCAGCCAGTGTAGATTCTGGACAGGCGTCAGAAGTCACTTTGGAACAAGGTTGTCAATCTTGTGAGGGTGATGTGACGACACGGCTCGCCAGGAGAGTCTACTTGGGAGAATGAGGATGAGATGCGAGAGCGTTTCCCACTTTTGTTTCCGGACACGTGAGTGTTGGGAAATTCCGAGGACGGAATTTTTCTTAAGTTGGGGAGGATGTAACGACTGGTTTCCATGCATTTGCATTATCTATAATATATATATATGTTTTGGTGGATTTTCTCCTCATGTGTGGTTTTCGTCTCCATAGCTTTCGTTTTCGATCGTTTCGTCGTGATTTTCTAGCTTCTTCCTTGGAATCGTTGATCTTGGAGTAAGTCACTCATGACGAACTTCAAATTGCTCATATTTTAGAGTTAGAGTGATCCTAGAAGCCGTAGGAATCTTTCCGAAGCTTCGCGCTTCGATTCGGCACTTTTAGTGCACTTTAGTTGGTTCAAGAAGGGGGACCAACCGACTAGATTGAGATCTAGTCGGTCAGGAACTCTCCTGGAACCGACTAGTTCATTGAATCAATTGTACAGGAGTTACTGTTTACTTTTAGTCGGTCTAAGAACAACCACCGACCGACTAGATGTGAAACTAGTCGGTCAGAACTTGCTCTTAGACCGACTAGTTCCTTTGATACATTTTACCTAAATTACTGTTTATCGTTAGTCGGTCCAAGAACAACCACCGACCGACTAGGTTGCAAATTAGTCGGTCAGCCATTGTTCTTTAACCGACTAAATCTTTGACCATTTCGACAACCTGAGTTACTGTTTGGTTTTAGTCGGTCACAGTTGGTCGATCGACCGACTAGTTGTTGAACTAGTCGGTCAACAACCCTTCTTTGACCGACTAACTGCTGTCGTAAACCTAGGGTTTGCCCAGCCGCCGGCTATGCCTATTTAAACCCCCCAAACATTTTTCTTTCTTCCTTCATTTCTCCTGAGCCTCATTCTTCCCCAAATCATCATCCATCTTTCCCTAGCCTTCCTCCTTCATCAAGAGCCCTTCTCCCTCTCCATTTAGGCCGGCCACCACCTCTAGGTCGCCGGAAAACCCCCCAAAACCCCCAAAAATCCCATTTCTCCAGAATTTCTCCCCATTTCCAGATCTGAACCCTAGTTTCCCGGATCGTTCTTCCGTCGTCGTGCTTGCTCGGCATCGTTCTTCCGCTAACGATTCGGTAATAAATCGATCTCTTAATGTTCTCTTAACCCATTTGTGTTTTTGTAAAACCCTAATGAAAATGGATGTTGTTTTTGTGATTGTTTCTCCATAACAGCGACTTCCCCGTAGATTAGCATCCGTGAGACGAACCTTCGTGATCGTCATCCTCGGTGCTAGGCAAGTAAAACTTGCCACTTAGGGTTTTGGGCCATGTCTTAGGCCATTTGCTTGTTGTAGGCATAAAAGAGACTAGGCGACGAAATGATACTCGCCTAGGCACAATTTCAGGATCTAGCTTGTAACGGTACGTTTTCGTTGTACTTTGTTCGTGCACGTGCTTTTGGCCGTGCACGTGTTTATTTTAAACTTTATTTGATTGTGAAAACTTTTGTGTGATATGCCGTTGTGAACGTCTCTGAGAGTATTCAAATGTGGCACTAATTTGGAACGACTTTTCTCGAGTCGTTTTTCCACAATTTAATCTTACTCGATGAGACGTGACGATTCTCACTCTTGACGGGAGACGTTTCTATTTTTAGTTTCGTCGTCCGATGTCGAAATTGAGTTCCGTCTTCTTAGTTAGCTCACATTCGTCGCCACGATCACCACGATATTTATTTTATAATTTTTGGAGTTATTTGACCACTTTTATATTTTTAACAAGCTTTAAAATATTTTTAATAATTAATTTATAAATTATTTTCGGCCAAATAAAATTTATTTAAGTTTTAAACGTTTTAAAGAATTTTTGAGCCAATTTCCAGCTCATTTGGACCAGGTCAAACCCTTGGGTGAGTTGGAGTAGTTGGATTTCAAATTTTAAATTATTTTAAACTTCTAATCCTATTAGATTTAGCCCTAGACCAAGTCAACCCATCTATACTATATAAGCAACCCCTAGGAAGACCTATTTTCGCAAGAAATTAGCCCTAGCCTCTTCCAAAACTCAGATTTGACGTTGCGACGATTCGTCGCAACGTTGCGACGTTCAACCACCGCAGCGACCGAAGGAAACGGCCCCGTTCCCCCGCTCCGACCGAAGCCCCGCCTCGCATCCAAGCGTCTGACCGAGGCTCCCTACCGATCTGACCGACAAGAACCCTCGCACCACAGCCACCCGCAGCCGCTGCACACCCCAAAACGTCGCAGCTCCGCATTCTCAGCGCACGACCGAGAGATTTCCCCGCATTGGCTGTGTACGACCGAGAGCCACTCGTCGCAACCCCGCATCCGTCACACCGCTTGCCTCTGTGGGCCCCCCAAGTTCTCCAGAGTTATTGTGGGTCCCCCAAAGGTCCCTAGGACTACTGTGGGCCCCACCTAGGTGCTTGCTCTTTGAGGATTCGTCGCGTACGACGTCGTCGCACGTCGTAGCCCGTCGTCGCACGTGTGAGCTTTGGAATCTGGAATCGTCGCCCGGTCGATTGCTCTGAAATTTCCAACGAGGAATCTAATTGGAATCTGGACTTGGAGCGCGATCTTTTATTCCAACCCCCCGGCGTCGCTACCCGACGCCGGTGTAGCTTTCGCGTCGTGTTGAGGTAACGTTTTGCACCCCTAGGACCCCCAACCCAATTGCATGCTAATCAAGACTAAAAATCAGTATTTTAAAGTATTTTAAATGTTTTAGCAATCACTAATCAATATTAATAAAACGGATGTAGGCCGGTGGACTTGTGCACGTAGGAATCGTGACTTTGGACTCGTTGGACGGTGTTTTCTTGACGTGATAGTTGCAGGCAAGTGAAACTTGCCAAATCTTGCTTAGGGCCATGTTTTTAGGCCACGTACTTGTTTCTAGCGTAAAAGAGACTAGTCAGTGAAATGATAGCTGGCTAGACGCCTACTTGATCTAGTTTGACAACGAAACTAGATCCGTCACCCAAATGATCTAGCTTGACAACGAAGCTAGATCCAACCCCTTAAACTTGTTGATCATGCATGCTTAACTGTCACGTTTACTTTCTTTACCTGTACGCTTTACTACTTGTCATGTCATGTCATCCATGCATTGAATGTCGCATTCGTAGCACACGCTACATACTTGTACTTGCTTGTCCCGGGCTAGGTGCACCCCTAAGCCATACTTGTTAAAGACACTTCCTGGCTCGTGATCCAGAAGTGAGCATTCCCGTTCGGGGGTAAGGCCCTGGCTCGATACACGTGGAGGGGTAGGGTTGAGCGACCACTCAGCGTAGAAGTGTGCCCGTACAGCCTCTTCAGCTGTAAGGCGTGAACTCTGTGCACGAGGTGCTTACTTTTCTTGTCTTGTACTTGTCTTGTGAATGTCATGCCATACTCGTACTTTACTTTACTTTACCTTACTTGTTGCACTCGTACTTAAACTGCCATGTCATTGCATCATGCTAGAACTGCTAGGTTGCTCTTACTTGTACTTTCAGTTTCACTTGCACAAGTCTTTTTAGACTTGCTGACATGTGCCCCTTGCTCTTTTGGGTGTCACATGTTAGACCCTGAGCCAGAGACAGGTGTTGAGGACGAGGTGTTTGCTGACGCTGAGCCTGAGCCTAAGTTCGTCGAGGAGTACGAGGACACCGGAGACCAGTCTTAGTGGCTGTGGAGTTACTTTTGCTTTAGCTTGCTGTTAGTTGTCGGTGCTTGCACCATTTCTTTGCTTTCATACTTTGTACTTTTGCTGGCCATGCTGGGCCTCTTTTAGACTCTTTTATTTTAGCCTGGTGGCTTTTCTGCGATGTTGAGATTTATTATTATGGATATTCTGAGATGTTTCTTTTGTCTCTTTTCGTTATTATTATCTTTGTTTCTTTTCACGTTGCAAGGACCTGCAGTTAATTTTGATTGACGCTTATCGGACTTGCAGCTTTGTAGCTTCAAGTCTGAGCGGACCTTCTCACGCTTCGCCTCCACGTTTTTGGGAAGCGGGGCGTGACAGGTTTTGTTGGTGGCCCATGCAGGTCCTCCTTGCGATTGCGAATTAACGGAACAACGATAATAAACGGAATGTCCATTAAATAAATTGCAACATCCAAGTCATTAAGCTATTTGAGTCTAATTTGTTTGTTCGTTTTCTATGTCATTAGATGGCTGGACGACGACAGACCCGATCTGGTAGTGGGCCCAATCGTGCTGAGGAGCCGGATAGAGAGCCCACCAATGCTGAGATCATGAGGATGATGCATCAGATGATGCAGGTGCAGCAAGGCATGCTCCAGAATACCCAAAGTGCCCCTCGCTTCGAGCCCGGAGCGAAGCAGTTTCGGGAGCTGGGCCCGACCTACTTTGATGGATCTGAAGGACCGTTGGCTGCCGAGGAGTGGATCAGGAATACTGAGGATAATCTGAAGATGTCGAAGGTCAACCCAGCTGGATGGGTTGATCTGGCGAAGAAGCAGCTTAAGGATAATGCCCGAAACTGGTGGGATGCAGAGGAGGTGTTGTTAGTGAGCCCTATACCTTGGGCTACTTTCAAGTCTCGGTTCGATGAGGAGTACTTCCCGAAGGCTGCTAGGAGGGAGATGTTGCAGCGCTTCATTGAGCTGAAGCAGGGGAATCTGTCGGTGGACCAGTACCACCAGGAGTTTACTAGGCTGAGTCGCTTTGCGCCGAAGATGGTGGAGGATGCTGAGGAGAAGGCTCAGAGGTTTCTGCAGGGCCTTTCCCTAGACTTGCAGAGCCTGATGTCTACGACGGATATGGAGTCGTATCAGAAGTTGCTGGTAGCTGCTCGGAGACAGGAGAAGATTGCGAAGCTGAAGAGAGGACAGATTTCTGGAGCTGGGAAGAGGCCTATGGAGCAGTCTAGGCCTGGGGTCAAGCCTACCCAGCCAGTGCAGTTCAAGAGGCCAGGTAGGCCTGCCGTGAAGACTTGCCATTTCTGCGGCAAGATTGGTCACATCAAGGAGCAGTGCAGGAATTTCTGGGGCAGTGCCTGATCTGTGGAGATGCTACTCATGTAGCGAGGGATTGTCGGCACGCGAACCAGCTGAGGAGAGGACCTGATGGAGCACAGCTACAGAGGGGACCAGTTGCAGCCCAGCCCTTGCAGCAGAGAGCACCTGTACCTACTGGACGTGGAGCGCCTCTTCTTCCGCAGAAGCAGGCGTATCAACAGGCTGTTCAGCCAAGGAGGCAGGCGTACTTGATGACTGCAGTGGAGACCGAGGCTGTGGACGAGGTTATCGCAGGTAATCCTCTGTCTAGTTATTCTTCCTTAGTTAGTTTTGATTGTTAGATTATGGTTGTTTCTTGCATATGATTGCTTGTTAGAGTAGGTTTGATTGTTAGTCTGTTTGTTAGGTGTGATTTTGGTTTGCACGTTTCCTGCACGAGTCCTTTTTGACTCGGGTGCATCGATGTGCATTATTTCTCGGAGCTTCGTGGAGAAGCATTCCTTGACGACTTCCCCTCTTCCCAAGAGCTGGAACATCATTACAGGAAATGGCGTAATCTCGGTGCATCGTGGGTGCAATTCTTGCCCTTTGGTGGTTTGTGGACATGAGCTTTACGCTGATTTTATTGTCCACAACATCATCAACTACGATGCAGTGCTTGGAATGGATTGGCTAGCGAGTTTCTATGCTACAATCGATTGTCGGAGGAAGAAGGTGGTGTTCGAGATCCCAGGACATCCGGTGTTTGAGTTCAGTCGAGGTAGCAGTTCGTTGGCCCTGTCAGGTTTCGGGCCAGACCGGTGGAGCTTGTTGCTATGCAGATGGAGCAGGATAGACCAGCTGTGGTACGTGAGTTCGACGACGTCTTCCCCGAGGAGATGTCTGGACTGCCACCCGATCGAGCTCTCGAGTTTTCGATCGACCTTGTTCCGGGAGCGCAGCCTATTTCGAAGGCGCCATATCATATGGCACCAGCAGAGTTGGAGGAGTTGCGTAGACAGCTGGATGATCTTTTGCAGAAGGGCTACATCAATCCTAGTGTGTCTCCGTGGGGAGCACCAGTGTTGCTGGTCAAGAAGAAGGATGGTTCGCGTCGCATGTGTGTGGATTACCGGGAGCTGAATGCCGTGTCTATCAAGAATAAATATCCCTTGCCACGTATTGATGACATCTTTGATCAGCTCGGAGGATCGAGGGTGTTCTCTAAATTGGATTTGAGGAGTGGTTACCATCAGCTCAAGGTGAAGAAGGACGACATCCCGAAGACAACGTTCAGGACCAAGTATGGTCACTACGAGTTCGTGGTTATGCCCTTCGGCGTAACCAATGCGCCCGCAGTTTTTATGAACCTGATGAATATGGTCTTCTACGACTTTCTAGACAAGTTCGTCGTCATCTTCATTGACGATATTCTGATCTATTCGAAGTCGGAGGAAGAGCATGCATCGCACTTGAGGACAGTGTTGGAAATCTTGAGGAAGCATCAGTTGTATGCTAAGTATTCCAAGTGTGAGTTTTGGCTGGATAGAGTTGCCTTTCTCGGGCATGTGGTGTCTGGTGATGGAATTTCTGTGGATCCCGAGAAGATTGTGGCTATCAGAGAGTGGCCTGTTCCGCAGTCGGCGTCAGAGATTCAGAGTTTCCTTGGGCTTGCAGGCTATTACCGACGTTTCATTAAGGACTTTTCTCGGATTGCTGAGCCGATGACCAGACTGACGCGGAAGGATGTGCCATATGTTTGGTCTGATGATTGCGAGAAGGCTTTTGGTATTCTGAAGGAGAGGTTGACGACTGCCCCTGTACTTGCTGTGCCTGATCGGAGTGGAGGATTCGAAATCTTTTACGATGCTTCTGGCAAGGGTCTTGGATGCGTGTTGCATCAGCATGGGCATGTGGTTGCGTATGCTTCTCATCAGCTTAAGGCTCATGAGAAGAATTACCCGACGCATGATTTGGAGTTGGCTGCCGTCGTGTTTGCGCTGAAGATTTGGAGGCACTTCCTGCTGAGTGAGAAGGTGAAGATCTTCACCGATCACAAAAGCTTGAAGTATATCTTTACTCAGAAGGAGCTCAACATGCGACAGCACCGATGGTTGGAGCTCATGGCAGACTATGAGATTGATTTGCAGTATCACCCTGGCAAGGTGAATGTGGTTCCGGATGCGCTTAGCAGACTTCCAGCGGTGATGATGTTGACCACGCAGTGGAGATTGCAGCAGGATTTTTGCGAGTCTGGTATCGAGATCATTCTTCCTGGAGAGGCTTCCTCGTTGATGAGCATGCAGATACAGTCGACGATCGTGGATAGGATCAAGGCTGGACAGGCTGGAGATGCTAAGCTGGTAAAGATTCGGGAGCAGGTGGAAGCCGGTCTGCGGACTGACTTCTTGATTCACGAGGATGGTTCGTTGAGATTTGGAGCCAGGTTGTGTGTGCCAGCTGGAGATATAAGAGAGGAATTATTGGTGGAGGCACACAGTTCGCCGTATTCTGTGCATCCTGGTGGGACCAAGATGTACAAGGATCTTCGTCTGAACTTTTGGTGGCATGGTATGAAGAGGAGTGTGGCTCGGAGTGTAGCCAAGTGTTTGGTTTACCAGCAAGTAAAGGCGGAGCATCAGCGTACGGCAGGGTTGCTGCAACCACTTCCGATTCCAGAGTGGAAGTGGCAGCACATCACTATGGATTTCGTGACTGGACTACCTCGGAGTCCGAAGCAAAACGACGCGATTTGGGTGATCGTCGGCCGATTGACGAAATCTGCGCACTTTATTCCTTTCCGAGTAGGACAGTCTACTGAGACGCTAGCGAGGAGATACATGGAGGTAAATTCGTTTACTCTCCGTTTCTATTTCCTTTTACTAGTTTAGATAGTGATGTAACGTGAATCGTGCAGGAGATCGTACGACTTCACGGAGTCCCCGTGAGTATCGTGTCAGACAGAGACACGAGATTCACATCTCAGTTTTGGCAGAGTCTGCAGAAGAGTTTGGGTACGAGTCTGAGTTTCAGCACGGCGTACCACCCGCAGACGGATGGCCAGTCCGAGAGGACGATTCAGATCTTGGAGGATATGTTGAGAGCGTGCATGTTGGACTTCAAGGGATCTTGGGAGGATCATCTCCATCACGTTGAGTTTGCCTACAATAACAGCTACCAGGCGAGTATTGGGATGGCGCCTTTCGCCGTGCTATATGGAAAGAAATGTCGATCGCCACTGAGCTGGGATGACATTGGAGATCGGGAGCTGTTAGGACCGGAGATAATCATGGAGGCCGTGGATGTTGTGAGGAATATTCAGGAGAAGCTGAGGATTGCGCAGGACCGTTTCAAGCATTGGGCTGATGCTAAACGGAGGCCCTTGGAGTTTCAGCCGGGCGATCATGTCTTTCTGAAGATTTCTCCGAACCGCGGAGTTATTCGATTTGGAAAGAGAGGCAAGCTGAGTCCGAGGTTCATTGGACCGTTCGATGTTCTGGAGAGAGTTGGAGCTGTGGCTTATCGCTTGGCGTTGCCACCGGCGCTTGTGGGAGTTCACGACGTATTTCACGTATCTCAGTTACGTCGATACGTTAGTGATCCCTCTCATGCTGTGGATTTCTCGGAGATCACGGTTCGTCCGAATCTGTCTTATGACCAGCAGCCCGTTGAGATTCTGGATCGTCGACAGAAGCAACTGAGGAATAAGACCGTCGACTTGGTTCGAGTGCAGTGGCGTCACGGTTCCCCTGGTGAGTCTACCTGGGAACGTGAGGATGAGATGAGAGAGCGTTTCCCGCACCTTTTCCCGAGCAGTGCTTGATGTTGATTCCGAGGGCGGAATCATTTCTAAGGTGGGGAGGATGTAACGGTACGTTTTCGTTGTACTTTGTTCGTGCACGTGCTTTTGGCCGTGCACGTGTTTATTTTAAACTTTATTTGATTGTGAAAACTTTTGTGTGATATGCCGTTGTGAACGTCTCTGAGAGTATTAAAATGTGGCACTAATTTGGAACGACTTTTCTCGAGTCGTTTTTCCACAATTTAATCTTACTCGATGAGACGTGACGATTCTCACTCTTGACGGGAGACGTTTCTATTTTTAGTTTCGTCGTCCGACATCGAAATTGAGTTCCGTCTTCTTAGTTAGCTCACATTCGTCGCCACGATCACCACGATATTTATTTTATAATTTTTGGAGTTATTTGACCACTTTTATATTTTTAACAAGCTTTAAAATATTTTTAATAATTAATTTATAAATTATTTTCGGCCAAATAAAATTTATTTAAGTTTTAAACGTTTTAAAGAATTTTGAGCCAATTTCCAGCTCATTTGGACCAAGTCAAACCCTTGGGTGAGTTGGAGTAGTTGGATTTCAAATTTTAAATTATTTTAAACTTCTAATCCTATTAGATTTAGCCCAAGACCAAGTCAACCCATCTATACTATATAAGCAACCCCTAGGAAGACCTATTTTCGCAAGAAATTAGCCCTAGCCTCTTCCAAAACTCAGATTTGACGTTGCGACGATTCGTCGCAATGTTGCGACGTTCAGCCACCGCAGCGACCGAAGGAAACGACCCCGTTCCCCCGCTCCGACCGAAGCCCCGCCCCGCATCCAAGCGTCTGACCGAGGCTCCCTACCGATCTGACCGATAAGAACCCTCGCACCACAGCCACCCGCAGCCGCTGCACACCCAAAAACGTCGCAGCTCCGCATTCTCAGCGCACGACCGAGAGATTTCCCCGCATTGGCTGTGTACGACCGAGAGCCACTCATCGCAACCCCGCATCCGTCGCACCGCTTGCCTCCGTGGGCCCCCCAAGTTCTCCAGAGTTATTGTGGGTCCCCCAAAGGTCCCTAGGACTACTGTGGGCCCCACCTAGGTGCTTGCTCTTTGAGGATTCGTCGCGTACGACGTCGTCGCACGTCGTAGCCCGTCGTCGCACGTGCGAGCTTTGGAATCTGGAATCGTCACCCGGTCGATTGCTCTGAAATTTCCAGCGAGGAATCTAATTGGAATCTGGACTTGGAGCACGATCTTTTATTCCAACCCCCCGGCGTCGCTACCCGACGCCGGTGTAGCTTTCGCGTCGTGTTGAGGTAACGTTTTGCACCCCTAGGACCCCCAACCCAATTGCATGCTAATCAAGACTAAAAATCAGTATTTTAAAGTATTTTAAATGTTTTAGCAATCACTAATCAAGATTAATAAAACGGATGTAGGCCGGTGGACTTGTGCACGTAGGAATCGTGACTTTGGACTCGTTGGACGGTGTTTTCTTGACGTGATAGTTGCAGGCAAGTGAAACTTGCCAAATCTTGCTTAGGGCCATGTTTTTAGGCCACCTACTTGTTTCTAGCATAAAAGAGACTAGTCAGTGAAATGATAGCTGGCTAGACGCCTACTTGATCTAGTTTGACAACGAAACTAGATCCGTCACCCAAATGATCTAGCTTGACAACGAAGCTAGATCCAACCCCTTAAACTTGTTGATCATGCATGCTTAACTGTCACGTTTACTTTCTTTACCTGTACGCTTTACTACTTGCCATGTCATGTCATCCATGCATTGAATGTCGCATTCGTAGCACACGCTACATACTTGTACTTGCTTGTCCCGGGCTAGGTGCACCCCTATGCCATACTTTTTAAAGACACTTCCTGGCTCGTGATCCAGAAGCGAGCATTCCTGTTCGGGGGTAAGGCCCTGGCTCGATACACGTGGAGGGGTAGGGTTGAGCGACCACTCAGCGTAGAAGTGTGCCCGTACAGCCTCTTCAGCTGTAAGGCGTGAACTCTGTGTACGAGGTGCTTACTTTTCTTATCTTGTACTTGTCTTGTGAATGTCATGCCATGCTCGTACTTTACTTTACTTTACCTTACTTGTTGCACTCGTACTTAAACTGCCATGTCATTGCATCATGCTAGAACTGCTAGGTTGCTCTTACTTGTACTTTCAGTTTCACTTGCACAAGTCTTTTTAGACTTGCTGACATGTGCCCCTTGCTCTTTTGGGTGTCACATGTTAGACCCTGAGCCAGAGACAGGTGTTGAGGACGAGGTGTTTGCTGACGCTGAGCCTGAGCCTACGTTCGTCGAGGAGTACGAGGACACCGGAGACCAGTCTTAGTGGCTGTGGAGTTACTTTTGCTTTAGCTTGCTGTTAGTTGTCGGTGCTTGCACCATTTCTTTGCTTTCGTACTTTGTACTTTTGCTGGCCATGCTGGGCCTCTTTTAGACTCTTTTACTTTAGCCTGGTGGCTTTTCTGCGATGTTGAGATTTATTATTATGGATATTCTGAGATGTTTCTTTTGTCTCTTTTCGTTATTATTATCTTTGTTTCGTTTCACGTTGCAAGGACCTGCAGTTAATTTTGATTGACGCTTATCGGACTTGCAGCTTTGTAGCTTCAAGTCTGAGCGGACCTTCTCACGCTTCGCCTCCACGTTTTTGGGAAGCGGGGCGTGACATAGCTTGACAACAAAGCTAGACCTGTCATTTATCATGTTGCATAAGTACTACCATGTCATGTTTAATTTTAATTAATGGTACGCGAATTAGTTGTCATCCATGCTATCGATGTTTAATGTCGTATTCGTAGCACACGCTACAATACTTGTGTTTCTTGGCTCGTGTTCCAGAAGCGGGCCACGTGAGTTGGTTGATAGCCAATGCCCGATCTACTTGTTTCCGGCTAGGCACCTGTTTTGCAGGCATAACCCTACGCCATACGTGTTAAATACACTTCCTGGCTCGTGATCCAGAAGCGAGCATTCCGTGTTCAGGGTAATGCCCTGGCTCGATACACGTGGAGGGGTAGGGATAAGCGGTCACCTGAGCTTACGAGTTGGCCCGATCAGCCACTCTAGCCAGCAGATGAAATCTCTGTGCACAACTTGGTTACTTGACTTGTTTACTTGATGTGATCACTTGACATGAACCACTAGACGTGTACTTGTCCGTGTTTTACTTGTAAAACTTGTTACCCACGACATACTTGCTACTTGCTACTTGCTACTTGTACTTCCCTTTACTTGTCACTTCCATACTATACTTGCCATGTCATGCATCATACTATAACTGCTAGGTTGTTAGTGTACTTTCCTTTCAGTTTCCTTTCCCAAGTCTTTTAGACTTGCTGACATGTGCCCCTTTACTCTTTTGGGTAACACATGTTAGATCCCGAGCCTGAGAGTGCTGCGGAGGACGTGGTGTTCGCTGACGCTGAGTCAGAACCTGTGCTCGTTGAGGAGTACGAGGACAAGGGTGGTCAGTCGTAGAGGCTGCTTATGTTCTTCGTTTTAGATTGTTTTTGTTGTCGGTGCGTAGCACCAATACTCTGTTTATGTTTGTCTTTGTTGGCCTTGTTCTGGGCCTTTAGAATCTTTCTTTTAGCCTGGTGGCTTTTCAGGATGTTGAACTTAATTTTTAATGTTGGACAATGCTGAGATTTGAGATTTTATTTCTGTCTCTCTTGTGTTATCTTTGTTCTGTTCGTGGTTACAGGGACCTGCACTTGTTTTACTGACGCTTATCAGGCGTGTGGCTTCACAGCTCCACGTCTGTGCAGACCTTCTCACGTCTCGTCTCCAATTTCGGGAAGTGAGGCGTGACAGTAGGTCTTTCCAAGAGCCTCCAACTCGTTGGTGATGTCAACGAAGCGAGTATAGTACTCCTTCATCTTCTCACCCTGTTGCATGTGAAATAATTCGTTATCTTTATTTACAACAGTGAGTTTGGAGTCTCTTACCCTACTCGTTCCTTCATGCAAGATAAGGAGGGAGTTCCAGATTTGATATGCACTCTTACATGTGCATATCTTGTTGAATCCTTCGGGATCCAAAGCACATTGCAAGGCGTTCATTGCCTTGGCATTGTTTACCTCCACGGCGATCTCCGTGGTAGTCCACTTCGTGAAGTCTGGTTCGGTGGGCTCGACATACTCCGTCAACGTGGCTCTCCATAGTGAAGTGCTTCGGAGGAACGTTTCCATCCGGCATTTCCAGTACTCATAATTGGCACCGTTGAAGTAGGGAGGCCTAGTTGAGGAGTGTCCTTCTATCACCGAAGAAGCTCCTTCACGATTCTTAAAGACGCTGTAGTCGTTGTTTGTCATAGCTATGAACTTGGCTCTGATACCAAATGTAATGCCCTGCGTAGCTACTGCACAAGTACTAGGGGTTGAATAGCACTTTAAAATAATCAAGAGTATTATTCCTAATTATTGTGTAAACACAAACAAAAATGCGGAATAACTACAAACAACAAGAAATAAGCAACGCAAACAATCGATATAACGGGTTCGGATCCACCCAAGTCTCCCCGACTTGTTCCCGGTGATCCTACGTCCCAACCACCCGGATCCCCTCCGGATACTTGAGTTAGAATCCTCTAACTCAAATTTGCACTATGAAATTCTTGTAGAAAACCTCCACAAGACCAAATCATACACAAATGAAAATGTGACTCCCACAACCCGGGATCACAAACAACTCTCACAACCGAGAGAAAAACTTGCAATAACAAAGTAAATGAAATAATGAAATGCTTACCAACAAAATCCTATTCCTTGAGTAAACTTACGATTTAGGGCAAGAAGGATTTTGAGGAAGAAGAAGTCACCAAACCCTAGCTCCACCAAGATAACCAGCAATAGGTGGCTAGGGAGAAGTTGGTGTCTTTGAATCAAGCTCTTGGCTTGAGTGGCTCACAATCAATGAGAATCTCTCTTGAGGAATAAGAGTGAGGGAGAGATTCTTGTGAGAAGAGAAAGCTCTAGAAATGGAGTTGAATGCTTCTCTTTGGTTTCTCTAAACCTCAATAATATCAGCCTTGAATGCTATGAAGAAGCATCACAAGTATATATAGGTTAGAGGAGAGAGAGATGCAAAATTCGTAGCATTTAATGCTCCAACGACTCTATTCTGAAGCAGCTTAATCGGTCTAAGAAGGATCACTGACCGATTAGTTTCTCAACTAGTCGGTCGGTGATTCTTCTTGGACCGACTAAGAGGATGACAGCCAAGAATATAGAATTCAGGTCGATAGAACTAGTCGATCTAAGAAGACTTGCCAACCGACTAGTTTGACAACTAGTCGGTCGGTGAGTGTTCTTTGACCGACTAAGAGTTGAAATCAATAGGCTGGGCTTTTTGTTTTGGTCACCTGCTTGCAGTCGGTCTAAGAATAAATTCTAACCGATTAGTTTCTCAACTAGTCGGTCAATGATTGTTCTTTGACCGACTAACGATAAACAGTAGCTCAGGCTGAAAAGTGAAACACATAACTAGTCGGTCTAACAAGGATTCCTAACCGACTAGTTTGACAACTAGTCGGTCGGTGAACCTTCTTGGACCGACTAATTGGTCAACAGTGAATGAGCAGAATTGGGATAGGATATCTAGTCGGTTCAAGAAGGATTACCGACCGACTAGATTGCCATCTAGTCGATTGGTTCTTCTTCTTGAACCAACTAAGATGCACTAGAAGCCGTGAAATGAAGCGTAAGGCTTCGAGAAAGATTCTATGGGCTTCTATGATAATCCTAGCTCAAATAATGAAAGACCTACTCAAGGCTTAACATTCTATACGAAGAAGCTAGAAGACAATAAATTAAACATGACGAACCATCTTCAAAGCTTCAATCCGAATCTCTTGACTTCAGTAATGCTCCTTGAGCTTCAACGAAGCTTCAGGCACACGATCACGCGCTTTGAGAAGTCTTGAGACATCGCTTTTAATGTACGAAGTAATTTGGCGACGATCTCCATAACTGCGCTCATAAAGAGTTAGTTCATGATATTTATGTTTGTTCATCATCAAAACCAAATCCGGGGAATCAATACTCAACACTTTCGGTCTCTCGAATTATGAGTCATTTGACACTTCGAGTATTGTCTCAAAGATAAGATGGCCAAAACTCCCTTTGCAAGTCGTGGGGAGAGAGTTAGTGAACTCTTGGGTCTTGTACATTCATATGTATGTCGACCCATGTCAACTTTAGCCAAAGGAGGATATTCATACTTTGTTACATTCACGGATGATCACTCAAGGTTCGGACACGTGTTCTTGATGAAACACAAGTCTGACACTTTTGAGCGATTCAAAGTATATCGTAACGAAGTAGAAAAGCAAACATGTAAGAATATTAAAATACTTCGTATAAATCAAGGAAGTGAATACTTAAGCCATGATTTCCTTACATATCTAAAGGAGAATGGAATTCTCCATCAGGTCATGCCTCCATACACACCCCAACATAACGGTATGTCGGAGAGAAGAAATCATACTCTGTTAGACATGACACGATCCATGATAAGTGAATCTGAGTTACCCACATCTCTATGGGGATATGCCCTAGAAACTGCTGCCCACATCCATAATCGAGTTCCATCTAAATCCGTGCCTAAGACACCATATGAGATATGGAATGGTAAGAAACCCAACCTTAATCATCTTAAGGTATATGGATGTCATGCTTATGTCAAGAGGCTTAATCCCGATAAATTGGAGGAAAGGTCTATGATCGACTCTGGATATGCACCCGAAAACAATATAGTTTTACCGCAAGCGCACAATTAAGTAGCGAGCGGGTATCGAATCACGGGGACAAACTATTGGTATCTATATTGGTTACTCGGCGGAGATGAAACGATAATCAAGAAATGTCGGTGTCACAGTCGTGCAGAGTGTGGTTTATGAATTAAATTAATAAAAGTGATTAGGGCTTGGGAATCCCCACTATAGATCTCAAGCATCAATGTGAAATATGAATCTCCATATCACTACTATTGGTTTAAGGTGAACTTGTCGCAACTAGGTTGTGAACCAACGCATGTTCTCGCTCTACGCAAGTCTATAACAATCTAAACTAGAGCCTCACTCTTACGCAAGCCAAGTTCAAACCACTCGCATTAAGATCGACAACATCATTCAATTCTAACTCAAGTTCGCTCTCGCACAACGTGAGTTCGAATATATATCGTGATAGTTCGTATTCGTTTTACCGTCGTACAAACGAATATAATTATAGAAATATAATAAAGATGCTAGCTTTGGTCGCCTCGTGAACCAATTCTAGGGAATCTCGATTATAGTCTAAATTGAATATCTAAGGCTTCCTATAGATCAAGATCCTCTCTCGAGCTCTCAAGATCGAATGGAAATCCCTAGCTATCCATAGTAAATCGATCACAATCTAACCTTTTTACAAGTTAAGCAACATGGGTTTTCATTAGATTTCACACATCAAACTCTAGATCCATAGGATTCATCCCTTTGCCCTAGAGCAAGGAGATTACTCACGATTCATCATAGAAAAATCAATAGTTTTGAGTGTAATGCCCTGCTAAGCTACTGCACGAGTACTAGAGAGGGGGGGGGGGGGAATAGTACTTTAAAATAATTAAGAGGATAATTCCTAATTATCTTGCAAACTCTACCAATTAATGCGGAAATGCGGAAATGTAAATATGACAACAAAGAAGACAATCGCAAACAAGCAATATTACAGGGTTCGGATCCACCCAAGTCTCCCCGACTTATTCCCGGTGATCCTATGTCCTAACCACCCGGATCACATCCGGATACTTGAGTTAGAAACCCTAACTCAAGATTTCCACTATGAAATACTTGTGAAAAACCTTCACAAGTCAAATCATACACAAATGAAAATTGTGACTCCCACAACCCGGGATCACAAACAAACTCTCACAACCGAGAGTAAAACACTTACAATAATGAAGTAAATGAATTACGAAATTGCTTACCGAAAAAATCCTATGCCTTGAGTATAACTTACGATTTAGGGCAAAACGGATTTTGGGGAAGATGAAGAGGCACCAAACCCTAGCTCCAAGATGTAGATCAGCTATGGAGAGCTATGAGGTTGTTGGTGACCTAGGATCAAGCACTTGGCTTGGAAGGCTCACAATCAATGAATCTCTCTTTTGAAATAAGAGTGAGGGAGAGATTCTTGAAAGGAAATGAATGAGCTTTAATGAGATTGAATACTTTCTCTTTGATCTCTAAACTTCTCTTAAAATCAGCCTTGAGTGTAATGAATGCAGCACACCAAGTATATATAGGTTAGAGGAAAGAGAGAGTGAAAATCGTGGCATTAAATGCTCCAACGGCTTTATTCTGAACCAAACTAGTCGGTCAAAGAAGGTTGACTGACCGACTAGTTCATCAACTAGTCGGTCGGTCAAACAGCATGAACCGACTAACTGGTGAACAGGGAATAGATGAAGATTCAGACTAACAGAACTAGTCGGTCCAAGAAGACTTGCCAACCGACTAGTTTCACAACTAGTCGGTCGGTGAGTGAACTTAGACCGACTAAGAGATAAAACAAATAGTCTGAGTGCAAATTGATTTAGTCGGTCCAAGAACAAAAGTTGACCGACTAGTTCATCAACAAGTCGGTCGCCAAATGTACATAGACCGACTAACGATAAACAGTAACTAGGCCTGTACAGGGAAAGCTCAACTAGTCGGTCAAAGAAGGATCACTGACCGACTAGTTCACAAACTAGTCAGTCGGTGAGTCAACGTAGACCGACTAACTGTAAACAGTAAAGAGCTTAGAATTGAGAAGGCAAACTAGTCGGTCCAAGAAGCATTGCCGACCGACTAGATCACCATCTAGTCGGTTGGTTCTTCTTCTTGAACCAACTAACATGCACAAAAAGTCCCGAATCGAAGCGCGAAGCTTCGGGAAAGTTCGTATGGACTTCTACTAAGATCCTATGTCTAAGATAGGAGCGTTATGAAGATTAAAACGTAAGACCTACTCAAGGCTTAACATTCTACGGAACGAAGCTAAAAGACTATAAATAAAACTTGACGAGCCGTCTTCGAAAGCTTCGATACGAATCTTCATGACTTCTAAAATGGTCCAAAAGCTTCAACGAAGCTTTAGGCATACGATCACGCGCTTTGAGAAGTCTCGAGACGTCGCTTTGGATGTTCATATGAATTTGGCGACGATCTCCATAACTGCTGTAATGACTAGTTTTCATGTATTTGGATTTTCTATATTATATATATGTTTTAGTGGATTTTCTCCTTATGTGTGATTTTCCATCTCCGTAGCTTTCGTTTTAGTTCGTTTCGTTGTGATTTTCTAGCTTCTTCCTTAAATCGTTGATCTTGGAGTAAGTCACTCATGACAAACTTCAAATCGCTCATATTTTAGAGTTAGAGTGATCTTAGAAGTTCTAGAAATCTTCCCGGAGCTTCGCGCTTCAATTCGGTACTTTTTGTGTACTTTAGTTGGTTCAAGAAGGGGAACCAACCGACTAGATTCCAATCTAGTCGGTCAGGAACTCTTCTCAAACCGACTAGTTCATTAAATCAATAATTCAGAAGTTACTGTTTACTCTTAGTCGGTCTAAGAACAACCACCGATCGACTAGATGTGAAACTAGTCGGTCAGAACTTGCTCTCAGACCGACTAGTTCCTTCGATTAATTTTACCTAAGTTACTGTTTATCGTTAGTCGGTCTAAGAACAACCACCGACCGACTAGGTTGCAAACTAGTCGGTCAGCCATTGTTCTTTAACCGACTAATTCATTGACCATTTTGTCGACCTGAGTTACTGTTTGATTTTAGTCGGTCACAGTTGGTCGACCGACCGACTAGTTCTCGAACTAGTCGGTCAACCACTCTTCTTTGACCGACTAATTGACCCAGTAAACCTAGGGTTTGCCCAGCCGCCACACGATTTTCTATTTAAACCCCCAATCGTTTTCTTTTCTTCTTTCTCTTCTCTTGGCCATTTTCTTTCCCCCTTAACCTCTGATCTTCCCCAACCTTCCCCTAGCCCTTCTCCTTCATTCCCGGAGCCCTCACCCTCTCCATTTGCGCCGGCCATCTCCTCTTGGCCGCCGGCCAACCCCCAAAACCCCCAAAATCCCATTTCTCCAGATTTTCTCCCCATTTCCAGATCTGAGCCGTAGTTCTCCGGATCGTTCTTCCGTTGCCGTGCTTGCTCGGCATCGTTCTTCCGCTCCAATACGGTAGTGAATCGATCCTTTAATATTCTCATAACCCGCTTTGTGATTTTTGTTAAACCCTAATAAAACTAGGTTGGATGTTGTTCTAATATTGTTTTGCCATGGCACCGATCCCATTCCGTAGAATAGAGTTATGAGACGTTTTACCGTCGATCGTCATCCTCGGTGCTAGGCAAGTGAAACTTGCCACTTAGGGTTTTAGGCCATGCTTTATGCCATTTGCTTGTTGTAGGCGTAAAAGAGACTAGGCAATGAAATGATAGTTTCTTAGACGCCCTTGATCTAGCTTGACAACGAAACTAGATCTGTCATTTTTATCATGTTGCATTCACACTGTATGTCATGTTTAAATTCGTTTATCGGTACACAAAATTAACTGTTTATTGCCATGACATTGCATGTAACAAATGTTCCCATGATTGCGTAGCACACGCTACACCTAGTGAATTGATTGAGGCTAGGCACCTGCTTTTAGCGGGCACAACCCTACGCCAAAAGTACTTATTGATTGTGAACCAGAAAACGAGCTCTTGTGCGGGGCAACCCTGGCTCCTTTACTGAGCATCGTGTACAGGGACCCTGGCTCGTTTACATATGGGAGGGGTAAGGGTTAAGCGTCCATTCAACTGGGAGTCTGCCCGATCAGCAACTTCAGTTGTAAGGCGTAAACTCTGGGTTTTGGGGTAGTGTTAAGCGGCCACTCAGTGTGAATGTCCAACAGTTCAGCTGTAAGGCGTAAATATCTACAAATAACTTGAAACGTGACTAGTGAAAAGATTGAGATTGTTAGTAGCTTGGCTACTTGTAACGACCGGTTTCAGCGATGCGTAGTTCGTTCCCCTCTCGTGTCGTATATCTTTCTTCGTATCCGTAGTTAAGTAGTAACGGACCCGTACCCGTATTCTTACCCGTATCCTCTCGGTCCCTCACACTTATTATTATTATTATTATTATCATTATTATTATAACACTTTTTAGTAATTGTTTTAAATATCTCTTCATGAAATTTGTTTTAAATTTCAATTCAATATTCAAATTTAGAATTCAAAGCTTTTTTTAAATGTTTGAAACTTTCCTACTAAAACTCATTAGACCTATAATTAAAATTAGTTTTATTAGCCCTAAACCTCCTAATTAAATACCTTTGATATTAATCCTATTAATTATATTTCATTCATTCCCTTTTAACTCTAGCCTAATTTGGAATCTCCATGGCCGTACCCTTCTGATGCGTATACCTATAACACACAGCTTGTAGCAAACAAACAAAAACAAAAGAATAAATATTTGAAAACCCTAAGACCAAACCTATTTTTAAACCCCTCAAACAATAGGAAACCAAGGACAACCCGGTTTCTCATGCTGCCAACCATCACCCTATTTTTATATAACATCTCCCCTAGGCTTTTGCTCTCTACAAGCTAACCTTTATATTAAAAAAAATAAACCTAGACTAACTTTTGTACACAGCCTACCCACTCTACTTTCTATCTAATAAAACCTAGGCTAAACATTTAACAGCTATAGGCCTCTTGCTGCGAATTCAAACCCCATACACACCTAGTAGGTTGAATTTTAAATACCTAACCTAGCATATACTATCACGTGATGCCCTCTGTACAACACCTACACAACTCATATTATAAAAAAAAACCATATCTCTTATATTAAAACCCTAGCTTCACAGCCCTAACACCAGCCGCCCCCACCTATCTCCTCCTTCCTCTCCCCACAGGTCCGCAATCCCCACAGGCCGCGACACCAACCCTCTGCCCGCTCCGGCGACGACGATGAGACCATCGAAGCCATCGACCTCTGTTTTCTCCGCCACGAACACCCGAGTCACTGGTGCCACCATACTGGACCGTCGTGGGCCTCTTTCCGAACACCCAACCCGCACTCATCCTCCCCTCACCTGAGAACGCCAAACCCTGAGCCACACATCAATCCCCGCCTGCTCCCTCTCCTCATAGCCTGACTTCACAGCCCAGGTTGACGCAAAACCGCAACACCCCCTGCCATCTCTCTCTCCACGCGATGAACTCCTCGCATGGCTTCCTCTCCCCGCGATGCAGCACACATCCGACGCGAAGCTTCTCCCCTACTCGCGGATGATGCCCAGACCACACGGTCTCCTCCTCGCCATCAACAAACCCCCAGGCCGCCTCATTCCTTCTTCTCCGAGAGCCCAACGCCGGCGTCTCCCCAGCTGCGAGCTTAACCACGGGTAAGTGTGATATTGCATGTTCTCTTATATGAACGTTAGTTTAGTATGTTAACATGGCATTGGATAGCTAGGAGTAGTGTAGGCTAATTTGTTTTAAAAAAATGTGAATGCATGTGTATAGACATCACCCCATGCTTTATGTGCTGGTTTTTTTTCAGTTCCCATTATTCAAGCGATTTGTTTTGACTGCAATATAAAAACAAAAGTATCCCTACTACTCTATATACTTGTTAAACAGGTAGGTTATGAGATGTCAGTTGTATATGTAAAATGTAAATACTAGTATCATACGTAATTTGTAACTCGCGAACAGTAACTTGTATTTTTATATACGTAATGTTATTAAGTATTAGACTCATTACCTGCAACACTACCATTTTCTATAAGCTAGTGTTTTTCGTAGTACCAGTATGTTAGTCTTCAACTTATTAATTATAAAAGTAATGTTAGTGACTTAGTCAACTCTGATATATTTAAGAACTTGCATGTCTATGGTTATATATTATATATATATACATGTATATGCTCATAGATATGAGTTTTTGTTATCCTACATGTGTCAGTGCTGCTATGAATAAATGGGAGACTTAGGGTTAAATATATAGCTGATGTGTTAGTAGTAGTTAGTTTAGATATATGTGGTTATAAATGTTTATCGGTTAAACTCCTTTAGCTTATACCAAATCTATTGGCACAGATATGTCCGTGCCGTTCGTACGAATCCAACGGCACCAAGAACGTCGAAAACAGGCAAGTATATAATTTGTTATGATTTTTAGAAGTTTCGGCACGTTTACGCCGCCTTCCTGTTTTGCTGTGTAACTCGAAATTTAGAAGTGAAATGACGTACAAAACTGACACCATAATGAATAGGACGAAAATTGGGATCCAACGGTATATCATACGATATATCCCCAATTTAAACAACTAGAGAAAGAAATTGTTTCTGTAGCAAGTTGAACAAAAAGGACAAAATCGTCATTATTTGAAATTACGGAACCGGTCGTTCGACCCGCTTCCGCTTTGCAGAACCGTCACCATAAAACTTTAAAATTGATAACAGTGAAATTCAGTGAGTCCTGACATGTTTAACAGTATGGACATCGTGAAATCGTCCGCCTCAAAGGCGGTATCGTGATATCGTGATGTCGTGTGAGTCGACTAGGCCGGATCATGTTCCGGCAAAACTTTTGGGTGGGGTTAGGGTTGAGCGGCCACTGGGTGTATGAAAGGTACTCTCCTCAAGAGCACCACCCGACGCGGTGGGTTAGTGTCAATCACGGTAAGCCCCCGTGAGAGGAACGACCTTCTCATCACGACCTAAAGGCGAGAACCCTAAATTAGATGTGAAGTCTTGACATGATCATTGTAACGCTAACTTGGTCATCGTGAATATTGAAATGCTAACAAATTCAGAGAATCTTAACCTTAGTATTGCAACCGTCTAGAACTGCATGCTAGGATTATTTCTTTCTGCTCCGAAATGTTAAATGTTAATTGCTGCAGTCGTTTCTTTTATTAAATGCTTCTAAATTTCATATACTTGTTATATACTTCACCTTGGGATGCTAACTTTTCTTGCAGACCCCTAGCTGACATACATTCATGTTTGTGGATGTATGTCAGATTCAGAGCTTGAGTACCAGGAGGACCAGTATGAGACGCCAGAGTTGGAGAGTCAGGAGTTCGCACCTGACGCTTTTTGCGGAAGACTAGAGCCTCTGTCACTACTTGAGTTTTGTTTTCAGTTCTTGTAGTAGGTTTAGCGCTTTGTTATAGTTTCCTTTTTGTCCATGCTGAGGCCAGTTGTCTTATTTTCTTGTACGAATAAGTTTGGAAATGCCCTTTTAATTTAATGAAAAGTCTTCTGATTGTTCTGATACGCAAATGCAAGGACCTCTTTTCTGTGTTTTTATCACAGACGCTTATTGAACTCGAGCTTCACCGCTCCAGTTCAAGCGGACCGCGTAACGCTCTCGCTTCCGGTGTCTTTTGGGAAGAGGGGCGTTACACTACTCTTGACATGCCATGATAATTGTTCTCTTGCACTTATTGTTACACCATGCCTTACTTGTGCACTCATACCATAACTGCCATGTCATGCATACTATAACTGCTAGGTTGCTAGTTTACCTTCCTTTCAGTTTCCTTGCCCAAGTCTTTTAGACTTGCTGACATGTGCCCCTTTACTCTTTTGGGTGACACATGTTAGATCCTGAGCCCGAGGTTGCTGCTGAGGACGTGGTGTTCGCTGACGCTGAGTCAGAGCCCGCGTTCATCGAGGAGTTTGAGGACACGGGCGATCAGTCGTAGAGACTGTTTGTGTTGTTGTTTAGACTGCTTTAGTTGTCAGTGCGTAGCACCTATACTTTGTGCCGTGTTGGCTTTTGTTGGCCATGTTTTGGGCCTAGACTCTTTCTTTTAGCCTGGTGGCTTTTCTGGATGTTGAACTTAATTTTAATGTTTGGACATTGCTGAGATTTGGGATTTTATTTCTGTATCTCCTTGTGTTATTATCTTGTTCTGCTCGTGGTTACAAGACCTGCATATGTTTTATTGACGCTTATCAGGCGTGTGGCTTCACAGCTCCACGTCTGTACAGACCTTCTCACGTCTCGCCTCCATTGCTTTGGGAAGCGGGGCGTGACAGGTTTTGTTGGTGGCCCATGCAGGTCTCCTCTTTAGTAACTGCGATTATCGGAATAACGATAATAATTTTAGAATGTCTAATAAACTAAGTTCGACATCCGAGTCATAAGCTGTGAGTCTAATTTGTTTCGTTTTCTGCGTCATTAGATGGCAGGAAGGCGATTTACCCGTGGTGGTGGTAGCGCGCCCCCTCATGACGAGGAGTGTGAGCGGGAGCCCACAAATGGGGAGATGATGCGGATGATGTTTCAGATGATGCAGGTGCAGCAGGGCGTGCTCCTGCAAGTCCAGAATGCTCCAGTTGCTCGAGCTGCTCGGGCAATCCAGGATGCCCCTCGCTCTGAGCCGGGAGCAAAGCAATTTCGGGAGCTGGGTCCCGCTTATTTTGATGGGTCTGAGGGTCCTCTAGCTGCCGATGAGTGGATTCGGAACATTGAGGATAATTTGAAGATGGCGAAGATCAGCCCGGCTGGATAGGATAATTTGAAGATGGCGAAGATCAGCCCGGCTGGATCCTTGATGTGGCAAATAGGCAGCTCAAGGATAATGCTCGGAAATGGTGGGATGCGGAAGAGAAGATGCTGGTGGAGCCGATAGCTTGGGCTACCTTTAAGTCCAGGTTTGATGAAGAGTTCTTTTCGAAGGCTGCCAGGAAGGAGATGATGCAGCGTTTTACTGAGCTGAAGCAAGGGAGCTTGACGGTGGACCAGTACCACCAAGAGTTCACTAGGCTGAGTCGGTTCGCATCGAAGATGGTGCAGGATGCTGATGAGAGGGATCAGAGGTTCCTACAGGGACTTGCTTTGGAACTTCAGAGTTTTGTGTCTTCCTCTGATCTGGACTCTTATCAGAAGGTTCTGGTAGCTGCGAGGAGGCAGGAGATGAACCTGAACCAGAGGAGGGGGCATACTTCTGGAGCTGGGAAGAGGCCTATGGAGCAGGCCAGAGCGGTGGTTAGGCCTGGTTTCAAGCCTAACCAGCCCGTGCAGTTCAAGAGGCCAGGAGGGCCTATTCAGAAGACTTGCCATTTCTGCGACAAGACTGGCCACATCAAGGATCAGTGTAGAAGATTTCTGGGTCAGTGTTTGGTTTGTGGTGATGCTTCTCATGCCGCGAAGGATTGTCAGCATGCGAATCAGATGTGGAGAGCGCCGGATGGTGTTCAGTAGCCTTGGAGGGCACCTGTTGCAGCACAGTCATTGCAGCAGAGAGCGCCTGTTCCTGCTGGACGTGGAGCAAGTCATGTCCCTCAGAGGCAGGCCTTTCAACAGGCTTTTCCGCCGAGGAGGCAGGCTTTTCTGATGACCACTGTGGAGAGCGAGGCTGTGGATGAGGTTATCACAGGTAATCCTCAATCTAGCTGTCCTTCTTAGTTAGTTTTGTTTGTTAGATTATGTTGTTTGCTTGTACATGATTGTTTGCTAGACTAGGGCTTGATTGTTAGGCTGTTTGTAGGTGTGATTCTGGTTTGCACATTTCCTGCGCGAGTTCTCTTTGACTCTGGTGCATCGATGTGCATTATTTCTCGGAGCTTCGTGGAGAAGCATTCCTTGTCGACGTCCCCTCTTCCCAAGAGTTGGAATATCGTTACAAGAAATGGCGTGGTCTTGGTGCATCGTGGTTGCAATTCTTGCCCGTTGGTGGTTTGTGGACATGAGCTTTACGCTGATTTCATTATCCACGACATCATCAACTATGATGCGGTCCTTGGGATGGATTGGCTTACGAGCTTCTATGCTACGATCGACTGTCAGAGGAAGAAGGTGGTGTTCGAGATTCCCGGAAATCCAGTATTCAAGTTCAGCCGGGGTAGCAGTTTGCTTGGCCCTGTCCGATTTCGGGCCAGACCGGTGGAGATTGTGGCTATGCAGATGGAGCTGGAGAGGCCAGCGGTAGTGCGGGACTTCGATGACATCTTCCCCAAGGAGATGTCTGGATTGCTACCCGATCGAGCTCTCGAATTTTCGATTGATCTTATTCCGGGAGCGCAGCCGATTTCAAAAGCGCCTTATCGTATGCCACCCGCTGAATTGGAGGTGTTGCGGAAGCAGCTGGATAAGCTTTTGCAGAAGGGTTATATCAATCCTAGTGTGTCTCCGTGGGAAGCACCGGTGCTGCTGGTGAAGAAGAAGGATGGTTCGCGTCGCATGTGCGTGGACTACAGGGAGCTGAATGCGGTGACCATCAAGAATAAATACCCGTTGCCTCGCATCGATGATATTTTTGATCAGCTTGGAGGATCGAGGGTGTTTTCTAAGTTGGATCTGAGGAGTGGTTATCATCAGCTGAAGGTGAAGAAGGAAGACGTTCCGAAGACAGCGTTCAGGACGAAGTATGGACACTACGAGTTCGTGGTTATGCCTTTCGGTGTAACCAACGCTCCTGCAGTTTTCATGAATTTGATGAACCTGATTTTCTATGACTTTTTAGACAAGTTTGTCGTTATCTTTATTGACGACATTCTGATCTATTCTAAGTCGGAGGAAGAGCATGCCTCGCACTTGAGGACAATATTGGAGATTTTGAGGAAGCATCGTTTGTATGCTAAGTTTTCAAAGTGCGAGTTTTGGCTGGATAGAGTTGCTTTTCTCGGGCATGTGGTGACTGAAGATGGTATTTCAGTGGATCTCGAGAAGATCAAGGCCATCAGAGAGTGGCCTGTTCCTCAGTCAGCATCTGAGATCCGGAGTTTCCTTGGGCTTACTGGTTACTATCGGCCCTTCATTAAGGACTTTTCCCGTATTGCTGAGCCGATGACCAGATTGACGCGGAAGGATGTACCTTTTGTTTGGTCGGGTGATTGTGAGAATGCCTTCGGTGTTCTGAGGTAGAGATAAACGACTGCCCCTATTCTTGTTGTGCCTGATCGCAGCGGAGGATTTGAGATCTTTTGCGATGCTTCTGGCAAGGGTCTCGGTTGTGTGTTGCATCAGCACGGGTATGTTGTGGCGTAAGCTTCGCGTCAGCTCAAGACTCATGAGAAGAATTACCCGACACACGATTTGGAGTTGGCTGCTGTCGTGTTTGCGCTCAAGATTTGGAGGCACTTTCTGCTGAGTGAGAAAGTGAAGATCTTCACCGATCACAAAATCTTGAAGTATATTTTTACTCAGAAGGAGCTCAACATGCGACAACGTCGATGGTTGGAGCTCATGGCGGATTATGAGATTGATTTGCAGTTTCACCCTGGCAAGGTGAATGTGGTCCCAGATGCGCTGAATAGGCTTCCAGCGGTGTTGATTTTGACCTCGCAGTGGAGATTGCAGCAGGATTTTTGCGAGTCTGGTGTAGAGATTGTTCTTCCTGGAGAGGCTCTTCGTTGATGAGTATGCAGATTCAGTCGTCGATTGTGGATAGGATCAAGGCTGGCCAGGCTGGAGATCCGAATCTGGTGAAGATTCGGGAGCAGGTAGAAGCCGGTCTGCGGACTGACTTTTTGATTCATGAGGATGGCTCGCTGAGATATGGAGCCAGGTTGTGTGTGCCAGCTGGGGATATCAGGGAGGAGTTGTTGGTGGAGGCACACAGTTCGCCGTATTCTGTGCATCCTGGTGGCACCAAGATGTACAAGGATCTTCGTCTGAAAATTTTGTTGGCATGGTATGAAGAGGAGTGTGGCTCGGAGTGTAGCCAAGTGCTTGGTTTGCCAGCAGGTGAAGGCGGAGCATTAGCGTACGGCAGGTCTGCTACAACCGCTTCTGATTCCGGAGTGGAAATGGCAACACATCACTATGGACTTTGTGACTGGACTACCTCGGAGTCCGAAGCAGAATGATGCGATTTGGGTGATCGTAGACCGATTGACCAAATCCGCGCACTTTATTCCATTCCGAGTAGGACAGTCCACTGAGGCGCTAGCGAGGAGATACATGGAGGTAAATTCTTTTACTCTCCGTTTCTATTTTCTTTTCCTAGTTTAGATAGTGATGTAACATGAATCATGCAGGAGATCGTACTACTTCACGGAGTCCCTGTGAGTATCATGTCAGACAGAGACACGAGGTTCACATCTCAGTTCTGGCAGAGTTTGCAGAAGAGTTTGGGTACGCGTCTGAATTTCAGCACGGCGTACCATCCGCAGACGGATGGCCAGTCCGAGAGGACGATTCAGATCTTGGAGGAGATGCTGAGGGCGTGCATGTTGGATTTCAAGGGTTCGTGGGAGGACCATGTACATCTGGTGGAGTTCTCTTACAACAACAGCTTCCAGGCGAGTATTGGCATGGCGCCTTTTACCGCGCTGTATGGGAGGAAGTGTCGATCGCCATTGAGTTGGGATGACATTGGTGATCGGGAGCTGTTGGGACCTGAGATGATTGTGGAGGCCGTGGATGTTGTCAGGAACATTCAGGAGAGGTTGAGGATTGCTCAGGACCGTTTTAAGCATTGGGCGGATGCTAAACGGCGTCCTTTAGAGTTTCAGCCAGGCGACCATGTGTTCTTGAAGATTTCCCCGAATCGTGGTGTGATTCGCTTTGGGAAGCGAGGGAAGTTGAGCCCGCGATACATTGGACTGTTTGACGTTCTGGAGAGAGTTGGCGAGGTAGCCTACCGCTTAGCCTTGTCGCCATCTTTGGAAGGAGTTCACAATGTTTTCCATGTGTCACAGCTTCGTCGATACATCAGCGATCCATATCATGCTGTGGATTTCTTGGAGATTACCGTTCGTCCCGATTTGACGTATGACCAGCAGCCAGTGCAGATTCTGGACAGGTGTCAAAAGTCACTCCGGAACAAGGTTGTCAATCTTGTGAGGGTGATGTGGCGACACGGCTCGCCAGGAGAGTCTACTTGGGAGAGAGAGGATGAGATGAGAGAGCGCTACCCACTTTTGTTCCCGGACACGTGAGTGTTGGGAAATTCCGAGGACGGAATTTTACTTAAGTTGGGGAGGATGTAACGACTAGTTTTCATGTATTTGGATTTTCTATATTATATATATGTTTTAGTGGATTATCTCCTTATGTGTGATTTTCCATCTCCGTAGCTTTCGTTTTCGTTCGTTTCGTTGTGATTTTCTAGCTTCTTTCTTAAATCGTTGATCTTGGAGTAAGTCACTCATGACGAACTTCAAATCGCTCATATTTTAGAGTTAGAGTAATCTTAGAAGTTATAGAAATCTTCCCGAAGCTTCGCGCTTCAATTCGGCACTTTTTGTGCACTTTAGTTGGTTTAAGAAGGGGAACCAACCGACTAGATTCCAATCTAGTCGGTCAGGAACTCTTCTCAAACCGACTAGTTCATTAAATCAATAATTCAGAAGTTACTGTTTACTCTTAGTCGGTCTAAGAACAACCACCGACCGACTAGATGTGAAACTAGTCGGTCAGAACTTGCTCTCAGACTGACTAGTTCCTTCGATTAATTTTACCTAAGTTACTGTTTATCGTTAGTCGGTCTAAGAACAACCACCGACCGACTAGGTTGCAAACTAGTCGGTCAGCCATTGTTCTTTAACCGACTAATTCATTGACCATTTTGTTGACCTGAGTTACTGTTTGATTTTAGTCGGTCACAGTTGGTCGACCGACCGACTAGTTCTCGAACTAGTCGGTCAACCACTCTTCTTTGACCGACTAATTGACCCCGTAAACCTAGGGTTTGCCCAGCCACCGCACGATTTTCTATTTAAACCCCCAATCGTTTTCTTTTTTCTTTCTCTTCTCTTGGCCATTTTCTTTCCCCCTTGACCTCTGATCTTCCCCAACCTTCCCCTAGCCCTTCTCCTTCATTCCTGGAGCCCTCACCCTCTCCATTTGCACCGGCCATCTCCTCTAGGCCGCCGGCCAACCCCCAAAACCCCCAAAATCCCATTTCTCCAGATTTTCTCCCCATTTCCAGATCTGAGCCGTAGTTCTCCGGATCGTTCTTCCGTTGCCGTGCTTGCTCGGCATCGTTCTTCCGCTCCAATACGGTAGTGAATCGATCCTTTAATATTCTCATAACCCGCTTTGTGATTTTTGTTAAACCCTAATAAAACTAGGTTGGATGTTGTTCTAATATTGTTTTGCCATGGCAGCGATCCCATTCCGTAGAATAGAGTTGGGAGACGTTTTACCGTCGATCGTCATCCTCGGTGCTAGGCAAGTGAAACTTGCCACTTAGGGTTTTAGGCCATGCTTTAGGCCATTTGCTTGTTGCAGGCGTAAAAGAGACTAGGCAATGAAATGATAGTTGCTTAGACACCCTTGATCTAGCTTGACAACGAAACTAGATTCGTCATTTTTATCATGTTGCATTCACACTGTATGTCATGTTTAAATTCGTTTATCGGTACACAAAATTAACTGTTTATTGCCATGACATTGCATGTAACAAATGTTCCCATGATTGCGTAGCACACGCTACACCTAGTGAATTGATTGAGGCTAGGCACCTGCTTTTAGCGGGCACAACCCTACGCCAAAAGTACTTATGGATTGTGAACCAGAAAACGAGCTCTTGTGCGGGGCAACCCTGGCTCATTTACTGAGCATCGTGTACAGGGACCCTGGCTCGTTTACATGTGGGAGGGGTAAGGGTTAAGCGTCCATTCAACTGGGAGTCTGCCCGATCAGCAACTTCAGTTGTAAGGCGTAAACTCTGGGTTTTGGGGTAGTGTTAAGCGGCCACTCAGTGTGAATGTCCAACAGTTCAGTTGTAAGGCGTAAACATCTACAAATAACTTGAAACGTGATTAGTGAAAAGATTGAGATTGTTAGTAGCTTGGCTACTCTTGACATGCCATGATAATTGTTCTCTTGCACTTATTGTTACACCATGTCTTACTTGTGCACTCATACCATAACTGCCATGTCATGCATACTATAATTGCTAGGTTGCTAGTTTACCTTCCTTTCAGTTTCCTTGCCCAAGTCATTTAGACTTGCTGACACGTGCCCCTTTACTCTTTTGGGTGACACATGTTAGATCCTGAGCCTAAGGTTGCTGCTAAGGACGTGGTGTTCGCTGACGCTGAGTCAGAGCCCGCGTTCATCGAGGAGTTTGAGGACACGGACGATCAGTCGTAGAGACTGTTTGTGTTGTTGTTTAGACTGCTTTAGTTGTCGGTGCGTAGCACCTGTACTTTGTGCCGTGTTGGCTTTTGTTGGCCATGTTTTGGGCCTAGACTCTTTCTTTTAGCCTGGTGGCTTTTCTGGATGTTGAACTTAATTTAATGTTTGGACATTGATGAGATTTGGGATTTTATTTCTGTATCTTCTTGTGTTATTATCTTGTTCTGCTCGTGGTTACAGGGACTTGCATATGTTTTATTGACGCTTATCAGGCGTGTGGCTTCATAGCTCCACGTCTGTGCGGACCTTTTCACGTCTCACCTCCATTGCTTTGGGAAGCGGGGCGTGACAACTGCGCTCACAAATTGTTAGTTCACGATATATTTATGTTTGTTCATCATCCAAAACCAAATCCGGGGAGTCCAATATCCAACATTCTCCCCCCTTTTGGTGATGACAAACCAACATAAATAATAATAAAAAATAATGATTCACATGTAATTTACTTACTCTCCCTGCATTGATGACACGCTAATTCCAAAATGAGTAATAATAATACACATCAAGCAGACGAGTAAAGTATATAAAATGAGAATCGATTATTGAAATATCGGATTTGAAAATCCATTTATATATCTTAACTCCTCCTGAATCTAACATATCAAATTAGATTCTTGGAATAATGCTTTAAATTATCATTTAGCACATGTCATTATTATATCTCTCCCCCTTTGGCATTAGCAAAAAGAGTGGGATGAGATCAACGACAACAACAATGGCTTCAAATAAAAGCACGGGAGTCGTAGAATACGACCACGGTCCAAATGACACCAAAGGAAAATACGAATTAAATCAAAGCGTGTAATGAGACCAAAGTCGAAAATCGATAAATAGAATCATCAAAACTCAAATTAATTTTATGAATTGAGTTATGGAATATACTCTCCAATATCAACATTCTTGGTTAATTTAGTGCATGGAAAACAATTCTATGTTTTCATAGAAATAATTTCTATTTACCCAAGTTATTATCGTCAAGCGACGAAATCAAACATAAGAGACATAAAAAATATATAATGTGCACAAGAGAATGAAATGTGAACATCGATGTATATATATATATATATTAATATGAAGCAAGAGTACATCAAAATGGTACATCGACAACATACAAAAGCGATCCAACGATCGGGGCACAAAATACATCATATCACAAACGACATCGGAGTATCACAAAACATACATATCCATCAAAATAAATCAGAGATACATCAAAATACATCAAAATGATCCAAAAATCATAACCACACACACTATCCTAACCCACACTCTCACTAATAAGATCTATCATCTAAAGTGCATCAAGAGAGTCCTCAGAGAAGCTCAGGAGGCTGAGGGAGGATCTCCAGCAGCAGCAGGCTCTGCAGCAGGAGTAGTGGTCACCGGATCAGCTGAAGTGTCCATGGGAGCGACGGTAGTGGCCTCGGGAGCACCAGTGGTAGTATCCATCGTAGGAACGGTGGCAACAGATGTGCTCTTGGGGTCACCAGCAGAAGAAGAAGAAGCAGCACCAGAAGTGCCCGCAAGGGCACGAGCAGTAATACGAACCAGCTCCTTGATCTCCTCCTCATCCAACTCCTCCTCGTCAGAGACTGACGGAGGGATCTCAATGCCCAAACGAGAGGCGATACGAGCAAGTATCTCCTCAGTACGAGCATAACGAGACTCCATACGTCTCACTGAACGTGCGAGCTCGTCAAGAGTGGTAGAGGGAGCAGGAGCAGCTGAGGCTGAAGCAGACACTGAAGCAGAGGGGGTCGTCCTCTGAACGCGATGGAGCGCCGCAAGAGACTTCTTGACGGCCGTCGCATTCAGAGGGGGACCGAGAGGACGCTCATCTTCAGGAGGCAAAGTGACACGAAAGTGGCGAAAGACAAGTGTCAGAAGGCACGGATATGGGATATGAGCAGACTTCGTGGACTTCCAGATACACTCGAAAGAATCCATCTTATCGAGTATGATCTGAGCCCAGTTATTCTCGCTCCCCATGAAGATGGCATATATGAGCTTCAGGAATGGCTGGGAAGGCAAAGAAGAGGAGCCGTACTTAGGAAGTAAGCACGACTTCAGAATCAAGTTTAGGACCCAGCCATTAGGCTTGAAAGACTTCGAGGGCACGCCAATCATGGCGGGAGGAATCTCATGAAAGATCTCAGAAAGAATGACATGGTCAAGGGAAGAGATGTCATCGATGGAGATATCGGAAGGGAGGAGGCCAGACGACGAGCAACCGATCAACTCTACTAAGATTTCTGCCGTGAGGACAATCGGTGTCCCCAAGACAGTCGTCTCAATAGAGTGGGTCTCGTCGTACTGACCCCGGACACGGTTGGCATAGAAGAGTTTGACCAGACGAGGTTAGGAATGTGGATTCGCCTTAGGGTCATATCGAAGGTAATCGATAAGACCGGAAGACGACAAAAGATCGGCAAGTTCTGGTAAGTCTGAAAACTGTACGAAATGCTCCAGAAGCAGCAGGCAGTGTTTGATACGGTTGTAAGCCACGAGACACATAGGGTCATCGTGACACAACGAGATATCGACACCGCCAACCGGCATCGGACCCTTTCCCTTAGGCTGACGTGTGGAAGTACGGGGTCGAGAGCTAGACGTGGGTTCCCTAGGAGGGGGTGAAGGATCCCTATGGGTCTCGGTCTCGGGTATATACTCGGTGTCGGAATCCGAAGCATCGGGTGGAGTGGGAGCACGGAAAGATACAGGCTTGGGCTTGGGCTGAGATTGGGCACGGGGTTTCGATATCGCCGTCCTCTTACGCTTAAGAGGAGGCGACGACGAAGAGGGATGGGTAGATTTCGAACGGCGTTTGGGTTGTGAGGATTCCCTAGGGGGCGACTCTATGGTCATAGGGGACGGGCTCGAAAGTCGGATCAGAATTCTTGTCTTCTCCATAAGCGGGACGAGACAAAGCAAGAATCACAAGAAATCGAATCGAACAGACCCTAAACAACCCTAGGCCGAACTAAAAAGAGATCAACCCTAACCCTAGGAGTAGAAACTGAAACCTAGAAGGCTAGGAGAGGGAAGAGAATCACCTAGGGAGGAAGATCGACCGACGTCGACGGTGGGGATGGCCGGAAAGTGGCCGGAAATCGATCGGAGAGGGCGGAAGTTGAAGGGGGGCTCGAGGTTTTTAGCTGAGAGAGAAGTATGAATCGACTTGAAATGAAAGAAGTCGGTCGGGATGGAGTTTAAGTCGATTGGAAGAGCAAAAGTCGCAACTGTTCCTGAGCAATTAGTCGGTCACAGTTCAAGCACTGACCGACTAGATGACGATCTAGTCGGTCGGTCAATGAGCTTGAACCGACTAGTTGCAAACAGTAACTGAAGCCAAAATTTAGGGCTTGAGTTAGTCGGTCTGAGTTCATTTACTGACCAACTAGATGATGATCTAGTCGGTCGGTCAATGAACATGAACCGACTAACAGAGTTCAAAAATCTTAGAATTTGAAATTTTGAGTTCTCTCCTAATCGCACTTGGACGAAACATCAAACAACTCTCATTAATCATTATACTACCCCATTAAACATCAAAAATCTTAAATTTGACGTTCATGAACAAATCGATCATAAATTCCGAAAATTCAACAAAAATCCAGAAAATTCCAATAAATCAAGCATGTGCAAATATAACGAAATTGAATAGCATGCAAGATTATTGAACATATGAATCCTAAATCTTGGATTCACCCATAATCCCCAATTCTCGACGCAACCGCACAAAGGAGTCTTCCTTTAGGGGTTTTGTGAAAATATCGGCGATTTGCTTCTGGGTTTCAACGTACACTAAAATGATGTCCTTTTTAGCAACATGATCATCTAAGAAATGGTGTCGGACATCTATGTGTTTAGAACGGGAATGGTGTACCGGGTTCTTGGAGAGACAAATTGCACTTTGGTTGTCCACCATGATAGGGCAAGTATCACAGTTTATACCAAAGTCTTTAAGTGTGTGTCTCATCCAAAGAACTTGAGCACACGCAGCACCTGCGGCAATATATTCCGCCTCGGTGGTTGAAAGTGATACGGAATTCTGCTTCTTGGAAAACCAAGAGACAAAAGAATTTCCTATAAAATGGTAAGTGCCACTAGTACTTTTCCTGTCGGATTTGCAACCCGCATAATCTGCGTCACTATATGAGATTAACTCATATGTGCTAGATTTTGGATAAAGTAATCTAAAATCAAGTGTGTAACTTAAATAACGGAAAATACGTTTTACCGCCACTAAGTGTGACTCCTTAGGTTGAGACTGATAACGAGCACATACACATACGACAAACATTATATCGGGCCTACTTGCGGTAAGATAAAGTAAACTAAATATCATACCTCGATATAGACGAATGTCTACATCTTTTCCGCCCGCATCTTTATCAAGATGTGTAGTCGTGCTCATTGGAGTCTTCTACCTGGAGGCATTCTCCATTCCAAATCGCTTTAGCAACTCCACCGTGTACTTCGTTTAGTGGATGAATATTGCATCGTTGATTTGGCGAATTTGGAGACCTAAGAAATATTTGAGCTCACACATATGGCTCATCTCAAATTGATCCTTCATCACATTAGAAAACTCTTCGCAAAGAGCAAAGTTAGTAGCACCGAAAATGATATCATCAACATAAATTTGAACTAAAATTATATCATTATTCGAATACTTAACAAATAATGTGGAATCAACTTCTCCCATTTTAAAACCCAAATCCAAAAGAAAATTCTTTAAACGGTCATACCAAGCTCGAGGAGCTTGTCTCAAACCGTAAAGTGCTTTCTTAAGTTTAACAACATGATTTGGAAATTTTTTATTTATAAAACCCGGAGGTTGAGAAACATAAACTTCCTCAACAACATCTCCGTTTAAAAACACACTTTTAACATCCATTTGAAATAATTTAAAATCCTTATGGCATGCAAAAGATAACAATAATCTAATTGATTCTAATCTAGCTACCGGAGCAAAGGATTCTTCGAAATCGATACCTTCCTCTTGTCGATAGCCTTGAGCTACTAACCGAGCTTTGTTCTGGACGACGATTTGGTTTTCGTCGGTCTTGTTCTTGAAGATCCACTTTGTCCCTATGACGGTGTGGTTCTTCGATGGCAATGGAACAAGCTCCCAAACCTCATTTCTCTCGAATTGAATGAGTTCCTCTTCCATGGCAAGGATCCAAGTGCTATCTTCGCACGCTTCATTAATATTCTTTGGCTCTATCGAGGAGGCAAAGGCACAATGAGCGAAGTGGTTGACTTGAGATCTCGTCTTGACACTATCACGGATATTGCCAATGACTTGCTCATGAGGATGGTCACGAATGGTATGAAGCCGTTTGGGAATTCTATGATCACTAGGAACATTCTCAAAAACTTCATTAGTCAGGTTAGTATCAATAGAATCAATAGGATCAATAGAGTTAGAATTACCAATTGAATCACATAAGACATCCATAGAGTCATCATCATTAGTAATTCTAGTTGGAACAAATCCTTCATTAAATGAGACATGAAGCGATTCCTCGATCGTTGAGTTTCGTTTGTTGTATATTCGGTAGGCTTTGCTACGTGAGGAATATCCAACAAAAATCCCCTCATCGGATCTTGGATCGAATTTGTCCAAACTACCATACGTGTTTTTAATAAAATATTTTGAGCCGAAAACACGAAAATGTTTAACTTGAGGCAATCTACCAAACAACAATTCATAACAAGTTTGTTTAGTGCCGGGCCTCAAAAGTATTCTATTAAACACATAGCAAGCAGTGTGTACCGCTTCCGCCCAAAATTGATGGCCAAGTTGGCTATCATCAAGCATAGTGCGAGCACACTCAACTAGCGTCCTATTCTTTCTCTCAACAATACCATTTTGAGGAGGTGCGCGAGGGAATGAAAAGGTGTGTGTAATACCAACTTCATCACAAAAGTTTTCAAAAGACTCATTCTCAAATTCTCCTCCATGATCACTACGAATAGTGACAATGGTGGTTCCAATGAGATTTTGTACTTTCTTGAAAAATATTGTGAAGTTTTCAAAAGCATCATTTTTATTACTCAATGAAAATACCCAAGTAAACCTAGAAAAGTCATCAACGATGACAAGTCCATATCGTGCATTTCCTAATGAAGCAACTCTAGTTGGCCCAAATAAATCTTGATGTAATAGCTCTAGAGGCCGCTTAGAAGAAATGCTTTTCTTAGGTTTAAAAGACGATTTTGGAAGCTTGCCTCGTTGACACGAGTCACAAAAGCTTTTCTTTTGAAAGACAAGTTTAGGGAAGCCTTTAATAGAATTTAACTGGGAAAGCTTAAACAGTGTTCCAAAGTTCACATGACCAAAACGTCGATGCCATAAGTGTTGTTCACTTGCGTTGGCAATGCGACATTGTTCATGTGATCTTGGAAGATCTAGGATATATATATCCTTATGGCGTGTGCCGGAAAATAATAATTCATAATTATCTTTTCTTAAAATATGGCACATTCCTTTCGCAAAGCTAACTTTGTAACCTTTGTCACAAAGTTGGCTTATTGAAATAAGATTGTGGTTTAATCCTTTAACAAGGTAAACATCATTTATAAGAGGATTAGAAGGATTACCCACTTTTCCAACACCTATGATGGTTCCGCTCTCGTTGCCTCCAAAGACTACCCGGTTTCCATTTGCAATGGGAACCACTCTGGAGAGCAATTGAGCGTCACCCGTCATGTGTTTTGAACACACGCTATCGAGTATCCAATTCCTCTTGGAGCTAAATTTAAATTTGTTGCTCCGTTTCTTTTTCTTGAGTATCTAAAGATAGAAAATATCGTATCATGGTACCCAAGGTCATTGGGTCCAAAAGATTAGACCTTTGGAAGCCAAGTCCAATTGGACTTAGACTTCCCCACATAATTATCATTATCCACTACATTCATAAAATAATCATTCATGTAAGCTTGTTTTTCATCCATGCCTGTGTCCTTTGGGCTCCAAATCTTGAAAATTTTGGGAGCCCTAATCCTATTGGGAGAATGCATGCGTTGTTGATTTCTACGTGATGCATGTCGTGGATAGGCATAAGGAACAAGATGAAATGGTCAATGTGGATAATTATTCATACGATGATGTGGGTGAACATATGCATGTGGAGGAACACGTGCGTGAGGGTGTCTCACATGGTGTGCACGTGCCCGTGGATGTGGTGCATAGAAATCATCATATGTGTGAGCCGGTGGAATAGGACGTGTGTTCCTACGTGGCTTGGTATTCGTGTACATGTAAGCATGGCCCTTCTTTGGAGGTCCACCCAAAGTGGGTTTCTTTCCAAATGAAGGTGTGTACGAGGTGGAAGCATCATTGGTAGATGAACTACCAATAGAGTGTTTGCTACCACTCGTTGAGGCATCCGAAGTTGGCCTAACAAAGGTAGTGGCCGCTTTGGATGAATTTTCCATCGTATACCCCAAGCCAATGTGGTGATTGGCCGGAAGTAAGTCATTTAGGATTTTATCCAAATGGTCCTTACCCTTATTGAATTTATTAATTCGGCCTAATGTGTTCTCATATTTCTCGGTGAGAGAACGCATAGAAGCATCCAAAGTGGATACTTGCTATGTGAGCACAAAAACACGAGATTTGAGATTCTCATTCTCAATACTCAAAGTAGAGTTTTGAGAAGTCAAATCCGCTATCTTGTGTTCTTCCGGATCCTCAATGCTAACATGTTCAAGTTGAGTCTTGAGATTTACAATCTCATTTTTCAACTCTTCAACAATGGTGTCGTTGTTGGTGATGATAGTTTTAGGCGAGGTTTGGATGCTAGCTAAATCATCTTTTACTTTAGTATACCTATTTACTAATTTAGTGTATTTAGACCATAATTGCTTATTAGCATTTCTAAGGTCATCCATGGTTACCTCATCGCCTTCGATATAAATCGAGGAAGTGAATACTTAAGGCATGATTTCCTTACATATCTAAAGGAGAATGGAATTCTCCATCAGGTCATGCCTCCATACACACCCCAACATAACGGTATGTCAGAGAGAAGAAATCATACTCTGTTAGACATGACACGATCCATGATAAGTGAATCTGAGTTACCCACATCTCTATGGGGATATGCCCTAGAAACTGCTGCCCACATCCATAATCGAGTTCCATCTAAATCCGTGCCTAAGACACCATATGAGATATGGAATGGTAAGAAACCCAACCTTAATCATCTTAAGGTATATGGATGTCATGCTTATGTCAAGAGGCTTAATCCAGATAAATTGGAGGAAAGGTCTATGATCGACTCTGGATATGCACCCGAAAACAATATAGTTTTACCGCAAGTGCACAATTAAGTAGCGAGCGGGTATCGAATCACGGGGACGAACTATTGGTATCTATATTGGTTACTCGACGGAGATGAAATGATAATCAAAAAATGTCGGTCTCACAGTTGTGCAGAGTGTGGTTTATGAATTAAATTAATAAAAGTGCTTAGGGCTTGGGAATCCCCACCATAGATCTCAAGCATCAATGTGAAATATGAATCTCCATATCACTACTATTGGTTTAAGGTGAACTTGTCGCAACTAGGTTGTGAACCAATGCATGTTCTCGCTCTACGCAAGTCTATAGAAATCTAAACTAGAGCATCGCTCTTACGCAATCCAAGTTCAAGCCACTCGCATTAAGATCGACAACATCATTCAATTCTAATTCAAGTTCGCTCTCACACAACGTGAGTTCGAATATATATCGTGATAGTTCGTATTCGTTTTACCGTAGTACAAACGAATATAATTATAGAAATATAATAAAGATGCTAGGTTTGGTCGCCTCGTGAACCAATTCTAGGGAATCTCGATTATAGTCTAAATTGAATATCTAAGGCTTCCTATAGATCAAGATCCTCTCTCGAGCTCTCAAGATCGAATGGAAATCCCTAGCTATCCATAGTAAATCGATCACAATCTAACCTTTTTACAAGTTAAGCAACATGGGTTTTCATTAGATTTCACACATCAAACTCTAGATCCATAGGATTCATCCCTTTGCCCTAGAGCAAGGAGATTACTCACGATTCATCATAGAAAAATCAATAGAATTAAGTGTAATGCCCTGCTAAGCTACTGCACAAGTACTAGAGAGGGGGGGGGGGAATAGTACTTTAAAATAATTAAGAGGATAATTCCTAATTATCTTGCAAACTCTACCAATTAATGCGGAAATGCGGAAATGTAAATATGACAACAAAGAAGACAATCGCAAACAAGCAATATTACTGGGTTCGGATCCACCCAAGTCTCCCCGACTTGTTTCCGGTGATTCTACGTCCCAACCACCCGGATCACTTCCGGATACTTGAGTTAGAAACCCTAACTCAAGATTTCCACTATGAAATACTTGTGAAAAACCTTCACAAGTCAAATCATACACAAATGAAAATTGTGACTCCCACAACCCGGGATCACAAACAAACTCTCACAACCGAGAGTAAAAACACTTACAATAATGAAGTAAATGAATTACGAAATTGCTTACCAAAAAAATCCTATGCCTTGAGTATAACTTACGATTTAGGGCAAAACGGATTTTGGGGAAGATGAAGAGGCACCAAACCCTAGCTCCAAGATGTAGATCAGCTATGGAGAGCTATGAGGTTGTTGGTGACCTAGGATCAAGCACTTGGCTTGGAAGGCTCACAATCAATGAATCTCTCTTTTGAAATAAGAGTGAGGGAGAGATTCTTGAAAGGAAATGAATGAGCTTTAATGAGATTGAATACTTTCTCTTTGATCTCTAAACTTCTCTTAAAATCAGCCTTGAGTGTAATGAATGCATCACACCAAGTATATATAGGTTAGAGGAAAGAGAGAGTGAAAATCGTGGCATTAAATGCTCCAACGGCTCTATTCTGAACCAAACTAGTCGGTCAAAGAAGGTTGACTGACCGACTAGTTCATCAACTAGTCGGTCGGTCAAACAGCATGAACCGACTAACTGGTGAACATGGAATAGATGAAGATTCAGACTAACAGAACTAGTCGGTCCAAGAAGACTTGCCAACCGACTAGTTTCACAACTAGTCGGTCGGTGAGTGAACTTAGACCGACTAAGAGATAAAACAAATAGTCTGAGTGCAAATTGATTTAGTCGGTTCAAGAACAAAAGTTGACCGACTAGTTCATCAACTAGTCAGTCGCCAAATGTACATAGACTGAATAACGATAAACAGTAACTAGGCATGTACAGGGAAAGCTCAACTAGTCGGTCAAAGAAGAATCACTGACCGACTAGTTCATAAACTAGTCGGTCGGTGAGTCAACGTAGACCGACTAACCGTAAACAGTAAAGAGCTTAGAATTGAGAAGGCAAACTAGTCGGTCCAAGAAGCATTGCCGACCGACTAGATCACCATCTAGTCGGTTGGTTCTTCTTCTTGAACCAACTAACATGCACAAAAAGTCCCGAATCGAAGCGTGAAGCTTCGGGAAAGTTCGTATGGACTTCTACTAAGATCCTATGTCTAAGATAGGAGCGTTATGAAGATTAAAACGTAAGACCTACTCAAGGCTTAACATTCTACGGAACGAAGCTAAAAGACTATAAATAAAACTTGACGAACCGTCTTCGAAAGCTTCGATCCGAATCTTCATGACTTCTAAAATGGTCCAAAAGCTTCAACGAAGCTTTAGGCATACGATCACGTGCTTTGAGAAGTCTCGAGACGTCACGTTTGAGACGTCGAGTGAGCTGTCTCCCTCGGTCGAGTAGGCTGCTGCTTCTTTATAATCTCCCCCCTCTTGCTCCTTTCTCCATTCTCTCGCCTTCCTTCATCTTCTTCTCATCCTCAAGTTCCATGAGCTCCTCGATATCATCGTGATAGACGCTCCGGCACACGTGTATGTGCTCATAGCTCCAAATTGCTCCATATTTCCTGAAATCCAATGACACATAGCAATAGTGAAATTCATCGTAAAATCATATCGTTTAAACTTTAAATTCGTGATACGAGCAATTGTTATGGCATGGAAAAATGCAGTAATAAAGTGTAAAATATGAGCATATTAAAATCTCCCAAGCTTACCTCTTAGTCGTCCTTGAGGAAGATAAGTAAAAAGTTAACTTGGCGAATAAAATAAAAAAAATCAAATAAATAGAAAAGAAGAGGACGAGTGCAAATGCTAGATCATTCTCTCAGAACTCGAATTTGCTTACTCAAATGCACCAATAATGAATATAAACATCGCTAAAGCTTTTATTTCGATATCATTTGATATGGGGTACACTTAATATAAAAATTGAGAACAATGTGAATCTTATGAAATATGAAATCATTTTAACATTAAAAATCGTCTAAGGCATATAAAATGATATACATAATCATAAACAACACACTTTTCAATTGACTGCTTCTATTTGGAGTATAAGATATATCACACAATTCAAAGCAATAAGAATAGAAAGATATGGTTCCATGAATCTCATGTCAATTTTTCAATTCATAGATGGTATACTTGAAGTCATCTCCCTAAGTATTAGATATTACTTAGTTTAGGTCGTCATGCACATATAAGTAATCACACTCTGTCACATCGTTGAATTTCCACCCCCAAGCTTATCTATAAGCGTGGTGGCATCGAGTATGGAATATAAATTCTCTTCCCAACTTTTGTAGCTTCATAAAAAGAAAGTAAAATGAAAGAAAAGAAAGCAAGGGATTGTGTTTATACAATAAAGTTCTCCTTTTCTTTTTCTTTTATTTTTTTCTTTTTTTCTCTCTTTTTTTATACACAAGTAAATCCCATAGAAAGATGCAAACATATACATTAATTTGTTTTTGAGCTTTTGGGATCATGGAGCTTATTTTTTAGCAAGGGAAGGATGCACGAATAAGAAATCACTTTAGGGAAGAATCACCAATGATAATATGTATAGAAATGTAATTCAAGATATGTGGAGAAATAATATATCATATCACTCAGTTCACTCTTTGTATGTGCATAACTACTTCAGCAGGGTAATGTCATCTACTAAGTTTGATTTCTAACAGTAAACTAGTCTATTCATATCAAATGACAATCAATTCATTCAACCTGAAGGGTTAATACACAATTCATGCAATAAGAAGTGATATTAAGATAAGAAAGCAGTACTCCAAGTATAATGCAGTCAATGCGTGAATCTTGGTGTGTTTTCTATAAAGAGTATACAATAAAGTAATTCTTAGACGAGTTAAATTAAAATTCATTCATAGACAAATAATAACACATTGGAAGTTCTTTTTCTCAAGTGCACAACAGATATATTGTAAATGACATCAGAAATATAAAACAATAGCATGGCAAAGGATGTGTGTATAAGTAAAGAGAAATCCAAGCTATATTCATCACAACGAATTCATTTCTAGCAAAGAAAGTAAAAGAAGTAAGGATAAAATAAAATCTAACTATTCACATGCAAGCACTCCAAAAGTAAGGAAAATATGATGCATGGAAATTTTTTTTGAAAAAGTGTGAAAATAAGTGGAAAATAAAGAAAATAAAGATGAAAATAAAGAAATAAAGAAAATAAAAGTGTGTGAGTACACTCACTCCCCCAAGCTAAACATCACATTGTCCTCAATGTGCAAAGTGTGTCACAAGGACGTATAAGATAGAGGTGGGAGGGTGTGGATGCGAGTATGATGTAAAGAAAATGGAAAATAAAGGAAAATAATAAATAGAAAACACGATGGTATATGCAAAGGATATGTACAAAGCAAGTATGCAAAATGATGGATGGATGCAAAATGGTGGTCAGAAATAAAATACTCTCCCCCAAGCTGGAGTTTATGGTGCCCTGCAAAAAGTGAAGATAGGTGGGCATGCAAAATGGTGGGGTGAGATGGGAGCAAAAGTATGAAAGACATCAAGTGAAGTGCCTACTCAGGTGCATCGTCCTCACCTCCCTGTGGTGAGGGTGGTGGCGGCAGAAGTGTTGGTTGCTGCTACTGCTGCTGCAGGTGGTGAAGGATTGATGCGCTTCGGATTTACACCTGGAAACTACCGCAAGTACACGGTGTCAGATCTTTGTAAAATAGAAAAATATCGATTCCACATGGAGGTGATTCTTATATAGACTTGGGTATTTTCTAGATCTCAAAAATAGTGTCAGCAGGCGTATTCAAAGATGGTTGTCACGATTATCTCCTAACGGGGTTATCAACAATATAAAGAGACTAGGGCAATAGGAGTCACCACTAGGATCGTCGGATGTCGATGCTAGGTTAGAATTCTTACGTTGAATTGGCTTTACTAGGGAGAGATTGTCACATCTAAAATGTAGAAGTCATGACCAACTGTCGTTGTGCCACTCGTCTAACGTATACCGTGTTTAGCTCCACCGTCGTGGATAGCCTCACACGTGATATGTGCATTATGGTCGACAATTGTTCTCAATCTCTACTCATGCCACTGTCGTGGATTAGAGCTTTGATCTGTGTATTGGTGGCTCGCATCGATGCTACTGTCGTATGTCATTAATTAGTAATATATGATGTCAGTAGATCCCATCAAAGTGTGTGCCAGTGTCGTGGTCACGAACCCTAATTGGATTCACTAACATTCCTAATTAATTTCATATAGGATATCCGTCCAAGAAGTATGTGCCACTGTCGTGGTCATAAACCCTATATGGAATCTCTTACAAACTTGACTGGATCAACCAAAACACATCCCTTTTATACCAAAACAGTATAAAAAATCCTAATTTTACATCTAAATCCTAAGATCCTAGGGCTAATCCATTAGCCCTAAATAAGACTACTCACAACTCATAGAAATATCAATAGAATATTCAATAAAAGCAAGAGAGATCATCATCACAATAAAAGACATTGAATAAGCATATAAAGTCTAGAGATCGTTACCAAAATGTTGTAGAGCAATAGCCAATTGCAGAGAATTAAGAAGTCAAGATTCCAAGAAAAAACAATTAATAAAAATCCAATCTTTATCTTCTACAAAATAGCGACGGCTATGAAAAATCTCTAAGAAAACTAAACTAAAATTAAAACTAAGGAAAATAACCAGCTCCCTAATCTGGGGTAAACATTGTGCTTATATACAATAAGGGTGGACCCCTCAAAAATCTCAAGGTATGGGCAATCAAGCCCACTAGATAGTTAAGTTGCGGTGCCCTACTCGGTCGAGTAGTGGCACCGCTCGGTCGTGCTGGATGCACGGCTCCGCTTTGCTGCTTCTTTGGCCTAGGGCTGATACGGGCTACTCGGTCGAGTAGCCAGTCCACTCGGTCGAGCTACAGTGGGTTTGAAAGGTCTTCAGAATCAGCGTACTGTTTTGATTGTGCTCAGTTGGGTAGAGGCTCTGCTCGGTCGAGTCACCATGCTTGCTCAGTCGAGCTACATCGGATGAAGAACCCCTCTAAATCTTCACTCTGTTTTGATTTCACTCGGTCAAGCAGCTTGTCTGCTCGATTGAGCAACTTTGGGCTCTTGAAATTCTGCTAAATGTTGGTAGCTGCCGAGTTGGTCTGACCGAGTGACATGTCTGCTCGGTCGAGCGAGGCGTGTCCAATCTGCTGGAGCTCCATGAGTGTCAGCTCAGTCGAGTGCTGAGCAGCTCGACCGAGATACTTGGAAAATAGCTCTCTTGGCCTCTAGAGCTCTCAATTCTCCTTCTCTTCTCATCTTCTCCTATAATCTTCTTCTTCACCTTGCCGAGCACCTATTGAACCTTGCCAATGATGCTCCAGATGGCTCGGATGTGTCCATGTCCTATAATTTCTCTAATTCGCTCCAAAGTTCCTGAAAATTCACAAATCTAAATGAAACTCAAATATAACGTTAAACACGTGATAATATATGAAAATGTGAACTTTGGAGGGTAAAAATGATATGAAATGATGCGGTAAATGCATGGAAAATATGGACACATCAAAATCCCCCAAGCTTACATCTTACTCGTCCTCGAGGAAGACGAATACGAAGCTCACAGGGCGATAAAAAATAAGAAATAAAAACAATGAAAAAAAGGAGGGGATCGCTAGATTATTCACTCAGATCTCAAGCTATAAGCTACACAACACGATAACTCAGGAAATACGAATCACATGCTATAAAGATTTCATATCTTATTTAAACATGATACTTGCAAGCTTTTAAGATCAACATAAAGAGACTCTCTAAATTCATGCAGTCAACTCATATTCATTTCATGCAATTCGTAGAATTTAATATGTAAACCATTGGCGATGCACTTTTCAATCAAGAGTTATAACTAAAGCATATACGAATCACACTAAGCATGCAATAAAGGATAGAATAAAAGTCATGGCATTCACATATTCATATCAAATCATAAGAAATCCCATAGCTAAACTATTTTGCTATGTTTCAGAACTATTAAATATTTTCATTCGTGCACAACTCCACTCTAATGTCGTACTCACTCATATGGCCAAATGAATTCACTCCCAAGCTTAGCTTGAGGCGTTGCATCCAAAGGAAAATAATAGGGGGAAACGGGATTTTTGCCTTGGTCTTCCCAAGTATAAAAGTGGCTCCAATAATGAGATATAGAAACATTTTTTTCTTTTTTCTTTTGTTTCTCATTTTTTTCTTTTTGGATTTTTGTAGGAGCAATATGTTTTGTATTTTTGGTTTTTGGCTCTTTTTTTTGGCTTTTTGTACTTTTTGGAGCTAACTTTTTCTTTTGCAATAGATTTTTGGGAATATATGCGGTATAAGTAGCTGCAAGGGGTGAACTCAAGTGACATGTAGAGAAATAAAGATATACGTGGAGAAAGAAATATAATGTAACACTCGGTTCACTCTAAGATGTGCACAAACGGTTCAATAAGATAATTGATGTGTCCATATTTTCCATGTTTGTACCGCATCATTTCATCTCATTTCATATCATATTCATCTCCGAAATCCATATTTTTATATATTAATGCGCTCCTAATGCCATATTCTAGTTTTTGCATAGATTTGTGAATTTTCAGGGATTTTGGAGCGAATTGTAGTTGATTTGGGACATGAACACATCCAGCGCGTCTAGGACGTCATTCACAAGGCTACATGGGAGTTCGCCGCAGTTTAGAAGAAGATCGGATGAGAGGAGGAGAAGCAAGCGAGAGAAATCCAAAAAATGGCCCTCAGCCCATTCAGTTTCCCAGGTGACTCGGGCCGAGTAGCTTACAGCTACTCGGCCGAGCTGACACGCGGATACAACAGGAAACTGATACGAGGTGACTCGACCGAGCAGCTAGGCGCCTCGACCCGAGGTGGCACCCCCTGCTACTCGACCGAGTAGGGCTACTCGATCGAGTAGCCTGCATCAGAAACAAGCAAGCAGAGTCGCAGCCAACGAAGTGACTCGACCGAGCAACCACCTGCTCGGTCGAGTAACCGACGTGCCAAAGCAATACATGGGTCCAATTTTCCAGATTTCTGAGAATTATTTGTGGGGTCCCTACCCCTTGAATAAAAACAAATTTCCTTTAATATTTTAGACATCAAGAGTTAATTAGAGAATTTTTAGTGTAAGCTTTATTTTAATTAAGAGTTTTGGATCTAGGTTTTGATTATTGAGCAAAGACTTGATTTTTATTACGTTTTCTGGCTTGGAATCTATTGGATCTTAATTCTCCGTGACTTTCTATCGATCTACATCACTTTTGGTACATATTCTAATCTTTTATATGTTTTTGATTGCTATAATGAATTCGATGCTAAAAATCCAAACTTTCTTTGCTTTCTCTACCATGCGTGAGTAGTTCTATATAGGGCTAATGTATTAGCCGTAGGATCTTAGGAAAAAGATGTAGTGCCCTGTGGTAGCTACTGCACACGTACTAGAGGGGGGTTGAATAGTACTTAAAATAATCAAGATAGTTATTCCTAATTATTGTGCAAGAAACAAACGACAATGCAGAATTAAACAATTATCAACAAGAATTAAAACATACGCAAACAAACAATATTACTGGGTTCGGATCCACCCAAGTCTCCCGACTTGTTCCCGGTGATCCTACGTCCCAACCACCCGGATCCCCTCCGGATACTTGAGTTAGCAACCCTAACTCAAGATTTCCACTAAACCCACTTGCGGAAACTCCACAAGTGCAATCGACCTACAATCGATTTCCGTGAATCCCACAACCCGGGATCACACAAACTCTCACAACCGAGAGTGTACAACAATTCAATGAAATGAAATGAAATAAACTCTTACCGTACAAAATCCTATGCCTTGAGTAAACTTACCAAATTAGGGCAATGATGGATTTTGAGGAGAGAATGTCACCAAACCGAATCTCCACCAATAAGATCAGCGATCGAAGGCTAGGATGGAGGATGGTGACTTTGGATCAAGCTCTAGGCTTGGAAGGCTCACAATGGAGAGAATCTCTCTTGAGGAAATGGCTCAAAGAGTAGAGGGAGAGATTCTTGTGAGGAAGAGAAAGCTTTAGAATGGAGTTGAATAGCTTCTCTTAGGTTTCTTCAAATCTCTAAAATGGCAGCCTTGGATCTTATGAAAGACCCCCTCCAACTATATATAGGATAGAGGAGAGAGGGAGAGAAAAACGTTTCAAGAAAAGCTCCAACGGCTCTATTCTGAACCAGACTAGTCGGTCAAAGAAGGATCACTGACCGACTAGTTCATCAACTAGTCGGTCGGTGATACAACGTAGACCGACTAACGATAGAACAGCCAAGAAGTTGAAGTACAGGCAAAGACAACTAGTCGGTCTAAGAAGACTTGCCGACCGACTAGTTTCACAACTAGTCGGTCGGTGAATGATCTTTGACCGACTAACGTCGAAATAGAATAGGCTGACTTCAAGTTGACTTAGTCGGTTTAAGAACAAATGCTGACCGACTAGTTTCTCAACTAGTCGGTCGGTAAACGTTCTTTGACCGACTAACTCAAAACAGTAGCTCAGGCTGAAAATGACTGTACACAACTAGTCGGTCTGAGAAGGACTCCTGACCGACTAGATCGTCATCTAGTCGGTCGGTGACTCTTCTTTGACCGACTAACTGTAGACATGGAAAGAGCTGAATATAGAGAAGGCAAACTAGTCGGTTCATGTAGAGTTGCCGACCGACTAGATCGTCATCTAGTCGGTTGGTGACTCTTCTTGAACCAACTAACATGCACTCGAAGCCGAGGGAAGAAGCGATAGGCTTCGGGAAAGTTTCTAATGGCTTCTATGAATATCCTAGCTCTAAGATATGAGCGAAATGAAGTATATAATGTAAGTCCAACTCAAGGCTTAACATTCTAATCTATGAAGCTAGAAGACTATAAAATAAACCTTATGAGCTGTCTTCAAAGCTTCAATCTTCATTCCTCTTGACTTCTATATTGCTCCTTGAGCTTCAACGAAGCTCCAGGCACACGATCACGCGTATTGAGAAGTCTTGAGATGTCGCTTTTGATGTGCGTGGTATTTTGGCGACGATCTCCATAACTGCGCTCACAAATAAGTTAGTATACATTATTTATGTTTGCTCATCATCCAAAACCAAATCCGGGGAATCATATCACAACATTCTCCCCCTTTTTGGTGATGACAAACCAACATAAATAATAATCAATAATAATGATTCAATTGAAATTTACTTACTCCCCCTGCATTGATGACACGTTAGTTCCATATTCAATCATGTTAATATGCATCAAGCAGCGAGGGAAGATATGAAATATGAACCACATATTGACATATAGGATCTAAATCCATTTTATATCTTTACTCCCCCTGAATCTAACATATCAAATTAGATTCATGGTAAATTCCTTTGAATTATTAATTAGCACATTGTTATTATTATATCTCTCCCCCTTTGGCATTAGCAAAAAGAGCGGGAGAAGACAAAACCAATGGCTAAAAAATAACGCATGGGAGTCGAAGAATATGACCAAGGTCCAAAATAACACCAAAGCAAAATATCAAATACGAAATACCGAATAAAAGCAAAGCGTGTCAAGGAGACCAAAGTCGAAAATCGGAAACCGAAATCATCAAACCATATGCGAAATACGAAATACCAAATCATCTAGCCATAGGCGAAACTCGAAAACCGAAGTCATAGAATCATCGGCGAAAATCGGAAAACGAAATCACCAAGCCATAGGCGAAAATCGAAATACGAAATCATCAAGCCATAGGCGAAAAACGAAATCCGAAATCATCAAAACTCAAATCGATTTTACTTATTGAGTTTTGGAACATACTCTCCAAAATCAATAGAATGCATGGAAAACAATTCTATGTTTCCATAGAAAGAATTCTATTAAATCCATAAAATCGTCGAACGACGAAATCAACATCAGAGACAAAAATAATCCGATGTGCATACCAAATGAAGTATCCAAGAATGTTATGCCAAAAAAAAGATAGAACATCATATAACAATGGCATCCACTAATCTAGCATACCAAATGAAGCAAAATGATACCAATCGTAATATATTCTACCAATGGATACCAATGAGACTCAAAAAGTATGAATATACTTACAACATTACGCTCCCCCTACTTTGGTGCATCACTTAAGCACCAACAACTCCAATAGAATGAAAATCCTTGCAAATCACGGAGTTGGTAGGGTTTGTATCCCATGGTGAATTTAACCTAGAGATTATCATTTTGGTATCCAAAAATCTTTTTGGATCCTATGGGTTAGGCAATAAATTTAGCTAACTAAAATCAAATTAAATGTAACCCATACAAATCACAATTGCTTTGGTACCTATAAAATGAAATTAAACTTATGGTACCAAGCAATGAAGGGTCAAAAGAAATTAACCCTTCGGAAACCAAGTCCAAGAGGAACTTGTTTTCCCAACATAATCATCATTCAAAATAACATCATTTATAAACGATTTTACATACAAATTCTTAGCATGCATGCTTGTGTTCTTCGGACCCCAAATGGTGTATGTCTTGGGAGTCCTAATCCTATTGGGAACATGCATATGTTGTTGGTTTCTATGTGATGCATGTCGTGGGTAAGCATATGGAATTCGATGCAATGGTGCATGATGATAATTATTCATATGAGAATGAGGATGAACATATGAATGTGGAGGAACACGTGCATGAGTATGTCTCACATGGTGTGCACGTGCTCGTGAATGCGGAGCATAGAAATCGGCATATGTGCTAACATGTGGGGTAGGATTTGTGTTCCTACGTGGCATGGTATACATGAAAGCATGACCCTTCTTTGGAGGTCCACCCAAAGTGGGTTTCTTTCCAAATGGGTGCGTGTTCCTAGCGGAAGCACCATTGGTAGAAGATCTACCCATGACGTGTTTACTTCCACTAGTAGAAGCATCGGAAGATGGCCTAACAAAGGTGGCAGACGATTTGGATGACTCTCCCAACTTATACCCCAAACCAATGTGATGATTGGCCGACAGTAAGTCATTTAGGATATCATCCAACTTGCCCATACCTTTGTTGAATTCATGAATTCGGCCTAATGTGCTCTCATGCTTCTCGGTGAGAGAATGCAAAGAAGTATCCAAAGTGGACACTTGCGATGCGAGAGCACAAACACGTGACTTGAGATTTTTATTCTCAATACTCAAAGTTGAGATTTGAGACGTCAAATCCGCTATCACATGTTCATCCGAATCCTCGATATGAACATGCTCAAGTTGAGACTTGAGATTTTCAATCTCATTTCTCAACCCATCAACAACGGTGTCGTTGTTGACGATGAAAGGCTTAGGCGAGTTTTTAAGACTATCTAATTCATTTTTAGTCTTCATAAACTTAGTAGCCATATTAGAAAACTTATTCCATAGTTGTTCATTGGCTATTCTAAGTTCATCATTGGTTACCTCTTCGCCTTCATCCTCGCTTCCATCCTCGCTTTCATCGAAGGAAGTCTCTTCATCACAATCCTCTTTTCCCATGAAGCACGTGTGTGCATTCTCCATTCTTTCATCGTCCGACTCTCCACTTGAGGAGTCGGAGTCGGTGAAGGTACCTACAAGTCCTTTCTTGTGCTTTCTTGACTTGTCGTGCTTGGATCCCTTCCATTTTCCCTTGTGTTTGTAGAGAGGACAATCCGGCTTGATATGTCCTGGCTTGTTGCATTTGTAACACACAGGAGTAGAAACATTAGTCGAAATAAATTTAGATTTATGATTCAACTTACCTTGTCGGAAAAATCGGATGAATTTCTTTGCCATGTTGGCCAATGTTTCCATGTCCAATTCTTCGTCCTCTTCTTCTTCCGAATCTTCATCATCGGTAGATGGAGCGGCCTTGAATGCAATTCCCTTTTTCTTTGGCTCGTCTTGCTTCAAGTACGCCTTCATCTTTTCCCTCATCCGGATCTTACTATCCTTGCGTACCTCATAAGACAACAAGGTACCCATTAGTTGTACGACGGTATATTTATTCATGTCATTACCTTCCTCGATGGCGAAGGTACGCTTCTCCCAACAAGAAGGAAGTCCATCGATTATCTTCGAGACTTTCTCCTTTTGGGTGTAGGTCTTCCCAAGAGCTTCCAAGTCGTTTGATATATCCACGAAGCGGGCGTAATAATCCTTCATGGTTTCGCCCTGCTCCATATGAAACAACTCAAATTCTTTATTAGCAACGACGAGTTTAGAATCTTTTACCGTACTCGATCCTTCGTGCAATATGAGGAGTTGGTTCCATATTTGATATGCACTCTTACATGTGCATATCTTGTTGAATTCCTCGGGCTCCAACGCACAATTCAAGGCATTCATTGCCTTGGCATTGGCTACTTCCGCAGCGACCTCCGCGGGAGTCCACTTCGCGAAATTTTCTTCGGAAGGCTCGACATACTCCGTCATGGTGGCTCTCCATAGTGAAGTGCTCCGGAGGAAAATTTGCATCCGGCATTTCCAGTACCCGTAGTTGGTACCGTTGAAGTGTGGAGGCCTGACGGAGGATAGTCCTTCCATAACTGAAGAAGCTCCATCGCGGTTCTTGAAGACGTTGTAGTCGTTGTTCGTCATAGCTTTGAACTTGTAGCTTTAACCTTGGCTCTGATACCAATTGTAGTGCCCTGTGGTAGCTACTGCACACGTACTAGAGGGGGGGTGAATAGTACTTAAAATAATCAAGATAGTTATTCCTAATTATTGTGCAAGAAACAAACGACAATGCGGAATTAAACAATTATCAACAAGAATTAAAACATACGCAAACAAACAATATTACTGGGTTCGGATCCACCCAAGTCTCCCGACTTGTTCCCGGTGATCCTACGTCCCAACCACCCGGATCCCCTCCGGATACTTGAGTTAGCAACCCTAACTCAAGATTTCCACTAAACCCACTTGCGGAAACTCTACAAGTGCAATCGACCTACAATCGATTTCCGTGAATCCCACAACCCGGGATCACACAAACTCTCACAACCGAGAGTGTACAACAATTCAATGAAATGAAATGAAATAAACTCTTACCGTACAAAATCCTATGCCTTGAGTAAACTTACCAAATTAGGGCAATGATGGATTTTGAGGAGAGAATGTCACCAAACCGAATCTCCACCAATAAGATTAGCGATCGAAGGCTAGGATGGAGGATGGTGACTTTGGATCAAGCTCTAGGCTTGGAAGGCTCACAATGGAGAGAATCTCTCTTGAGGAAATGGCTCAAGGAGTAGAGGGAGAGATTCTTGTGAGGAAGAGAAAGCTTTAGAATGGAGTTGAATAGCTTCTCTTAGGTTTCTTCAAATCTCTAAAATGGCAGCCTTGGATCTTATGAAAGACCCCCTCCAACTATATATAGGATAGAGGAGAGAGGGAGAGAAAAACGTTTCAAGAAAAGCTCCAACGGCTCTATTCTGAACCAGACTAGTCGGTCAAAGAAGGATCACTGACCGACTAGTTCATCAACTAGTCGGTCGGTGATACAACGTAGACCGACTAACGATAGAACAGCCAAGAAGTCGAAGTACAGGCAAAGACAACTAGTCGGTCTAAGAAGACTTGCCGACCGACTAGTTTCACAACTAGTCGGTCGGTGAATGATCTTTGACCGACTAACGTCGAAATAGAATAGGCTGACTTCAAGTTGACTTAGTCGGTTTAAGAACAAATGCTGACCGACTAGTTTCTCAACTAGTCGGTCGGTAAACGTTCTTTGACCGACTAACTCGAAACAGTAGCTCAGGCTGAAAATGACTGTACACAACTAGTCGGTCTGAGAAGGACTCCTGACCGACTAGATCGTCATCTAGTCGGTCGGTGACTCTTCTTTGACCGACTAACTGTAGACAGGGAAAGAGCTGAATATAGAGAAGGCAAACTAGTCGGTTCATGTAGAGTTGCCGACCGACTAGATCGTCATCTAGTTGGTTGGTGACTCTTCTTGAACCAACTAACATGCACTCGAAGCCGAGGGAAGAAGCGATAGGCTTCGGGAAAGTTTCTAATGGCTTCTATGAATATCCTAGCTCTAAGATATGAGCGAAATGAAGTATATAATGTAAGTCCAACTCAAGGCTTAACATTCTAATCTATGAAGCTAGAAGACTATAAAATAAACCTTATGAGCCGTCTTCAAAGCTTCAATCTTCATTCCTCTTGACTTCTATATTGCTCCTTGAGCTTCAACGAAGCTCCAGGCACACGATCACGCGTATTGAGAAGTCTTGAGATGTCGCTTTTGATGTGCGTGGTATTTTGGCGACGATCTCCATAACTGCGCTCACAAATAAGTTAGTATACATTATTTATGTTTGCTCATCATCCAAAACCAAATCCGGGGAATCATATCACAACAAAAGATGCAAAGTTAGGATTTTTAGGTTGCATTGGACATAAAAAGGGGAGTATTTTGGTTGATCTGGCAAAATCCCTAGGAGAACTCGTACTGAGATCGTGCCCACGGTCGGTGGAATCGATGAGCTTAAGAAATATCTTATGGATTTAATTAGGGAGTTAGTGGATTCAACCAAGGCACGTGACCATGCCCGGCTCGTGTCTTGATGGGATCCACCGACGAACTATACCACTAATTGACGGCTACCGCCATTGCGTCAATAAGAGCCATCAAAATGCCTCGAAACTCTAACCCACGAGAGTGGTACGTGTTGAGAGAATTTGAACCACAAGAGTGGTGAGATTATTGTAGATCCTTAAGGCACATATCATATGCATCTATTGTGAGAGCGGGGTGAATATGATATGTTATATTCATGATTCCTAGACGCATGAATTCACTCCCTAGATGCTACAATCCCCAATAAAACCAATGCAACGTAGAAGTCATAATCTAGCATTGACCTCCGATGGTCCTAGCGGTGAGTCCTAAAGCCCTAGTCCTTTTATATTGATCAAACATGACCAATCAAACCAATCGTTCAAACCGACTGCTACCTCTTTCTGAGACTTAGAAATAACCTGAGATCATTGCACCGCTACTTTCTCTGTGGGGTCGATATCTTTTATACTATAACTTGACACCGTCCGCTTGTGTTCGTGAGCCTGAAATTGATACTTAGGAACCGTTCAGTGCCTGGCATTAGTGACACTGCTAGGTGGCTTTTGGGTGTTAGTTCCGGGTGCATCAAGTTTTTGGCGCCGTTGCCGGGGATTGTAAGGTGTTACTTAGGCTATTTTTATTTTGAAGAAATTGTTAGCAATTCGTACCATCTCTTGTCTTTTCATCCTTTTATTCTCTTTTATTACTTTACTACTCACGGTATTCTTTTGAGTTTTGTGTTGTGCAAGAATACTCGCCTCGGAAGCATTGACAAGGAATTGCTATTTGATCCTGAGATCAAAAGAACTGCACGAGCACTCAGAGCTTTGACAAGGGGTCAAACATCTCCTGATCCGATGGCAGAACGTACCACCACTCTGCCTCGTACTGGGTCCATCCGGGACAATATGAAACCAAGCTATGGGAGCACTTCTTCTATTTTGAGGCCGCAACTGGTGGTGGGTAGCTTTGAACTGATGACCAGGTTAATTAATCTGATGCAACAGGATCCTTTCCATGGGCATCCACACGAGAACCCGACTCATCACATTGATTTTTTCTTGGCTAAGTGCGACACGTTCAAGGTCAAGGATGTAAGCGATGATGCTATCAAGCTTAGGCTCTTTCCTTTTACCTTGAGGGACAAGGCCTCATACTGGTTGCACGCTTACCCTTCCAACTACTTCAACACTTGGGAGCAACTGGCTCTAGCATTCATGGATAAATTTTACACACTGTCCAAGACGGTTAGGATCCGAGGAGCTATCTCCAACTTCAAGCAATTGCCTCAAGAGTCCTTTTATGAAGCGTGGGAGAGGTTTAAAGATCTCCAGCACCAATGTCCACATCACGGAATACCGAATTGGGATCTAGTCCAGAGTTTCTATAACATGCTACATCCGAGCACAAAGATGATCATAGATGCCACCGCACAAGGCGCCCTTTTAGATAAGTCGCCTGAAGAAGCTATATCTCTACTAGAACACATGGCTGCAAACAACCAATAGTGGAGCGAGGAGCACTCCATCATTAATAATCCCAAGGTAAAAGTTGCTAGTCATCTTGATACTCACATTGAAATTCTTTGTAAGCAGGTGGCCAGAATTGAATAACGGTTGGATGCTATCCCAACCACATCTAGCGCTACAGCCTACTAAACCCATGAAGAATATTCAGAGCAAGGCTATGCCCCTAATGATGGATCATACGATGGAGCGGATATGCCACCCGAGTAGGTACATTTTGTGCAAGCAGATGGACGTCACCAATGGCAGCATCCGGCGGCAAGGAGTTACCCCGGACTATCTTACGAGAATCCAAATGGAGGGCTGCAACCTCCATAGTTTCAAAGGCCACCTCAACCACCACCCCAACAACAAGGGCCGCACCAACAAAATGGGTTTAGGCCATCTGGGCCCTATAGACCGCCAGTGTACTTCAATCGCCCCCTCCACAACGATATGCACCTGCGCTACCAAGACCCAACTTAGAGGCCACATTAGAAGCATTCACGAGCAGACAAACCAAGTTCAACAATAACACCACCGCTTAATTCAAGAATATTAATACATCCTTTGACGAGCTTAAGGGTCAGATGTCTCAACTCTTGAAAGCACAAGGAAGATTGCCCTCACAACCGGAGACCAATGCTAGGGCTCAAGCGAATGTAGTGGTTTTCATCACCACACGAGGAGGGAAGACAACCGACACTGTAATGATGCCAGTTTCTAGCAAGACGAGCCAAGAATGGACAGTTGAAGCTCAAAATGAAGATGTTCATATTGGCGACGACAAGGAAAAGGCTATTGATGAGCCTAGTATTATTGCAGAAAGGGAGGATTCGCCCTCTACCATGCCCACCACCACCACGGCACCGGAGTATAGCATCACTACTTCCAACAACGCTACTCCAAAAGACGCCGCCAAAGAAAGGGCAAGTCGACCTCCTCCGCCATATCCCAAAGATTAGCATTGGCGAAGATGGAAAAGAAGTATGCTAAGTTTATGGAGCTCCTTAAAGGTATTCAACTAAACATTCCTTTCATGGATGCTATAACAAAGATTCCCACATATGCAAAATTTCTGAAAGAACTCATTACGGGGAAGCGAAAACATGAGGAGGTAAATCTTTTAGAGGACTCCACATCAATTATCAAGAATAATCTTCCAAAGAAGTTGCCGGATCCCGGAAGCTTCACAGTGCCGTGCTCCATCAGTGGCACCCCTATTAGCCGGGCTTTGATAGATCTGGAAGCGAGCATTAGCTTGATGCCGCTTTTCATTTTCAAGAGGATACAAACCAGAACGAAGCTTGAGCCAATAGACATGTCTATTCAATTGGCAGACCACTCCATCGCGTATCCGGTGGGGATATTGTGGGACATTATTTTGCAAATACTGCCTGGGCTTAGCATACCGATGGATTTCATCATCATGGATATGCCAGAAAAAGGGAGCTCTCAACTCATATTGGGCCGTCTGTTCATGGCGATGGCTGAAGTGATATTAGATGTTCTTGAGGGAACACTTTCTATGAATGTGGGCAATATAGAAGTGGAATTTTATCTACAAAAGCCTATGAGGGAACGTACCCCTCAAGGAGATGCGAGCTACCTAGAGCTCTTGGAGGATGAGGCCACAAATGACTATGCCATGGAAGAGTTCACCAAAGATCCGATGAAGTTGAGCATTGATGACGATGGTGACGTCGTACATAACAAAGACGTAGCCACCTATCTTCGTGTACTCGACAAGGAGGCTCTGGACGATTCATTGCACCACCAAGAGCTGGGAGCTACATTACATATGGCCGAGGAGAGCCACCTTGAAGACGCATGTCAAATACTGCCTCATGGGATCATCGGTAAACATAACGTGCGCATCTCGTATGCGCCCAATATTCAATGAAAATCTTGAGGGAGTCGAGCTTATGACATAAAAAAGCGCTTATCGGGAGGCAACCCAACTTTCTATCCCTTAGTTTTTGTTTTCTTTTTGTTTTTCTATTCATCAAAAACCAAATAAATACGTATTTGCTTCTATAAAAATTCAAAACATAAAAAGCTGACAAGTTCTTCCTTTTTCAGGTTGAACGACGAGGAGATCGCGCTCACGATGAATTAAATGCAAAGGAACCAAGGGGAGAGCACCATAGAGAAACAAAAGCTCGGGGGAGAAAAGCTACGGGCGACTTGACTGAGTAGACCCTTACACGGTCGAGCTGTAGTCAGATGGAGAAAAGGCCCATAACAGTGTTCTGGAAGCTACATGCGACTCGATCGAGTAGCCCCCTACTCGGTCGAGCTACAGTACAAGCTGCAGGAAGTTGGAGATGAAGGCAAAAAGTGGCTCTGGAAATTTATTGCGGCTCGACCGAGTAGCCACCTGCTCGGTCGAGCTATAGACAAAGCCCAAAAAGGTTGAAAAAGAGCACTCTATTTCTAATTCGACTCGACCGAGTAGCTACCCTACTCGGTCGAGCTATAGAGAGTCCCAAAAGTGCTAAAAAGGGTACTCTGGAAAGCTTAATGGACTCGACCGAGTAGCTACCCTACTCGGCTGAGCTGCAGGGAGAGCAAAAGAGGGCTGAAAACATTGCTCTATTTTAATTCAGCTCGACCGAACTGAGTAAGTAGCTCGGTCGAGTACTAGGGAACAATTTTTGAGCTTAATTTCAATTACTTTTTTAATCTTATCCTACTCGACCGAGCAGTCACTTACTCAGCTGGGCCCCACCCCCTGACTTGACTCAGACTCTGCCCTAATCAAACAACCCCCCGACTCGACTCTAACCCTAATCCTATTCGAGCAGCCCCCAATCAAGCTCCGAGCTCCTGCCGCCTTTGCCCGACTCGACTCCAAGCTCCTGTCGCCTTTGCCGCCCGCTCCGCCACCGACTTGGTCCGCCTCCTCTGCCTCATCTCTCTCTCTCTCTCTCTCTCTATCTCTCTCTCTCCCTCTCCCCCCTCTGCCATCCCCTACCTCTCTCTCTCTCTCTCACATTTACCCCCTCTCTCAGCCCTGGGGCTATCGGAACCCCCTTTCTCCGGTGAACACCGGAGCATCGTCGTCGGTGTTGCCCAGCGTCGGTGGTGCCTCCAGTCCCCCCCTCGCTCCACAAATCCCAATCACCCCTCTCTAGCCCCCCCGCCCCCCATTACATCGACAACTCGTCGGAGCTCGGCTGTAAAGCAGCCCGCCCGAGGACCCCCTGTGCTCTGGCCGAGCAGCCACCACCCACTCATTCATCTTTCCTATTTTAGCGATCCAATTCAATCGTTTTTTTAATTTTTGAATGTATGCTGATATCATTTTCTCTCTTTATTGCAGGAATATTCACTCCTCGAGGACGATTTGGACTGAGGCAGCTTGGGTGATCACATTGGATTTGCGGTCTGACTCGTGCACGATTATTCTTCACTCACAGCGACGCTCGTGTCGGTACACTCTTTCCACTATCTACTTTACCTATCGATGCATGTCATTTGTTTGCTTGCACGATGCCCCCACATCGAGTTAGGCCGAGGAACACCGACTCCGGTGCACCCTCCTCTAGGCCGACACGCTGCTCCTGTCGTACACGCTTGTCGACATACGAGCCAAACTTCACGATTCGTTGAGTCTGGCCACTCCACCCATCCCCACTAACACCCCTTCCGACCGTCTGTATCTCAACGATGCAACATATGACGTCACCTTCAGGGACGAGGAGCAGGGCGACCAATTCCTCGCTATGATCCACCTCATAGGATAGAGGGAGCATGAATTTTTAGCAATTAGTTGAGCATGACCTTTGAGTCTTTCTTGATCTTATCAGGCGTCAGCACCCCTAGACCCACTGCTCCTACTGTCCTACTTCCGTTTTTGCCTCCTGGTCCCCAGCAGCGGGACACATCACCACCTCCAAAGGGTGGTGCCGCTGTCTGATGCCTGTATCACATTTTTTCTCTTATCCCTCCCCCATTCATTTAGTACCCATATCTGTCTTATTGGGGCCCTACTCTTACACAGCTTGGGGGAGGACTCATTTTGCATGTTGCATATTTCCATCATCAAGCGCATGTATATACTCATTTTGCATATGTCAATATAGCATTTGCATCATATCATATTTTGTATTTCCTGCATCACTTCATGCATATGCATCTGCACTTTTCTTTTATTTTGCACAGTTTTATCTTCCATTTATATTTTCTATTTCTTATCCACCCACCCACCCTAGCCTCATTTCCCTCCTTACCAGCGTGCTCTCAGCAGTGAGGATACTGCTGTGTTTAGCTTGGGGATGAGCGCTATCGCTTTTTTATTTTCATTTTTTATTTATTTTCTTTTATTTTACGCCTTTTTACTTTTATTTTCCACTCATTTTGTCCACATTTTTCTTTTTCTCAGTCAACATCACGTTTTCCATATTTTACTATGCTCGTATGCTTGTTTTTATTTTTACTTTCTCCGCCTTTCTTTCCCCCTTTTGCTAGATATATTACACGTGATGATATCTCTTATAGGCTTTTAGTATATTATTGTGATGCTTATTCCTTTTGCCATGCTAGTTAGAGTATTTCGGTCTTTTGCTATCTGTATGCTTGCATATATATTCTTTTGCCGATTTCTCTATATGAATGCATGAAATAAATTGAAACTGAATGTATGCAGTAGTATCTAGTATATGCTTGTTGGAAATGCACTAAGATTCACGCATCATTAGAATATCTGAAGCATCTGCATGTTGTCTTATTTCATTTCTTTCTACATGCCTGCTATGATTGTATGCTTTACCGCATGTCTTCATTATTTATCGAGATGAATGAAAATATCCATGCCTGCTTATGAGTTTAGTTAGAGTATTATCTTATTAAACCATTGTGCACATCCTATGAGTGAACCGAGTGTTATATCATTTCTTTCTCCACATATCTTTATAAGTCTCTACATGTCATTTGGTTTCACCCCCACAGCTACTTATACCGCTTACACTTCCCATAAATCCCAAAAGAAAAGTTAGCATCCAAAAAGCCAATAAAGGAGCCAAAGTCAATGTGTATATTCTATTGCGCCCATAAAAAAATATAGAATAGAAAAGAAAAGAAAAATCATTTCGTATATCTTATTTGCTTGGAGCTACACATATACTTGGGAAAAAGCCAAAAATTCCATATTTCTATTCCTGAGATGCGACGCCTCAAACTAAGCTTGAGGGGTGAACCATTTGACCATATGAGTGAGTATGACATTAGAGTGGAGTTTTGCACAATTGGGATGTTTGATAATGCTTAAACTTTATGAAAATTACTAGCTATGGAGATTTTTCAGGATTTGAGATGAATATATGAATATCATGATCCTTTCTATTCTCTTTTGCATGCCTGATATGAATCTTATATGCTTCGGTTATATCTATTGATTGAAAAGTGCATCGCCAACATTTTTTATACTAGACTCAATGAATTGCAGGATGTTGATATGAATTGACTGCATGAATACTGAGAATTCCCTTTCTTTGATCTTAAATGCTTGAAAGTATTATATTAAGCGAAAGATACGAAATTCTTATTAGCATGTGATTTATTTCGAAGCATCGTGATATATAGCTAAGGCTGGAGATCTGATCGAATAATCTAGCACTCTCCTCCATCTTATATTCCCTTTTCTATTTATTATTTTTATCGCCCCCAGTGAGCCTAGTATTCGTCTTCCTCGAGGATGAGTAAGAGGTAAGCTTGGGGGATTTTGATGTGTCCATATTTTTCATGATTTTACCGCATCATTTCATCTCATTTCATATCATATTTGCCTCCGAAATCCATATTTTTATATATTAATGCGCTCCTAACGCCATATTCTAGTTTTTTCATAGATTTGTGGATTTTCAGGGATTTTGGAGCGAATTAGAGTTGATTCGGGACATGGATACATCCAGCGCGTCCAAGGCGTCATTGGCAAGGCTCCATGTGAGTTTGTTGTAGTTTAGAGGAAGATCAGAGGAGAGGAGGAGAAGCGAGCAAGAGAAATTCAGAAAACAGCCATCAGCCCATTCAGTTTCCCAGGTGACTCGGGCCGAGTAGCTTAAAGCTACTCGGTCGAGCTGACACACGGATACAGCAGGAACCGGATACGAGGCGACTCGACCGAGCAGCTAGGTGACTCGACCCCAGTTGACACCCCCTGCTACTCGACTAAGTAGGGGGCTACTCGACCGAGTAGCCTGCATCAAAAACAAGCAAGCAGAGCCGTAGCCAACGAAGTGTCTCGACCGAGCAGCCACCTGCTCGGTCAAGTAGCCGATGCGCCCAAGCAACACATGGGCCCAACTTTCCAAATTTCTTTGAATTATTTGTGGGGTCCCTACCCCTTGTATAAAAATGCATTTCCTTTAATATTTTAGACATCAAGAGTTAATTAGAGAATTTTTAGTGTAAGCTTTATTTTAATTGAGAGTTTTGGATCTAGGTTTTGATTATTGAGCAAAGACTTGATTTTTATTGCGTTTTCTGGCTTGGAATCTATTGGATCTTAATTCTCTATGACTTGCTATCGATCTACATCGCTTTTGGTTCGTATTCTTATCTTCTATATGTTTTTGATTGCTATAATGAATTCGATGCTAAAAATCCAAACTTTCTTTGCTTTCTTTACCATGCATGAGTAGTTCTATCTAGGGCTAATGGATTAGCTGTAGGATCTTAGGAAAAAGATGCAAAGTTAGGATTTTTAGGTTGCATTGGACATAAAAAGGGGAGTATTTTGGTTGATCTAGCAAAATCCCAAGGAGAACTCGTACTGAGATCATGCCCACGGTCGGTGGAATCGATGAGCTTAAGGAGTATCTTATGGAGGGAGTTAGTGGATTCAATCCAGGCATGTGACCATGCCCGGCTCGTGTCTTGATGGGATCCATCGACAAACTATACCACTAATTAACGGCTATCGCCATTGCGTCAATAAGAGCCATCAAAATACCTCGAAACTCTAACCCACGAGAGTGGTACGAGTTGAGGGCATTCGAACTACGAGAGTTGGGAGATTATTGTAGATCCTTAATGCACATATCGTATGCATCTATCGCGAGAGCGGGGTGAATACGATATGTTAGATTCATGATTCCTAGATGCATGAATTCACTCCCTAGATGCTACAATCTCCAATAAAACCAATGCAACGTAGAAGTCCTAATCTAGCATCGACCTTCGACGGTCCTAGCGGTGAGTCCTAAAGCCCCAGTCCTTTTATATTGATCAAACATCACCAATTAAACCTATCGTTCAAATCGACTGCTACCTCTTTCTGAGACTTAGAAATAACATGAGATCATTGCACGCTACTTTCCTTGTGTGATCGATATCTTTTATACTATAACTTGAAACATCTGCTTGCGTTCATGAGCCTGGAATTGATACTTAGGAACCGTTCAGCGCTTGGCATTAGTGACACTGCCAGGTGGCTTTTGGGTGTTAGTTCTGAAGGATTTTGGCGGACCCTCAGGGCTAAAATCCGTGCCCGTCCTAAGTCGGATGAAACACGGAAGCAAAAATATTCAGCAGAAGAATAAACAAGTTAATCTAATAAACTTGCAGTTAAACATTTTAACTTAGCCCTAAGGTACAAGACCCTTAGCCGTGATCTTTACCGACTCGGGATGGATCTGACCATCCCAAGAAGGATCTAACCTACTGCGATTAAATTAAACTAATGCTTATAAAACACATACCCGGAACTTAGCCTTGGGGCAGGCAAGGTGTATCGCATCGTCTTCCGAGCCGCTCCCCGTCCCACGCCGAGCCGCTCCTCGAACCGCTCCTCGAACTGCTCTGCAACCTGAGACGAGCAATCCTCATGTCGCTGAGCCAACCACGCATCGAAGAAAGTTTCACGCGAGTGAAAGCCTTCGCCAAGATTTCGGATCCGAATCCGAACTCCTTCGTGGCTTTGCTAGAGCCCTTCAGGAGTAAGGCAGAAATATAGGGAGAAGAGGAATTAATTTAAGCTTCGATCCGAGCGTGCCCCAACGTTTTTGGGAGACGCTCAGATCTTGAGCTTTGGGACAAGTTTGGAGGAAAGGGGGAGGCCCCTATTTATATAGGCGGCTGTCTCTCTCCTTTTCTCCACAACCGATGTGGGACTAAAGTTTGGAGTTAGTAAATTCAATTTAGTTAGCCTTTCACAAAGGCCAAACTTCCGTGAATTTTAACTCCCTCGTCGTTGAGCTTCATGATTGATACAACCTATCAATTCGAATGGCGTTCAGTGGTGAACGCATAGGAAAAAACGGCGAGTCAATCGGAGCCCGTTTGACCCTCCAATTGATTACCCAAAGTTCAGCCCAAGGCTTGATTTTCGTCCAAACCTAGTCGTCAAAAAAACTGCTCACTGCCCTAGGGTTCTGCACCCGATGTGGGGCCCAGCATGTAGGCCCCCACTGCCTTAACTGACTAGACCTAGGCACAACCCAGGCGTCTGGCCAGGCGCCCAGGCGCCTAGGGCGTCTGGGCCAGGCACCCAGGCCCAGGTGGGCCTAGCCAGGCGCCCAGGCGAGACCCAGTCTGGCCTGGGTCAACCTGGTCTGACCCATGCCCAGTTTGGGCATGGGTCAGTCCCCTTTGAGCTGTTTTGGGCATAACTTGGGCATTTGGCGTCCGACTTGGACGCCGTTCAAACCTGGGCGTAGACCAGGACATTCCCGTCTTACCCGTGAACTTTTCCTTGTGTTTATTTTATTAAATATTGTCGTAAAATATTTACGACACATTTAATCTGGTTTGCATCAAATGCAAAATAGTCCCTATTTAAGCTTAAATTATCATTTGCATCAAATACAAATGATCTGAGGGCACATACCTCTACATCTCCCACTTGCACTCTGGATCATTTATCCCGAATGCAGGAGATAATTGCAAATATCTTTTGCAATATTTTATCCCTTGCATCAAATGCATATTCTCCCTAATCGTTTCTACTTATTACTAGACAAAGGTCGCACTCTGTGTGAGACCCTACAGCCTGACCCATACTACTGGTTGGGCTCGAAGCCCTATATGGCAGTGACCACGAGCAGTGGTTACCGTCCATGCTTCAGAATCATAATTATGTGGTTGACTCATCGACATAAGTATTGTGGGGACCACCCTGACTGTGTCCGTTATGAATTCTGCAGTTTTAGTCTCTTCGTCTAAACTATGTCGTTAATACAAGTCTAGGGTATGGTCAAACTGTCAACCCCAATAACTTGAATCCGATTATTTTCTATCGATCTTTAGTCAACTAATGTTGGACTTCTTCCAACATACTCTGATCAGAGATTTTACTAAAGACCGAACTAACTCTACGACACTAACTCCCATTGACCGGGAGAGACGAATCCTCTCTTGGTCATTACTCTCCTCGTACGCTTCAAGTGACACCCAATCAAAGACCTTTCGATAGGCCTAGCCTCTAAGCTAGATTAGTGATCTAAGTGGCACTGTTCATGCACAGGTTCGTAAAATGACCTCAAGTCAAAAGACTAACTTGCCTATCATCACTAAGAGTTATCATTGACAGATTAGTCAATATAACCATATGATAACTCTTGTGGATCGTTAGTGAACTCATTCTCTAATGAGCACCTGTGTCTCGTCTTCGACTTCGCCAAGTCAACGATCATGAGATCATCACCGCCGCTAAACGGTGAAGACTAAGACACAATGGTCTATCCGATGTTTCGATATCCTAGTCTCGAAACATCTACGACCACGATCCCTTTTAGACTTATGCTACTGACGGTCAAACATTTCTCCATGATCGAGAAACTCATCTCGATACATGTTTGACCTAACATAAAGTCTCAGGACTTTACCTAAGTTAATATCTAATGTTTACTACATTATAATATAACTTAGATAAATTATTACCAAACAGCTTACTGTTATTTCGAACAGGACGTTTGTATTGTTTACACAGAGATAGTATGCCTCGAGGGCATACATCTCTCTACATCTCCCACTTGCACTCAGGCCCATTTATCCCGTTACCTTATACCATTTTTACACATAAGTCTTCCCGACTTCATGTGGTAGAGCCTTTGTGAGTGGATCTTCTAAAACCGTCTACAGTATAGACTTAAGGAGTTTCTATGTTCATGTTAGACTAACCATTTGAATCTCATTCAAATAATTCTCTTGGTCTATCGAAATCTATAATATTTTATTTCCCTGGACCTTATCTAGTTCATCGTACCTTACGATAATAATTTTAAATTAGTTACTGGTTAATTTAAATGGCTCATATCTATTTCTGATAAAATATCAAACTTTTTGATTACTTTGTAAAAATATATGTTCCATCCCTTTGATGCCTCGCATGTAATGTGTTTGCTCCCACTGACCTTGAAAACTCCTTTTGTGATTCATATAAGTTGGTTCGTCTAAATCATATTTAGAAAACGAACGTATTATCGAATGTTCCAGTTTTCATGGTCATCATGAGCATTTACATCGAGTTCGGTCCGAGTAGATCTGTACACATCTGCTGGCGAAAATGGTTTCATCATAATCTGTTTATAAGAATTAGGATGAAAACCATTCTCGACCAACATGATTGTACTTCACTATTTTCTTTCTGCACCAATCTTTTAACTTAAAGATTTACTTGCAGAAAGTGAGGAAACATTTTCCTTGAGCACGTAAACTAAATTCCAAAATTTATTTACGCACACGGACCTATTCTGATTGCATTAAGTTATAAATCAGAGTTACTACTCCGAATTTCATCCTAGAAGTTGACGAAGACATCATTAATTATGATGTCTAACTTGACTCTTCGTCTCACGAGATTCGAGTAATTATACAACTTCCTAATGATCGATTTAATGAATATCTTATTGATAATGTCCTCATAGAATATTATCAAAACTTAGGCATTACTATCTGGGACTTAACCCAGAGGGAGGACTTAACTCAGAGTCACTTGCTATGGATCGCACCAAGTCTAACTAAGTGTGATTCATACCTTTTAACACGCCGATGTATTAACAGACTTGACCTGAGAGAAAATCATATTTTCTTTTAAGTACGCAAGATTTTATATAGCTAAGTATTTGACAATTCGATCTAATCGAATCAGTTTAAATACTTTTGTTATTTCGTTCTTTATTTTATCAGACTTGTGTTTCATCAAGAACACGTGTCTTAATAAAATATAAGAATAACTTATTTTGGTTAATGTAGACTCAGGTACATTAGTATGTACGAGACTGAGTTCGACAACTCATTCTCCCACTGTCTTATAGATGGGTTTCGGCCATTATATCTATGAGGATAAGATTCACAAGTGTCCTAAGACTTCATAATACGAGAGGCCAGACCCTTCTTTATGTGACTTGTGAAGTTTAGTCTCTCGATACGGCCAAGTCTATTTTGCCATATAAGTTTGCTACTATCTTGTGTATTTATATATTAACATTTAATATATATATATATATATATATATATATATATATATATATATATATATATATTATCGTTATACATATTACTCATTGCTTCAGAAGCAATGTGACGACATTTGTCAAAATGTGTTAACCTTTTGTATAACAATAATTATGAAATCGTGACATCAAAATATGTCACATTTTCATTCCCTCCTACTTATGCCTTTACTAATGATAAATTAAACTATTTAACTCGATTGACTTTCCGGAGTGCCTTCTTCCTTTTCTAAATCACATTTAGATATTAAATAGCCCAACATAAATGAATAGCTATGCAAGCATCGCATGTATCCAAACGCCTGAGCTTTGCAACCTTGAGTGTAGCTCAACAAGTTGCTTGTCTCAAGATCCGGTTGGGATACATAGCCTTGCACCGCTCATGCACTCGTATTCGACTCAAACAGTTTGATCGAATTCTCGAAACTTTGCGGATCAAAATTGTTTTTCCATACAACCTTGAGTGTAGCTCAACAAGTTGTAGGGAGAAACATACTTCGAATATCCTATATGTTCAAGCTGTCCCATATAGAGGTGAGTGACATATAGCGTGAATTTATTTGTTGGACCCAGAATTTAATGAAATCATATTTCTTAAGTATGTTCTTTAGAAGGTCATTTTAATGTCAACGAGAATATAGTTTAATTCTATCAGTTAGGATTTTACTTGATATTCAATTAATCAACCTATTTTACCAGTTAACTTATTTCATTAAAATATTATATTTTGATTCCATTTGTAAACTTAGAACTTACCCTAGTTTAGCATATGTTCAATATTAAATATAGGTAGAATGGCTTTTATCTATCTATACACTCCCACTATTTTTACGATCATTTTAAGTCTTAACAATGAACGATTTAATCGAATTAAATAAATGGGTAAGAGATCTAATCACCCTGAGCCTAACAACCTTGAGTGTAGCTCAACAAGTTGCTTGACTCTGCGATCGGAAGATGACTCTTCATCGATCATATCAGATATGACTCTCTTATCGGTTTTTTACCCCTAGCCATTTATGATCATGAGTGTGCTCATCCAAATCATAATGTTTAGTCTAGTTGGACCCTTGTTTTCGCGTCTATCTTGACTTGGCCCGGCGCTCGGTGTATTCACGAGACGTCGGCTTGGGTCAGGTCTTAGACTACATCATATGTGTTTAAGAAATTGGTTTCTATAGGATTGCCACGTCACAGCTTGAGTGTAGCTCAACAACTGGAACACGGGTCCTATAGTTGCCAACCCCTAAAACAAGGATGGCTACGGCTAATCTTGAAGAAGATTATTAACGTATTTGACTTAGATATAGTCCAGGGTGTCATATAATCATGATTCGCATCATTGCGGTCCAGCGGAACACAACCAGGGAATTGACTAAGCCAGGATCACTTATCCCTTAGACTAGCTAGGGTGATCCAACAAACTAAGCCAAGCACATTAACTAGATCATGGTCCATTGAATGAAGATTGTCATTTTTATATGCGTGCCATAGACTTAAAGGCTTTTATTACAACCTAATTAATCCTATCAACTAGTTGAATCCTTAAATTCAAAATTTTAGGATTTGTTTAATAACTTTTATTAAATCCTTATCAACTATAAGGTTCACGTGCTATCCTAATCGTTATTAGGATTTTAATAAATTTATTAACAACGCTAAAAGCGAAGTCCTTTAATGAGAATTAATTTCATAACAATTAGAATTAAAATATTCATTAAAGGGACTATCCTAATCAGGAATTAGGTCTTAAAGGGTTGTTAAATGTTTTATTAAAACATAGCATGTCATTAAAATTCAATTAATAAATTTTAATGATTTCTTAATGGCTAACCTAAAGGGTTGTCTTTTGTTATCAAATAAGGGACAAGATGACATAGCCATTAATATAAAGTTACACTAATTTTAACACATAAAAAGGGTGTCCTACCATTTAACAATTAAATATAAAATTATTTATCTAATAAACAATTTTGCATGCATTTCTTAAATTTAACATTTAAATTTAAATTGACCAATCTGTCAATGATAACTCTTAGTGATGATAGGTAAGTTGGTCTTTTGACTTGAGGTCATTTTACAAACTTGTGCGTGAACGGTGCCACTTATATCACTGCCCTAGCTTCGACGATAGGCCTATCGAAAGGTCTTTGATTAGGTGTCACTTGAAGCGTACGAGGAGAGTAATGACCAAGAGAGGATTCGTCTCTTCCGGTTAATATTAGTTGGAAGAATATCTGATCAGAGTATTTTGGAAGAAGTCCAACATTTGTTGACAAAAAGATCGATAGAAACTAACCGGATTCAAGTTATTGGGGGTGACAGTTTGACCGCACCCTAGACTTGATCTACACGACATAGTTTAGACGAAGAGACTAAAACTGTGGAACTCATTACAGACACAGTCAGGGTGGTCCCGACAATACTCATGTCAATGAGTCAACCATATAATTATGATTCTGAGGTAGGGACTGCAGCCACTGCTCGTGGTCACTGCCGTATAGGGCTTCGAGCCCAACCTGTAGTAAGGGTCAGGCTGTAGGGTCTCACACAGAGTGCGACCTTCATCTAGTAATAGGTAGAAACGATTAGGGAGAATATGCATTTGATGCAAGGGATAAAATATTTCAAAAGATGTTTGCAATTATCTCCTGCATTCGGGATACATGATCTGGAGTGCAAGTGGGAGATGTAGAGGGATGTGCCTTCAGATCATTTGTATTTGATGCAAATGATAATTTAAGCTTAGATAGGGACTATTTTGTATTTGATGCAAACCGGATTAAATTTGTCGTAAATAGTTTACGACAATATTTAATGAAATAAACGCAAGGAAAAATTCACGGGTAACACGGGAATGTCCCGGTCTATGCCCATGTAACGGCTGGTTTTGTATGATGGCTATGAATTATATATATATGCGATTGTTCGACTTCTTTCTTTACTTCCCTGCATCCACATCTTAGGATAGGACACCTCTCGGAACTCATTAGAATCATCCCGAAGCTTCCCGTCTCATTTTGGCGACTTCCTGTGCAAGTTAGCCGGTTCACGTTAAGGAACCGACCGACTAGATGTCCACCTAGTCGGTCGGCAACTCCTTATGGACCGACTAGTTCTTGTCAGGCTTTTTCCTTGAAGTTACTGTTTGTGCTTAGTCGGTCTAAGTTCAACCGCCGACCGACTAGTTATCAAACTAGTCGGTCAACACTCCTTCTCAGACCGACTAAGTACTGAGATCATTTTTTCGCATCAGGATACTGTTTACCGTTAGTCGGTCAAAGAACGAAAACCGACCGACTAGTTGACGAACTAGTCGATTAGGTATCCTTCTCAGACCGACTAACTTTCAAAAATATATTGTTGCCATTTTTCATCTTTAGTCGGTCTATGAACACTGGCCGACCGACTAGGTTGCAAATTAGTCGGTCGACGAGCCTTCACAGACCGACTAACTCTATAATTTTACAATAGCCCTGTTCACGGTTTGGGTTTTAGTCGGTCACAGTTATATGATCGACCGACTAGTTCCCAAACTAGTCGGTCGACCACCCTTCTCTGACCGACTAGTTGACCCCGAAACCCTAATTTCTGTGCTAGCCGCCGTTTTGTTTTCTTATTTAAACGAGGCTCTCTCTTTCATTTCTTCAGATTATTTTCAGTCTCCCTCTTCCCCAATCATACTCTCCTACCACCCACGTCCTCCCCTTGTTCATTCCTCCATCCTTACGCCTTCCAACCTCCCCAAAGCTCTTCCTCTCTTCTCTTTTCCCTCTTCTTTTGCCCTAGCACGGAGATCTCGTCTCAGATCCAACAGCAACGACGCCGGGAGACGCTGAAATCTTCACCACCACCGATGATCAACATTCCTCGCTGCGCTACCCGCGGCTTGGGAATTTTCGGACGACGTGAAGCTTTCACCCCTTTCAGATTTAACGCCGGATCTTCGTGCAAACGTCAATTTCAGACCTTTTACCCCCGACGAAACGATTGGACGAGGCGTATCAGGGAGACGACGCGCTAGCCACCACAGGCAAGTGTATCACTTGCGTTCTTGGCTATGTTTAGGCCTTCATCTTGTTAGGGATTGTTAATTTAGAACCTTGAGAACCGGACGTGAAATGATAGCGTCCGGGACGCCCTTGATGGCTCAAATTTGACAACGAAATCTGAGTCCAACAACAACAAATGCTGATCTCATAGGATTGACATGCGTGTGCGTGAGTTGTGGACACCCTAGTACAACCCCTCCCTGTTTTGTCGTGTCTTGTCCCTTACCGTCTGCACAGCCCGATGGGCAATAGGGCACTCGCCAAGCCAGAGCGAGTGATCCCTTGTACTAGTTCACAGCTCGATGGGCAATTGGGCACCTGCCAAGCTGGAGCAGGTGATCCCATGTACCGATGCACAGCTCAGAGAGCAATTGGGCACTTGTCAAGCTAGAGCAAGTGATCCCATGTCTTGTCACGATTCTTGGGGTTAGGGGGTAGGGTTGAGCGTGCAAGCGGCAAGAGGGATTGATCCCCCTTGAACCGATCAGGTGTGAACCCTTTCGTGTCTTGTCTTGTCTTGTCGTGTCTGGCTTCCCGTGTTCCGTCTTGTCTTGACACCTGTAGGCTAGTCACATAGTCCATAGCACTCGCTGTGACTACTACTCGTCTTGTTTACTTGTCTGTTGTGTTTTCTTTCTGATGTTAAGAACCTCAGCATGTTAATCAACCAGTAAAACGTTGTAAGTAATTGGTACACTTGTAGTTTGGTCTAATATTTTCTTGTAGACCTTACCTGACGTACAGTTCCTTCTTCTGGTGCTGTACGTCAGGGATTGAGCCAGAGTACGTGGAGGAGACTGACTTGCCAGCCGACGTGGAGCCAGAGAGCGTCGATCCCGAGTACGACCCTGAGGAGGATCAGAGCTAGTGACTGTTGGTATCAGATTCCAGAGGCGATATTGTTCTTGTTGGGTGCGTAGCACCTTTTATGTTTCTTTGACTAGGTTGGGTGCTTGCACCATTAGTTTTACTTTCTGCTGTTGTAGCCCTTCGGGCGTTGAGTCTTGGCACTTTGATATGTTGGAATAAAATCTGCGATGTTCTTTTCCTTCTTGTACTCTTATTGTTCTGTACTAACATGCAGGGACCTGTACCTTTGTCTTGGTACCACACAGACGCTTATTGGGTCAGGGCCCCTCAGCTCTGGCCTAAGCGGGCCTCGTCACGCTTCGCCTCCGCCGTTTTGGGAAGCGGGGCGTGACAGGTTTTAGGGGTGGCCCATGCAGGTCCACGTCCCATCCTTCTGGAAGTACAGAACAGTAAGAGTAAGGACATTCACTTTTGATATTCAAACATTGTACAAGTCTAACCTTCGTCTTTCTGCCAATAGGATGGCCGGACGACGCGTTACCCGATCGGGAAACTTGGGCGACGGAGTTTCGGAAGAGCAGGGCGGAGAGTTCCGTCAGTTTCTGGGTGTGATGAGGGAGATGCTGGACGTTCAGCATCAGCTGGTTCAGCAGTCTCAGCGTGCTGCCCAGGCTCCACCTGTTGCACCACCTCCACCCCCGCCCGCTCCGCGAGCTGCTCCAGGAGTGAAGCAGTTCAATGAGCTGCAGCCGAAAAGTTTCTCTGGGAAGGAAGGACCTCTGGGTGCCGATGAGTGGGTCCAGAGCACGGAGGAGAAGTTGGTTGCTGCCAAGATTCCAGATGAGACACGTGTGGAGATCGCGAAGATGCAGCTGACTGAGATTGCCCGAAACTGGTGGCGTATTGAGGAGAGGCGTCTGCAGAAGCCTGTGGAGTGGAAGACTTTTCGCCACATGTTCAAGGAGAAGTACTTCACCAAGGCGGCTAGGAGAGAGCTGATGGGCAGATTTGTGGATCTGAAGCAGAAGGGCATGACGATCGATGAGTACGAGGCTGAATTTGAGATGCTGAGCCGATTTGCCCCGCACATGGTGAAGAAGGAGGAGAACCGAGCTGAGCGGTTCCGTCAGGGACTGCGTCCGAAGATTCAGTCTTCGATGTCTTCGGCGAGTTTCTCGACTATGAGAGAGGTGCTTGATGCTGCGAAGAATCATGAGGTCATAGCACTCCTGCCTGACACTCCAGAGGACAGAGGAAAGCGCCCTATGGATTAGTACCGGCCACCTGCCAGGCCGATTATGAGGCCAGTCCAGACTGTGCCGTTCAAGCGACCTGGAGCACCAGTGCAGCAGCAGAGCAAGGGTCCCTGCCATTTCTGTGGCAAGCCCGGACATGTTCAGACCAACTGTCGGAGGAAACTGGGATTGTGTCTACTTTGTGGAGACGCTTCGCATGCTGCGAAGGACTGTCCTAGAGCCCGCACTGCTATTGTTGGAGCGCCAGCCCCGTTGCAGATGAGGGCACCTGCTCCGGTTCAGAGAGGACCTGCCATTCGTGGACCACCCTTGGTGCCACAGAGGCAGCTTTACCAGCGGGCGGTGCAGCCCCCGAGGCCGGCCTATACCATGACCGCTGTGGAAACCGAGGAGCTGTATGGAGTGATTGCAGGTAACATCTTGACCTGACCTTTTCATTTCATAATTATATTGTATTGATTGCTTAGTTAGAGTTGTCTGTTCGTTTGATTGTTAGAGTAGCGTTTGACCTTAGATCCTTGATTTCTTAGGCACCATTCTTGTGTCCTCTCACCCCGCTTTGGCTTTGTTTGACTCCGGTGCATCTATGTGCATCTTATCCCGGAAGTTTGTAACAAGGCACTTTATTCCTACCCATGCGCTCCCTAAGTGTTGGGACATCACTACTGGGAACGGAGTAGTGACGGTGAATTTGGGATGTCGGTCGATTCCCTTAGTGGTTAGTGGACATGAGCTATATGCAGATTTCATCGTCCACGATCTGCCACATTTCGATGTCGTCCTTGGCATCGATTGGCTGGGAGATTTCCACGCTTCGATCGATTGTCACAGCAAAAGGGTGGGTTTTCGGATTCCAGGTCATCCGGAGTTCGAGTTCCGAAGCCGTGATGCGTCGCTTGGGCCCATCAGATTTCGGGCCAAGCCGGAGGTGCCGGTGATGGCAGCGTTGCAAATGGTGATGGAGATTGACTGACCAGCGGTTGTCAGAGACTTTGACGACGTCTTTTCGGAGGATATCTCGGGTCTGCCACCCGACAGAGCCTTGGAGTTCGGTATCGATCTGATGCCGGGTGCGCAGCCGATATCGAAGGCGCCGTATCGGATGGCCCCCGCAGAGCTTGAGGAGCTGCGGAAGCAATTGGATGAGTTGTTGCAGAAGGGTTTCATCCACCCTAGTGTGTCACCGTGGGGTGCACCTGTTCTGCTTGTGAAGAAGAAGGATGGGTCCCGCAGGATGGGTCCCGCAGGATGTGCGTGGACTATCGGGGATTGAATGCTGTCACCGTGAAGAATAAGTATCCGCTGCCGCGCATCGACGACATATTTGATCAGTTGGGAGGTTTGAGAGTCTTCTCGAAGTTGGACTTGAGGAGTGGATACCATCAGTTAAAAGTTAAGAAGGATGACGCCCCGAAGACAGCATTCCGGACGAAGTACGGGCACTATGAGTTTGTGGTAATGCCATTCGGCGTGACCAATGCTCCAGCTGTGTTCATGAATCTTATGAACTTAATTTTCTACGACTTCCTGGATAAGTTTGTCGTTATCTTCATTGACGACATTCTTATTTACTCGAAGTCTGAGGAGGAGCACAGCTGTCATATGAGGACAGTACTGGAGACGCTGAGGCGACACAAATTGTATGCCAAGTATAGCAAGTGCGAGTTTTGGCTGGACAGAGTCGCGTTTCTGGGACACGTGGTGTCTGGCGATGGCATATCTGTGGATCCGGAGAAGGTCAGAGCAATCAGAGATTGGCCGACGGCGCGGTCAGCATCCGACATCAGGAGTTTTCTTGGTCTAGCAGGCTATTATCGGCGGTTCATCAAAGATTTCTCGAGGATTGCGGAGCCGATGACGAAGCTGACAAGGAAGGATGAGGAGTTTCTGTGGTCTGATGCTTGTAAGGAGGCTTTCAGTATCTTGAAGGCAAGGTTGACCACGGCACCAGTTTTGACAGTACCGGATCGGAGCGGAGGCTTTGAAGTTTATTGTGATGCATCGGGGAAGGGCCTGGGATGCGTTCTGCATCAGCATGGCCACGTGGTCGCGTATGCTTCTCGTCAATTGAGGAATCACGAGAAGAATTACCCGACGCATGATCTGGAGTTGGCAGCAGTGATATTTGCGCTGAAGATTTGGAGGCATTTCTTGCTGGGTGAACGCGTAAAGATTTTTACAGACCATAAGAGCTTGAAGTACATATTCACCCAGAAGGAGCTCAACATGCGTCAGAGACGATGGTTGGAGCTCATGGCTGACTACGAGATAGATTTGCAGTATCATCTGGGGAAGGTGAACGTTGTGCCGGACGCTATGAGTAGACTTCCTACGGCTATGGTGTATACTACCGACTGGAGGATTCAGCAGGAACTGAAGGAGATGGATTTGGAGGTTGTCCTGCCTGGTGTGATTCACACTTTCATGAATTTGCAGATTCAGTCCACGATTGTGGACCGGATCAAGGCAGCACAGGCAGGAGATCTGAAGTTGCAGAGGATCAGGAGGCAGGTCGAGGCTGGACTGCGTACGGAGTTCGTGATTCATGAGGATGGATCGCTGCGGTACGGCAGAAGACTCTGCGTACTTGCGGGAGATGTTCGCGAGGAGCTTTTGAGTGAGGCTCATAGCTCTCCTTATTCTATACATCCTGGTGGCACCAAGATGTATAAGGATCTCTGACAGAATTACTGGTGGATTGGCATGAAGAGAAGTGTGGCACGGAGCGTTGCCAAGTGTTTGGTATGCCAGCAGGTGAAGGCCGAGCATCATCGTACTGCTGGGTTGCTGCAACCGCTTCCTATTCTGGAGTGGAAGTGGCAACATATTACGATGGATTTCGTGACTGGTTTACCTCGGACCCCGAAACAGAACGACGCAGTTTGGGTGATCGTAGATCGGTTGACTAAGACTGCGCATTTCATTCCTTTCCGAGTATGCCAGTCTACGGAAGCTTTGGCGAGGAAGTATTTAGAGGTAAAATTTCTTCTTTTACTTCTTTGATTTTCCTTCTTGAATAGTTGTGACGTAGGCCGTGTACGTGCAGGAGATCGTACGCTTACACGGGGTCCCAGTGAGCATCGTGTCTGACAGAGATACGAGGTTCACATCTCAGTTCTGGAGAAGTCTGCAGGAGCATTTGGGTACGAGTCTGAGTTTCAGCACGGCGTACCACCCGCAGACCGACGGCCAGTCCGAGAGGACTATCCAGATTCTGGAGGATATGCTGCGAGCTTGCACACTCGACTGGAAGGGATCTTGGGAGGACCATCTCCATTTGGTGGAGTTTTCTTATAACAACAGCTACCATGCGAGCATTGGCATGGCGCCGTTTGCTGCCTTATATGGGAGAAAATGTCGATCTCCGCTGAGCTGGGATGACGTTGGAGATCGGGAGCTGTTGGGTCCAGAGATGATTGTTGAAGCTGTGGATGTAGTGAGAGACATCAGGGAGAAACTCAGAGTTGCACAGGATCGCTTTAAGCATTGGGCGGATGCCAAGAGGAGACCGTTGGAGTTTCAGCCTGGAGATCACGTTTTCTTGAAGATTTCTCCGAACCGCGGAGTTATTCGTTTCGGGAAGAAAGGGAAGCTGAGCCCGAGGTTTATTGGGCCTTTTGATGTGCTGGAACGTGTGGGAGCGGTGGCCTACCGCCTTGCTCTGCCAACATCCTTGGTGGGTGTTCACGACATTTTCCACGTATCCCAGCTAAGTCGGTACGTCAGTGACCCGTCGCACACGGTGGATTTCTCGGAGATCACGGTCCGTCCGGACCTGACCTACGACCAGCAACCCGTGCAGATTTTGGACCGTCGACAGAAGCAGCTGAGGAACAAGGTAGTCGACCTGGTGAGAGTGATGTGGCATCACGGATCGCCTGGAGAGTCCACATGGGAGAGAGAGGATGAGATGAGAGAGCGTTACCCTCACCTATTCTGAAAGAAATTCCGAGGGCGGAATTTTCTTAAGGTGGGTAGGATGTAACGGCTGGTTTTGTATGATGGCTATGAATTATATATATATGCGATTGTTCGACTTCTTTCTTTACTTCCCCGCATCCACATCTTAGGATAGGACACCTCTCGGAACTCATTAGAATCATCCCGAAGCTTCCCGTCTCATTTTGGCGACTTCCTGTGCAAGTTAGCCGGTTCACGTTAAGGAACCGACCGACTAGATGTCCACCTAGTCGGTCGGCAACTCCTTATGGACCGACTAGTTCTTGTCAGGCTTTTTCCTTGAAGTTACTGTTTGCGCTTAGTCGGTCTAAGTTCAACCGCCGACCGACTAGTTATCAAACTAGTCGGTCAACACTCCTTCTCAGACCGACTAAGTACTGAGATCATTTTTTCGCATCAGGATACTGTTTACCGTTAGTCGGTCAAAGAACGAAAACCGACCGACTAGTTGACGAACTAGTCGGTTAGGTATCCTTCTCAGACCGACTAACTTTCAAAAATATATTGTTGCCATTTTTCATCTTTAGTCGGTCTATGAACACTGGCCGACCGACTAGGTTGCAAACTAGTCGGTCGACGAGCCTTCACAGACCGACTAACTCTATAATTTTACAATAGCCCTGTTCACGGTTTGGGTTTTAGTCGGTCACAGTTATATGATCGACCGACTAGTTCCCAAACTAGTCGGTCGACCACCCTTCTCTGACCGACTAATTGACCCCGAAACCCTAATTTCTGTGCTAGCCACCGTTTTGTTTTCTTATTTAAACGAGGCTCTCTCTTTCATTTCTTCAGATTATTTTCAGTCTCCCTCTTCCCCAATCATACTCTCCTACCACCCACGTCCTCCCCTTGTTCATTCCTCCATCCTTACGCCTTCCAACCTCCCCAAATCTCTTCCTCTCTTCTCTTTTCCCTCTTCTTTTGCCCTAGCACGGAGATCTCGTCTCAGATCCAACAGCAACGACGCCGGGAGACTGATCGCGCCCCGGCGTACACGTCCCGGGACGACGGTTGTAGTTTTACCGCAAGCGCACGGTATAGCGGCGAGCGGGTATCGAACACAGGGAGGACGAATGACCGTGCTTGCTCCTAATCAACCTGGCTATTCAGAGGGATAATTGCCTTGGGCGATCCTGTCACAATCGTCAGACAAAAGTGCGAAATATCAAATCAAATAGAGAACGCCTAGGGAATGGGGAATCCCCACTACTCACCGTATTTCACAATTGTGGTTCGCCGGTATCGAAATCGCTAGGATGAGAATTTGGATGAACTAGTTGCAACTAAATGTGGAACCAAGCTCACGCTCTCGCGCTGTTGCCGGTCTATAGCTATCCTAGGTTTGGGTCCAATCTCTTGCAAACCCTAGCCTAGGGAAGCTAGCATTAGGATCAACATCATCGTCCAATTGCGCACCGAGCCCAATTTCTTGCAAACTCGGTCCACAATCTAGATTAGGATAGTTCCTACCCGTCCAATCTCTTGCAAACGGGTATCGGCGCGGAATTGCAACCGGAGATCCTAGCATCGGTCCAATTTCTTGCAAACCGATACTTCGAAAATCCGACTCCAACCCAATTCGGATTTCTAGGGCTTCCTATCGAATTGGGATCCAATCTCTTGCAAATCCCAATTGATGTGAATACCTAGCTATCCGTAGTAATTCGATCCCAATCTAATCCCTAATAACAATCCTAGCTCAATTTCTACCGATTCAACACAAATACGAAATTGGGTTTGTAGGGTTCATCCCCACGCCCCAAGACGTGGAGACTACTCACTAATCATAGCAATAGCACAATAATTAGCAATGAAATAGACAATGGAATTCATCACAACAATGATATAAGCAATAAAAATAGAGTTTTTGTGGAAGAGAAGTGCAAACCAATGTAGATCTTCAATCAACCCAATAAAAATCCAAGTTTTTCTCTTCACCAATCACAATTAATAAAGCTAAAAAGTAGACTCAAAAAGGCTGCAAAAAATCTCAGAGGAGGCTCTCTAAAACTAGGGTAAAAGCAGAGCTTAAATAGCCCCAAAAATCGTCCAAAAATCCTGACCAAAACGCCCCTGCACAGCCTGTTTTCCGCAAATTTCGCTACAGGCAGCGCATCGCACTCGGCCGAGTGACAAAAGTCGCTCGGCCGAGTGAAAACCCTGTAAATTTTCCAGTAAGTCGGGGACTTCAGGGGTCTTCAGTTCGGGGGTGGCTCGGCCGAGTGAGTTGTCGTCACTCGGCCGATGGCTTCACTTCACTCGGGCGGACGGAATTTGCCACTCGGCCGAGTGGGTCTTCTGAAGCTCAGATGGCCAAAAAACAGTAACTTCGGTCTTTTTGAGGGCCTTCGTCTGGGCGCCACTCGGGCGGACGTGGTATCGTCACTCGGCCGATGTGGTCTCCATCGCTCGGCCGAGTACACATGGAAGTCGTGTCTGAACGGGTCGGCCGAGCAGTGTCTGGCTGGTCGGCCGAGTGGCTCCTCCACTCGGCCGAGTGAGACACAAAAAATGCCCAAACTGGTCGTTTTGGCCTCCTCGTCGCTCCGGCGACGTCCATTCTTCTTCCGCTCCTCTCCAACAGCAAAATACCCCTCGGGGAGGTCGTCGGTGGCCGTCTAGATTACACGCATCTCGAGATCACTCCTAATCGCGCCAAATCACCTGAAATGCGACAAAAACAACAAATCGTGAAAAGCATCGCAATATCGTCGATATATCGTGAAAAACATAATTTGGGCGATCAAAATGGCATGCAAACATGCGGGAAAAGGGTGTAAAATAAGGAGTGATCAAAATCCCCCAAGCTTGCCTCTTACTCGTCCTCGAGGAAGATAAGTAAAAAGCGAACCCGGTGGATTCGGAAAACGAAAACGGCGAAAAACGAAAAAAAATGGAAAACGAAGAAGAATGATAACCAAACGAAAATAAAGAAAGAAAGAAAGAAGAGGTAGGATGCTAGATCATTTTCTCAGGACGTGGGTTTCACCTACTCTTATAGCATGCACCGAGTGAGAAATACATGTCAAAGAATCTCATTTTGATATCATAGTAGAATAGTGCAAGTAGAAAATAGAAAACCCACGAACAACGGTATAATCATGAGAAACGGAATGATTTTAAAATTAACATCGCCTGAATCATCTAAAGCGGTATACAAGTCTCAGATCACACACTTTTCAATTGAACGCTTTCTATCTGGAGTATAAGAGTATCACATCATAGAATAGAGAGAATGGAAAAGTATGGGTTTCATGAAATGAATGCTAGGCTTAGATTTCTGGATTTCGTAAAGCTAGAAACAATCTCACCGAGTATAGAATATTACTTAGCCTAGGTTGTCGTGCAATGTCAAGTAGTCGCTCTCTCACACATCAATGGATCTCCTCCCCCAAGCTTATCTATAAGCGTGGTGGCACAAAAATATTTACATCCCCATTTTTATATAGCTCCAAAGGCAAAGAAGAGAAAGAAGAAAGAAAGAAAATAAGCGATTGGGATCTTTCATTGAGGATTTTTTTTCCTCTTTTCTCTTTTTTTTTTTCAGATTTTTTTTTTCTATCATATATACAATGATCCCAATTCAAAGAGAGATAATGATATACGAGAATGTTCTTCTCTCTTTTATTATATATATATTTTTTTTTGGAATAAGAGATTTGGAGCTAGGAATTAATAGCGGGGGAAATGCCATAAAATAGAATCACTAAGGGGAGATTCACCAATGATTTTAAAAGTAGAGAAATGTTGTTCAAGATTTGTGGAGAAAGAAATAAATATAACTCTCGGCTCACTCTATAAGACATGCACGACAACTTCAGCAGGGTAATCTAATCTACTCAGTTTCGATCACAAAAAAGCTAACTAATCCAGATATATCATAGCTAACCATCATTCAATCATCCGGAAGTGAAGTGTACAATTCATGCATATAGAAGTGATAAAGGAAAAGAAGTCAGTACTCCAGATATAGGCATTCAATGCGTGAATCTTGGTGTGTTTTCTGTGATAGCATACATATGAATATTCAGGCTCAGCTAATAATAAAATTTCATCCATTTTCATGAGGAAAAAGTGTGGGCTCCTATTTCTAAATGCAAGCGAGTCATAGCATATGATATCAGAAATGAAATCTAAGACACGACAAATATAGCATGCATATAGAATAAGCTAACTCCACGTAGACATCATCACAGAAAATTCATCTCTAGCATGAGATGAAAAATAAGGAAGAAGTAAAGATAAGAGGAAAATAGAACTATGCAATGCGGCACACAGGAAAGTAAGGAAAACGTGATGCATGGCAAAACAAAAGGAAAATAACGAAAAATGAGTGCAAAAGTGAAAAGCGGTGTGAAAAACTGAAAATAAAGGTGGCAAATCGAAAAAAGAACGTGAAAGCTCACTCCCCCAAGCTAAACGGCACAGTGTCCTCAATGTGCAAAGTGTGGCACACAGAGAGACAAGCAATGTGAGGGGCAAGTGAGGATGCATGCATGATGGGAAGAAAAAATATAAAAAAGGAAAAGTAAGAAATGAAAATATGATGCGGAAATGATGCATGCACAGCTAGGAGTGATACGAAAATAAATATGGCATCCAGAACTCTCCCTCTCTCCCAAAAAAAGATATATATAGATGTGATCAAAAATGAGAATCCCAAGTAGATATGATATGATATGCACAAATAGATATGATCAAACATATAATCCCAAAATAAGTGAGGGGAGGGGGGGTGGACAAAAGTGCATCAGGACCCAGCAGAGACGGGCAGCACAACGACAGGAATGGATCAAGGCATCAAGAGTGCCTAAGAAGGCGGTGCCGCGCCGTCTCCGTCCTGAGGCGGAGGAGGAGGTGGTGGTGGTGTAGGCTGCTGAGCTGGGGTGGGCGTGGGAGTGGAAGCAGGTCGAGCGTGTGTGGGAGTGTGTGTGGGAACCTGCAGGGTGGGTGGGGGTACGCGCGGGAGACACTCTAAGATCTGTGTCAGGCAGTAGTGGATCTGAGGGATCAGGTCAAAGCGTCCAGCCATCGTAGAGACGGTGGAGGACAGGGTCCGAATGTCTCCTCTAAGACCACTCACCGCCACCTCAAGAGCACGTATGCTCTGCAGTACAGTGTCGGGCGGGGGTGGTGCAGAGGGACGCACCGGTCTAGGCTGTGCAGGGCGAGGCTGGCGTACGCGTGTGGAGTATGTAACGGGCTCAGCAGGGAATGGGACAAAAGGGGCCGTGCCTGGAAAAGTGGGCCTGGCCTCGGTGTGAGGCCGGGACACCGGCTGGCGAGAAGTGGGGGCAGCGGCAGCAAAGGAGGCATGCAAAAGAGGCAACGAGGTGGCCGGAGAGGTCCGTGGCACAGACGTGTGGACAGACGCCACGACGCTCTCGGAGAATAAGGCGGCGGTGGAGACAGAGGAATCTCCCGCTGGGGCAGAAGTGTGCGGTCCAAAAGGTGTAACCCCAGCGGAGATCATGCTAACCATGGTCTCCACGACCGAAGTGAACGAGGGCTCTCCGCACTCGACTATGGTCGGCGGGCGCTCGGGGAGTGCGGAGCAAAGGGGCTCCACGGACAGAGGGCCTGAGGTGGCAGAGGGGGTGGTGGGGACAGCCTCGGAAGTGGTGACCGTGGTGGAAGTGGGCTCAGCAAAAGTACTCACGACACTGGTAGAGGTGAGGACAGAAGTGTCAGGAGCAGCAGAAACGACATGTGTGGGCTGAGGGATCACAGGGGCGGCAGCGGGCTCGGCAGGGCGTGCAGCAGGGTCTGCGGGAGCAGCCTGGGCAGCGTGTGCGGCGTGGCCCTGCTCGGCCTCCTCGGCCTCGAGCACGTAGGCGGCGGGGATGAGGACATCCATATCTGGGAGCCAGTCTACGTGGGCCGGTGCAATCTGGGTCCGAGCAGGGCTCGGGAGAATCATGTAATCGACCCCATAGGGGCCGTGCAACCAGACCCAGTGACGCTCGCCGTGCGGACGCAGCATCTTCATCCGGGCCATAACGTCTATCGACAAGGAAGTGGGGCCCGGAACGCGTCGCAGGTCGTCGGGGAAATCCTCGCCGGTCATAAGAGCCAGCAGGGTAATCAGGCCGCCGCAGCATATCGGTGAGCGAGCGCCCACCGATACAATGATGCGGTCTAAGTACCATGCCGCGATATCGATCACGACGGCGGGGACAAGCTCATCTCCATACCTAGACAGAGCTCTGGGACGTGTCATCGCATAGAGCATGTAAAGCTCTGGCGTAGACATCGTGCCCGGCTCATATCTAGCCAAAAAGGTAGTCGCCATGAGGCGCTGGGCAATGCGAAGGCAGGGATGTACGATGGCCGAGTCCTTGGCCCTACTAGGGTCAAAGGCGGCGTGGAGACCCGTGATACGTGCCCAGAAGGCACCGGCGTCGAAAGAGGGTGGAGGGATATGTGTGGGGCCATAACCGCGATCGGCTCCGGGGACTGCGGGCCAAGAGAAAAATGCTCTCATCATATCGAGAGTGACCTGGCACTCTCGATCCATGAACCGGAATGAGCATCCCTCATCGGTCCGGGCGATAGAACTCAAAACCTCAAGTGTCGGACGGGTAAAAGTATCCGCCGACACCTGGAAAAAATCTCGCCAGCCCACGTTGTCGTACAACGTGAGCATCCCCTCAAGTACCCCCAGGCGTCCTAGGTCAGCGAGGTGTGCGAACCTGGAGGGTACGATCGAGCGCTGCGAGATACGCTCGAAGACGGCGCGGTGTGCGTCGTCTCGGAACGTAATCCCGAGCGGCCCGACCAGTGGAGCCGGTGGTGGTGGCTGTGGATCGGCGGGGAGAGGCTGTGCAGGCTGTGGGTGCGCTGCAGGCTGTGCGGGGTGTGCGGAGCCTGCAGGCTGTGCGGGGTGTGCGGGGGACGGTGGAGGAGAGTCCTCCAACTCGTGGGAGGGGCCGGCATCATCCGACCGCTTCCGCTTGGCGGAAGCTCTCTTCGACCGCGGCCGTGTCCGGGGCGGCATATCTGCCCCGAGCGCGCGCCGAAAAAGTGAAAAGTGCGGCGTGTGCACAAAGAGTGGAAAGAGTTTACCCAAACACGCCGCGAGTGCTAAGTAGTGGAAGCGTGCGAAGTCCGCGCCTCCACGAAGTCCTGAGCAGCCCGTAGAAGCTCCCCTGAGCTCCCCTAAGCTCCAAAAAGCAACCGGAGGTGATCAGAAGCGGGGTTGCCGGCGGCGACTCGGGCGGAGTCCGGCGACGGGCGGCCGGTGACGGCAGGCCGAGCGGCGGCGCGCGCGGGCGAGTGGGCGAACGGCGAGGCGAGATCGGGCGAGGGAGAGCTGAGGGGGCGCGGGCGAAGGGTTTTTTCGTTTTCGAAAACTGTGCCCCCCCCCTCGGTTTTATATTAAAAAAGTTACGACTCGGCCGAGTGACTTTACTCACTCGGCCGAGCGAGGCAATTAAAAATTTCTCCCCGATGTCGCTTCGGCCGAGTGGCTTTGCCAGCCTCGGCCGAGTGGAGTAAGTCCATTCGGCCGAGTGACTCAAGCTACTCGGCATGACTCGCCCTAGGAGGGTATCCGATTTACTCGGCCGAGTGCATATATATACTCGGCCGAGTGGCAGTTCTTATGAAATGAGGAAAATAGACAGAGAGTTGGGTACAGCAGACTTCCCTCGTTCGTGAGCGGCTCGGCCGGACGAGCTTCTGGACTCGGCCGAGTGACTAGTATACTCGGCCGAGTGAGCCTTAATTTCTGCTGTTTATCTTCGTTTGGACTCTAAACTCCGTCTTTCTTCCTCCAGTCGATTTCATGCTCCTCCTAGGCATCGAACGCCTTCTTTGGGCGCTCCTCGTGGCCTCATTCATCTTCCTCATGATGGGTCTACCTATCTCCTCTCCTGTCAAGAAAAATGGGACCCGTTATCACAAAATTTTTGGCGATCGACTCAAAACACTAAAAATTTCTAAAACGAAAATAAAGAAAAACGAAAATAAAGCAAAAACCGTCGGGTTGCCTCCCGACAAGCGCTCGTTTTAGGTCGTGAGCTCGACCCCCTATAATTTTCAATCAATGCGGGATGTTTGGTGCATATGAGATGCACCCGTCAAACTTTCCGGGGAGCGCGCTTGGATTCAGACGTGGCGGCGAAGCGTTCTCCCGCGGTGGTCTCCTATCTCGAATAGTGTTGGGGGGAGGCTCCCCCAAGCTAGCATTTGCCCCGGTCAACGGCCTAGCCGGCGATGCCGATTTCCGTACCGGCGGAGCTTTCTTTGGAGACTTTGATTTCGAGAGCTTGCAGAGCTCTCGAATCCTTGCGACATCAGCGTCGCCTTCATCTTCATCAGCGGAGAAGTCGGGGGAATCATCATTATTGTCCTCATGGCCTAAATCCGGGCTTTCATCCAATTCTTCATCAAAAAGGGCACCAATCGAGTGAGGAATCGCCTCCTCTATCACCTCATCAAGGAGGTCCATATAATCGAGCTCCTCATGGTAAGGCATGTGCTTCATTGCCTTGGGAATGTGGAGTTCCACCTCGATGTTTCCGACGTTTAAGGTTAAGGTACCTTCGCGCACGTCGACGATGACTCCGGCGGTGGCGAGGAATGGGCGCCCAAGTATCAATGAGGTGTCTCCCTCTTCCTTAATGTCCATGATGACGAAGTCACATGGCAAGCATATTCCTCCCGGGACTTGAAGTGGGATGTCTTCGGCAATCCCCACCGGCCTTGTTATCCGTCCATCGGCTAATTGAATGCGCATGTCGGTGGGTTTCAACTTTGTCCCGGTGTTAAGCTTTAAGAACATGGAGAGGGGCATGAGACTCACACTAGCCCCTAGATCGACCAACGCCTTTTGAAGAGGCACGCCGCCCAACGTGCAAGGAATCCGAAAACTCCCCGGATCTTTAAATTTTGCCGGCTCCTTTTCTCTCTCGGTGAACCAAGAGCCCTCCTCGGCTAGCATGATCTTTTCCTTCCTCTTTCTCCCCGAAATCAAGTCCTTCAAGAATTTGGCATATGTGGGGATCTCGATGATGGCGTCAAGGAAGGGAATATTTAGGCTAACTCCTCTTAGATACTCGAGGAATTTCGCTAGCCTTTTCTCCATTTTTGCTTTCGCTAGTCTTTGGGGGAATGGGACCGGTGGCATGAAGCGCCTCTCCTCAATTAATAGCTCCGCCCTAGATTTCTCCTTGTCTTGTGGCTCCTTCTCCTTTTCAATCTCAACTACCGGCTCAACCGGCTCCACGCTTTCCTCCACGGGGTCCTCAATAGGAATCATGGCGGGGGTGGTGTCCTTCCCGCCTCTAGTAGTAACGGCAACTACGGCATTGATGTGGCCCGTGTTGCCCCGTGGGTTTTGCTCCGGTTGCGCCGGCAATCTTTGAGTGTTCCGATTGAGCAATGCCAATTGCTCCGATATTTGAGCCACTACGGTGTTAAGGGAGTCTTGCCCCGCCTTCAAAGTAGCATTCACCTTGTTTTGTTCGACCATGAACGCCTCCACTCTAGTTTCGAAATCGAATCTTTGTGGAGCTTGTGGAGGGTTTTGGTTTTGATTCCTCCACCCTTGGTTGTATCCGGGAGGCCTATAAGGTGGGACTTGTTGCTTTGGTTGGAAGTTTTGTTGTGGAGGTCCCCTTGGCGGATAGTATTGTTGTTGGGGTGGTGGTGGTCGAGCTTGATTAGGCGGTTGTTGTGGCGGGTTCAAAGCTCCTTCATTGTTGGCGTAGGAGAATCCCGGGTGATTTCTTGCGGCCGGATTGGACCAATACCCTTGGTTTCCCGCAGCATATTGCACTTGCTCCAAGGATCCTTCTCCTTGCTCTCCTCCCGAATACATGGCTTGAGATTGGTCTTGCCAATCACTCATTTGGCTTGCCGGCGCGGAGGTGGAAGGGCTTCCTTGGGGCTCCGTGATGAATTTCTCCAATCTCTCCACCACCTTGTGGAGAGAATCGAATTTGCTCGTAAGCTCCGCTACGGCCTTTGCCTCGTAGATGCTAGTCGGCTTTAAGGAGGACGTAGAGTGTCCTCGATCATCGCCCCATTGTTGGTTATTAGAGGCCATCTCCTCAATTAGGGCCGTAGCTTCCTCGGGAGTCTTCGACAAGATTGCACCATTCGCCGCGGCATCAATAATTTGTTTGGTCCCCGGTTGGAGACCGTTGTAGAAGCTGTGCACTAACTCCCAATCTTCTATACTGTGGTGCGGACACTGGTGCTGCAAATCCTTAAATCGCTCCCAAGCTTCATAGAGCGTCTCGTGTGGTCCTTGCTTGAAGGACATGAGAGCGCTCCGGATCTTCACCGTCTTGGATGGTGGATAGAATTTATCAATGAATGCATCCGCCAACCCGTCCCAAGAGGTGAAAACTCCGTCAGCTTGCGTCCTCAGCCAATAGAGTGCTTTGTCCTTTAGCGTGAAGGGGAAGAGGCGCAGTCTGATGGCATCAATCGGGACCCCCGGCATTTGGAAAGTGGCGCACTTTGACAAGAATGATTGGATGTGGTAGTGGGGGTTCTCGTGAGCGTTCCCATGAAAGGGGTCTTGTTGCATCAAAACCACCAATCCCGTCTTTAGCTCGAAGTTCTTGTCGGCCGCCAACTCCGGCACGGCGATGGATGACGTAGTAGAAGAGGTTTTAGGCCGAAGCCTATCGCGAATAGAAATTATTCTCGCCATTCTCGCCGCCAATTCTTCGGGAGTTTCCCGGTTGGTCATAAACCCCCCTTCCGGATATTGTCTCCTTTCCGCTCTGAGTCTCCGCGCGGTACGTTCGATCTCGGGATCGAATAATAGGGTTTCGGGGTCCGCCGTAGATCTCGTGTACATGCACAGTGAAAACAGAGTATCAAAGAGATGATTAGTACCGTGGAAGGGTTAGGTAAAAATAGCAAAGGAAATAATAATGGTAAAAGAAATAAAATAAAAAGAAAATAAAAGAAAGAAATAGCTAGGTGAAAAAGAATCAAACGCAATCGCCTCCCCGGCAACGGCGCCAAAAACTTGATCGCGCCCCGGCGTACACGTCCCGGGACGACGGTTGTAGTTTTACCGCAAGCGCACGGTATAGCGGCGAGCGGGTATCGAACACAGGGAGGACGAATGACCGTGCTTGCTCCTAATCAACCTGGCTATTCAGAGGGATAATTGCCTTGGGCGATCCTGTCACAATCGTCAGACAAAAGTGCGAAATATCAAATCAAATAGAGAACGCCTAGGGAATGGGGAATCCCCACTACTCACCGTATTTCACAATTGTGGTTCACCGGTATCGAAATCGCTAGGATGAGAATTTGGATGAACTAGTTGCAACTAAATGTGGAACCAAGCTCACGCTCTCGCGCTGTTGCCGGTCTATAGCTATCCTAGGTTTGGGTCCAATCTCTTGCAAACCCTAGCCTAGGGAAGCTAGCATTAGGATCAACATCATCGTCCAATTGCGCACCGAGCCCAATTTCTTGCAAACTCGGTCCACAATCTAGATTAGGATAGTTCCTACCCGTCCAATCTCTTGCAAACGGGTATCGGCGCGGAATTGCAACCGGAGATCCTAGCATCGGTCCAATTTCTTGCAAACCGATACTTCGAAAATCCGACTCCAACCCAATTCGGATTTCTAGGGCTTCCTATCGAATTGGGATCCAATCTCTTGCAAATCCCAATTGATGTGAATACCTAGCTATCCGTAGTAATTCGATCCCAATCTAATCCCTAATAACAATCCTAGCTCAATTTCTACCGATTCAACACAAATACGAAATTGGGTTTGTAGGGTTCATCCCCACGCCCCAAGACGTGGAGACTACTCACTAATCATAGCAATAGCACAATAATTAGCAATGAAATAGACAATGGAATTCATCACAACAATGATATAAGCAATAAAAATAGAGTTTTTGTGGAAGAGAAGTGCAAACCAATGTAGATCTTCAATCAACCCAATAAAAATCCAAGTTTTTCTCTTCACCAATCACAATTAATAAAGCTAAAAAGTAGACTCAAAAAGGCTGCAAAAAATCTCAGAGGAGGCTCTCTAAAACTAGGGTAAAAGCAGAGCTTAAATAGCCCCAAAAATCGTCCAAAAATCCTGACCAAAACGCCCCTGCACAGCCTGTTTTCCGCAAATTTCGCTACAGGCAGCGCATCGCACTCGGCCGAGTGACAAAAGTCGCTCGGCCGAGTGAAAACCCTGTAAATTTTCCAGTAAGTCGGGGACTTCAGGGGTCTTCAGTTCGGGGGTGGCTCGGCCGAGTGAGTTGTCGTCACTCGGTCGATGGCTTCACTTCACTCGGGCGGACGGAATTTGCCACTCGGCCGAGTGGGTCTTCTGAAGCTCAGATGGCCAAAAAACAGTAACTTCGGTCTTTTTGAGGGCCTTCGTCTGGGCGCCACTCGGGCGGACGTGGTATCGTCACTCGGCCGATGTGGTCTCCATCGCTCGGCCGAGTACACATGGAAGTCGTGTCTGAACGGGTCGGCCGAGCAGTGTCTGGCTGGTCGGCCGAGTGGCTCCTCCACTCGGCCGAGTGAGACACAAAAAATGCCCAAACTGGTCGTTTTGGCCTCCTCGTCGCTCCGGCGACGTCCATTCTTCTTCCGCTCCTCTCCAACAGTAAAATACCCCTCGGGGAGGTCGTCGGTGGCCGTCTAGATTACACGCATCTCGAGATCACTCCTAATCGCGCCAAATCACCTGAAATGCGACAAAAACAACAAATCGTGAAAAGCATCGCAATATCGTCGATATATCGTGAAAAACATAATTTGGGCGATCAAAATGGCATGCAAACATGCGGGAAAAGGGTGTAAAATAAGGAGTGATCAGAGACGCTGAAATCTTCACCACCACCGATGATCAACATTCCTCGCTGCGCTACCCGCGGCTTGGGAATTTTCGGACGACGTGAAGCTTTCACCCCTTTCAGATTTAACGCCGGATCTTCGTGCAAACGTCAATTTCAGACCTTTTACCCCTGACGAAACGATTGGACGAGGCGTACCAGGGAGACGACGCGCTAGCCACCACAGGCAAGTGTATCACTTGCCTTCTTGGCCGTGTTTAGGCCTTCATCTTGTTAGGGATTGTTAATTTAGAACCTTGAGAACCGGACGTGAAATGATAGCGTCCGGGACGCCCTTGATGGCTCAAATTTGACAACGAAATCTGAGTCCAACAACAACAAATGCTGATCTCATAGGATTGACATGCGTGTGCGTGAGTTGTGGACACCCTAGTACAACCCCTCCCTGTTTTGTCGTGTCTTGTCCCTTACCGTCTGCACAGCCCGATGGGCAATAGGGCACTCGCCAAGCCAGAGCGAGTGATCCCTTGTACTAGTTCACAGCCCGATGGGCAATTGGGCACCTGCCAAGCTGGAGCAGGTGATCCCATGTACCGATGCACAGCTCAGAGAGCAATTGGGCACTTGTCAAGCTAGAGCAAGTGATCCCATGTCTTGTCACGATTCTTGGGGTTAGGGGGTAGGGTTGAGCGTGCAAGCGGCAAGAGGGATTGATCCCCCTCGAACCGATCAGGCGTGAACCCTTTCGTGTCTTGTCTTGTCTTGTCGTGTCTGGCTTCCCGTGTTCCGTCTTGTCTTGACACCTGTAGGCTAGTCCCGTAGTCCATAGCACTCACTGTGACTACTACTCGTCTTGTTTACTTGTCTGTTGTGTTTTCTTTCTGATGTTAAGAACCTCAGCATGTTAATCAACCAGTAAAACGTTGTAAGTAATTGGTACACTTGTAGTTTGGTCTAATCTTTTCTTGTAGACCTTACCTGACGTACAGTTCCTTCTTCTGGTGCTGTACGTCAGGGATTGAGCCAGAGTACGTGGAGGAGACTGACTTGCCAGCCGACGTGGAGCCAGAGAGCGTCGATCCCGAGTACGACCCTGAGGAGGATCAGAGCTAGTGACTGTTGGTATCAGATTCCAGAGGCGATATTGTTCTTGTTGGGTGCGTAGCACCTTTTATGTTTCTTTGACTAGGTTGGGTGCTTGCACCATTAGTTTTACTTTCTGCTGTTGTAGCCCTTCGGGCGTTGAGTCTTGGCACTTTGATATGTTGGAATAAAATCTGCGATGTTCTTTTCCTTCCTGTACTCTTATTGTTCTGTACTAACATGCAGGGACCTGTACCTTTGTCTTGGTACCACACAGACGCTTATTGGGTCAGGGCCCCTCAGCTCTGGCCTAAGCGGGCCTCGTCACGCTTCGCCTCCGCCGTTTTGGGAAGCGGGGCGTGACAGCCCAGCTTTGAACGACGTCGAAATCGAATGCCAAATGTGATAGATATGCCCAAAATAGTCATAATAGCACAACTGGTCAGCCCAAAGACACCAGGCCCACCTGACTCTGGGCCTGGGGCACCTGGGCACCAGGCCCAGTCGGCCTGGGCTTGGGCGCCCGGCCCGCCCGGGCCTGGGTGCCCTGGTCCGGGCGCCCAGGCGCCCAGGCCGGGTCTGCGCCCAGGTCCTGGCCAGGGCAGCACCCAGCTTGTCTTTTTTGGGCAGTGGGGCCCACATGGTGGGCCCCAGTTAGGGTGCAGAACCCTAGATTATGTAGAATTTTGTCGGCTCAGTTTTTTTAAGAAAAATTGATTTTGGGCTGAACTTTGGACGATCAATTGGAGGGTTAAACGGACTCCGATTGACTCGTCATTTTTTCCTATGCGTTCACCGTTGAATGCCATTTAAATTGATAGGTTGTATCAATCATGAAGCTCAACGGTGAGGGAGTTAAAATTCACGGAAGTTTGGCCTTTGTGAAAGGCAAACTAAATTGAATTTACTAACTCCAAACTTTAGCCCCACATTGGTTGTGGAGAAAAGGGGAGAGACAGCCGCCTATATAAATAGGGGCCTCCCCCTTCCTTCAAACTTACCCCAAAGCTCAAGATCTGAGCGTCTCCCAAAAAACGTTGGAGCATGCTCGGATCGAAGCTTAAATTAATTCCTCTTCTCCCTATATTTCTGCCTTACTCCAAAAGGTCTCTAGCAAAGCCATGAAGGAGTTCGGATTCGGATCTTAAATATTGGCGAAGACTTTCACTCGTGTGCAACTTTCTTCAGCGCGTGGTTGGCTCGACGACACGAGGATTGCTTGCCTCGTGATGCGGAGCAGTTCGAGGAGCGGTTCGAGGAACGGCTCGGCGTGGGACGGGGATCGGCTCGGAAGACGGTGTGGTACACCTTGCCTGCCCCAGGGCAAGTTTCCGTGTATGTTCTTATAAGCTTTCGTTTTAATTATTCGCAGTAGTTTAGATCCCTCTTGGGGTAGTCGGATCCACCCCGAGTTGGCAGAGATCCTGGCTAAGGGTCTTGTACCTTAGGGCTGCATGTTAATTAGATTAACATATTATGTTCCGTTGCATATTTTTGCTTCCATGTTCCGTCCGACTTAGGATGGGCACGAATTGTGCCCTGAGGGTTCCACGAGAACCCTACAGCGCTCACCCCCAAGCTAAACACAGCAGTGTCCTCACTGCTGAGAACACGCGTGCAAGCAGGAAATGATGTAGGGTGGGGCTGGTGGTTAATGAAAATGGAAGAGAAAAAAGAAAAGAAAAAGATGCAATTGCATGTCCTAATGCCTAGAATATATACAAGCATGCAAATGATGCAATGATGGGTATATGCAAATGGGTGATGATGGGTGTTGATGGGTTCTCCCCTAAGCTATGCTGCTGCGAGGCCCCAAAGAGACAGATGGGCACAAAATATGGAAGGAGGGGGAGAACAGGATCAAAAATGTAAATCAAGCAGGGGCACCACCCTCTGGAGGTAGTAATTGGTCCCGCTGCTGAGGACCAGTTGATGAAATAATAGGTGGGTCAATAGTTGTGAGGACAGGTGTGTCAGAGAATGGGAGGACAGGTGTGTCAGAGAATGGGAGGACAGGTGTGTCAGAGACTAGTGCAACCGACTCAACAGGAGGTGGGGTAGGCGCTGCAGTAGCCTGAACAATATGCTCAGGGAGTATTGTAGGTCTGACAGGAGGAGCAGGTGCAAGTATGACGGGTGGTGCATGTTGTGTCCTCAGAATATCTAGAATGTCCCTAATGTCCCAGCTCACTGACTCGTGGTGGGTGGCGACCGAGCAGGTAAGGGTGGCAAAGTCACGCCTCAAACCAGCAAGCTCAGTCTCCACCGCCATTAGGTGTGCATTAGTGAGGTGGGAGTCAAGTGGTAGATATAAGCTACTAGACACAACCCTCCCTCCATGGGCTCGTGCTCATGTTGCATGGGGTCTGTAAGAAAAATCAGGAGAGGGTGGTCTAGCGTGGATCTTGGTAGAAGATGGGAAAGGAATGGATCCGAGATCTGGTGTAGAGGTGTGGGCAGTGGAATCAGAAGGAGCAGCTGTCGTTGCAACAGAAGTGATGACAGAGACCGCGATTCTTTCCGTGAAGATATTTGATGTGTGGACAGTGGTGGTGCCAGATAGAGGAGCTGTGGACTTTGAAATGATTGGGTTTGAAGGAATGGGGTCCACAGGTACAGGTAGTGTGCTGGCAGAATCAGAAGCGGTGGGGGAGAGAATTGGTGGGGGGCAGGCTCCAAAAAGGTAGTTACGGTAGGCTCAAGAGCAAAAGATACAGACGTGCCCTCAGATACAGGCAGTGAGGATAGTGTGGCAGTGACCTCGGGGGTAGAGGTGTAGACAGCCCTGGAGGTCTCAGGTATGGTGGTGGTAGTGGCATAGACAGAAGGAAGGATAAAAGTGCTCACCAATGGTGTGGTGGTGGTGGTGGAAGGATGGTGGCTCTCACAGGCTCATCATCAGAACTAAGCTCCTAGTCCTCATCGCCATCCTTGACGACAGGCTGGGCAACTGTGGGCTCTAAGACGTGGATGTGTGGGATGGGGTGAATGCTAGGAAGGAGCCAGTCAAGCATGACTGGCTCTATCTGTGTAAGATCGGGGTGGGGGAGATACAAGCGATGCTTGAGACGGGTGCCTAGAAGATAGATCCAGTGGCGCTCATCGTGGGGCCTGATAATGTGCATGCAAGCAAGCACATCTGTGGTCAGTCTGGTAGGCCTGGTGGGAACTACTAGATCGGTAGGAAGATCAAGGCTGAGCATGATGGAGAAAATGGTAAAGAATCCACCACAACAGATCTCTATGGTGACGAAGAATAAGAAATAGGCGGTGGCACAACCAGCGGGTTGTGTAAGATAGTAGGAATGGGTAGAGTGTGTAGGGAGATGTATGCCCTCGAGGAAATTTATCTCTGTGTAAACAATACAAACGTCTTGTTCTAAATAACAGTAAGCTGTTTGGTAATAATTTATCTAAGTTATATTATAATGTAGTAAACATTAGATATTAACTTAGGTAAAGTCCTGAGACTTTATGCAAGGTCAAGCATGTATCGAGATGAGTATCTCGATCATGGAGAAATGTTTGACTGTCTGTAGCATAAGTCTGAAAGGGTTCGTGGTCGTAGATGTTTCGAGACAAGGATATCAAAACATCGGATAGATCATTGTGTCTTAGTCTTCACCGTATAGCGGTGACTTTGGGCTGATCTTTGAACGATCAATTGGAGGGTCAAACGGACTCCGATTGACTCGCCGTTTTTTCCTATGTGTTCACCGTTGAACGCCCTTCGAATTGATAGGTTGTATCAATCATGAAGCTCAACAGTGAGGGAGTTAAAATTCACGAAATTTAGGCCATTGTGAAAGGCAAACTAAATTGAATTTACTAACTCCAAACTTTAGTCCCACATCGGATTTTGAATAAAGGGGAGGGGTCAGCCGCCTATATAAATAGGGGTCTGCTCTCCTCCTCAAAACTCGTCCCAAGCTTTAGATCTGAGCGGCTCCAGTAAATGTTGGAGCACGCTTGGATCTAGGCTTAATTAAATATTCTCTATCTCCATATATTTTCTGCCTTACTCCTGAAGGGCTCTAGCAAAGCCACGAAGGAGTTCGGATTCGGATCTGAAATCTTTGCGAAGGCTTTCACTCGCATGAAACTTTCTTCGACGCGTGGTTGGTTCAGCGACACAAGGATTGCTCGCCTCCGGATGCGGAGCGGTTCGAGGAGCGGCTCGGCGTGGGATGGGGAGCGGCTCGGAAGACGGTGCGAAACACCTTGCCTGCCTCTGGGCAAGGTTCCGGGTATGTGTTTTATAAGCATTAGTTTAATTTAATCGTAGTAGGTTAGATCCTTCTTGGGATGGTCAGATCCATCCTGAGTCCGCAAAGATCTTGGCTAAGGGTCTTGTACCTTAGGGCTAAGTTAAAATGTTTAACTGCATGTTAATTAGATTAACTTGTTTATTTTCCGCTGCATATTTTTGCTTCCGTGTTCCGTCCGACTTAGGACAAGCACGAATTTTAGCCCTGAGGGTCCGCCAAAACCCTTCAGTGGTATCAGAGCATAGGTTTGCGTAACGATCTAGCACTGCGATTTTATTAAACATTGAAATGCTTTTAAAATACCTTTTAAAAAATGTTTTAAAGTTATGAGATAATTTTAAAATGTTTTTAGATGCCTAATGTAATGATTTAAAGTTATGAGATAATTTTTAAAACGTTTTTAGATGCCTTATAAAATGTTTTAAAGTTATGAGATAATTTTAAAAATGTTTTTAGATGCCTTTTAAAATGTTTTAATGTTTATGTGATATTTTTTAAAAATGATTTTAAAAGCCTAAAATTTTATGCGATAAATATTTTAAGTAGCATGCAAATTTTGTGATCTTTTTAAAACAAATTTTTTTATTTTTATGAGATAAAATAAAATGTTTTAAAAATCATAATTTTAACTTTAAATGTTAAATTTAAGTATGCATGCTAAAATTGTTTATTTGATAAACGTTATTCTATTTAATTGTTAAATAGTCGTACACTCTTTTATGCGATAAAATTAGTGTAAATTTATGTTAATGGCTAAGCAAATGTTGTCACTTATTTGATAACACAAGACAACCCTCTTAGGTTAGCCATTAAAAACTCGTTAAAATTTATGAGATAAATTCTAATGACATGCTATGTTTTAATAAAACATTAACAACACTTTAAAGACCTAATTCCTGATTAGGGTAGTCCCTTTAATGAATATTTTAATTCTAATTGTTATGTAATTAATTCTCATTAAAGGACTTCGCTTTTATCGTTGTTAATAAATTTATTAAAATCCTAATAACGATTAGGATAGCACGTGAACCTTATAGTAGATAAAGATTTAATAAACGTTATTAAACAAATCCTAAAATTTTGAATTTAGGGATTCAACTAGTTGATAGGATTAATTAGTTGTAAATAAAAGCCTTTTAGTCTATGGCACGCATATAAAAATGACAAGCTTCATTCAAGGGACCATGATCCAGTCAATGTGCTTGGCTAAGTTTGTTGGATCACCCTAGCTAGTCTAAGGGATAAGTGATCCTGGCTTAGTCAATTCACTGGCTGTGTTCCGCTGGACCGCAATGACGCGAATCATGATTATATGACACCCTGGACTATATCTAAGCCAAATACGTTAATAATCTTCTTCAAGATTAGCCGTAGCCCTCCTTGTTTTAGGGGTTGGCAACTATAGGACCCGTGTTCCAGTTGTTGAGCTACACTCAAGCTGTGAGATTGCAATCTTATAGAAACCAATTTCTTAAACACAAATGATGTAGTCTAAGACTTGACCCAAACCGACATGTCGTGAATACACCGAGCGCCGGGACAAATTAGGCTAGACGCGAAAACAAGGGTCCGACTAGACTGGTCACTATGATTTGGATGAGTACACTCATGATCACAAATGGCTAGGGGTAAAAACCAATAAGAGGGTCATATCTGAAATGATTGATGAAGAGTCATCTTCCGATTACAGAGTCAAGCAACTTGTTGAGCTACACTCAAGGTTGTTAGGCACAGGGTGATTGGATCTCTTACCTATTTATTTAATTCGATTAAATAGTTCATTGTTAAGACTTAAAATGATCGTAAAAATAGTGGGAGGATATAGATAAATAAAAGCCATTCTACCTATATTTAATATTGAACATATGCTAAACTAGGGTAAGTTCTATGTTTACCTATGTAATAAAAATATAATATTTTAATGGAATAAGTTAACTGGACAAATAGGTTGATTAATTGAATATAAAGTTAAATTCTAATTGATAGAATTAAACTATATTCTCGTTAACATTAAAATGACCTTCCAAAGAACAGACTTAAGAAATATGATTTCATTAAGTTCTGGGTCCAACAAATAAATTCACGCTACATGTCACTCGCCTTTATATGGGGCAGCTTGAACATATAGTATATTCGAAGTATGTTTCTCCCTACAACTTGTTGAGCTACACTCAAGGTTGTTTGGAAAAACAATTTTGATCCGCAAAGTTCAAGAATTCGATCAAACTGTTTGAGTCGAATACGAGTGCATGAACGGTGCAAGGCTATGTATCCCAGCCGGATCTTGAGACAAGCAACATGTTGAGCTACACTCAAGGTTGCAAAGCTCAGGCGTTTGGATACATAAGATACTTGCATAGCTATTCACTTATGTTGGGCTATTTAATATCTAAATGTGATTTTGAAAAAGAAGAAGGCACTCCGAAAAGTCAATCGAGTTAAATAGTTTAATTTATCATTAGTAAAGGCATAAGTAGGAGGGAATGAAAATGTGACATATTTTGATGTCACGATTTCATAATTATTGTTATACAAAAGGTTAACACATTTTGACGAATTACGTCATATTGCTTCTGAAGCAATGAGTAATATGTATAATGATAATATATATATATATTAAATATTAATATATAAATACACAAGATAATAGCAAACTTATATGGAAAAATAGACTAGGCCGTATCGAGAGACTAAGCTTCACAAGTCACATAAAGAGGGGTATGACCTCTCGTATTATGAAGTCTACGGACACTTGTGAATCTTATCCTCATAGATATAATGGCCGAAACCCATCTGTATGACAGTGGGAGAATGAGTTGTCGAACTCAGTCTCGTACATACTGATGTACCAGAGTCTAGATTAACCAAAATAAGTTACGCTTATATTTTATTAAAACACATGTTCTTGATGAAACAGAATTCTGATAAAATAAAGAACGAGTTAGACTTGGTGCGATACATAGTAAGTGACTCTGAGTTAAGTCTTCCCTCTGGGTTAAGTCCCAGATAGTAATGCCTAGGTTTTGATAATGTCCTATGATGACATTATCAATAAGATATTCATTAAATCGATCATTAGAAAGTTGTATAATTACTCGAATCTCATGAGAAGAAGAGACGAGTTAGACATCATAATTGATGATGACTTAGTCAACTTATAGGATGAAATTCGGAGTAGTAACTCCGATTTATAACTTGATGCAATCAGAATAGGTCCGCGTGCGTAAATAAATTTTGGAATTTAGTTTACGTACCCAAGGAAAATGTTTCCTCACTTTCTGCAAGTAAATCTTTAAGTTGAAAGATTGGTGCAGAAAGAAAATAGTGAAATACAATCATGTTGGTCGGGAACAGTTTTCATCCTAATTCCTATAAACGGATTATGATGAAACCGTTTTTGCCAACAGATGTGTACAGATATACTCGGACCTTACTCGATGTAAACGCTAATGTTGACCATAAAAATTGGAGCATTCACTTATAAGTTCGTTTTTCTAAATATGATTTAGAAGAACCAACTTATATGAATTAGACAGAAAGTTTTCAAGGTCAGTGGGAGCGTATAAATTACAAGCGAGGCATCAAAGGGATGGTACATATATTTTGACAAAGTAATCAAAAAGTTTGATACTTTATCAGAAATAGATATGAGCCATTTGAAATGACTAGTAAAAAATTTAAATGATTATCGTAAGGTACGATGAGCTGGATAAGATCCAAGGAAATAAAATATTATAGATTCCAAAAGACCAAGTGAATTATTTGAGTAAGATTCAAATGGTTGCTCCAACATGAACATAGAAACCCCTTAAGTCTATAGAGTAAACGGTTTAGCTATCCACTCACGAAGGCTCTACCACATGAAGTCTAGAAAGACTTATGTGTAAAAACGGTCTAAGATACCGAGATAAATGGGCCTGAGTGCAAGTGGGAGATGTAGAGAGATGTATGTCCTCGAGACAATTTATCTCTGTGTAAATAATACAAACATCTTGTTCGAAATAACAATAAGCTGTTTAGTAATAATTTATCTAAGTTATATTATAATGTAGTAAACATTAGATATTAACTTAGGTAAAGTCCTGAGACTTTATGCAAGGTCAAACATGTATCTAGTTGAGTATCTCGATCATGAAGAAATGTTTAACCGTCTGTAGCATAAATCTGAAAGGGTTCGTGGTCGTAGATGTTTCGAGACAAGGATATCGAAACATCGGATAGATCATTGTGTCTTAGTCTTCACCGTTTAGTGGTGACGATGATCTCATAGTCATTTTGACTTGGTGAAGTCGAAGATGAGACACATGTGGTCATTAGAGAATGAGTTCATTGAACGATCCACAAGAGTTATCATAGGGTTATATTGACCAATCTGTCAATAATAACTTTAGTGATGATAGGATAGTTGGTCTTTTGACTTGAGTTCATTTTACGAACCTGTGCGTGAACGGTGCCACTTAGATCACTGACCTAGCTTTGAGGCTAGGCCTGTCAAAAGGTTTTTGATTGGGTGTCACTTGAAGCGTATGAGGAGAGTAATGACCTAGAGAGGATTCGACTCTGCCGGTCAATTGGAGTTAGTGTCGTAGAGTTAGTTCGGTCTTTAGTAAAATCTTTGATCAGAGTATGTTGGAAGAAGTCCAACGTTAGTTGACCAAAGATCGATAGAAACTAACCGAATTCAAGTTATTGGGGTTGACAGTTTGACCGTACCCTAGACTTGTATTAAACGACATAGTTTAGACAAAGAGACTAAAACTGCGAAACTCATCACGAACACAGTCAGGGTGGTCCCAACAATACTCATGTCGATGAGTCAGCCACATAATTATGATTCTGAGGCAGGGACGACAGCCACTGCTCGTGGTCACTGCCGTATAGGGCTTCGAGCCCAACTTGTAGTAAGGGTCAGGCTGTAGGGTCTCACAAAGAGTGCGACCTTCGTCTAGTAATAGGTAGAAACGATTAGGGAGAATATGTATTTGATGTAAGGGATAAAATATTGCAAAAGATGTTTGCAATTATCTCCTGCATTCAGGATACATGATCCGGAGTGCAAGTGGGAGATGTAGAGGGATGTGCCCTCAGATCATTTGTATTTGATGAAAATGATAATTTAAGCTTAGATAGGGACTATTTTGCATATGATGCAAACCGGATTAAATATGTCTTAAATAGTTTAAGACTATATTTAATTAAATAAATGCTAGGAAAAGGTTATCGGTAAGACGGGTTCATCCCGCTCTTAACGCATGATCAAATCGTGTCCAAAATGGAGTTCAAACGAGCCCAAAAAGTCTATTTAAAATTGTTTTAGATAGAAGCCCAAAACCCGCCCAAAAGAATAGGCCCAAGTTCTTTTTGTTTAAGAAACAGAAAAAAGGGGGCCGCACGTTTGCGTGCCTGGGCAAAATGCCCAGGCGCTGAGCGCTATGCAAAACATGGCGGGGCCCGGGCCCAGGCCCAGGCCAAGGGCCTGGGCCCACGCCCAGGCGCCTGGCGCTGGCCCCATGCCCACTTGGGCCCATACGGGTCCAGGCGGGCCCCATGCTAGACTACTCGCGCAGTGGCTTGTGGGGCCCATGTTCTGGGCCCCACAGAGAGGGTTTTCTAAAACCTATGCGCAGTTTTGGGCGGCTGAAACTTTTGGCAGAATAGTGCTTTGGGCTGATCTTTGAACGATTAATTGGAGGGTCAAACAGACTCCGATTGACTCGCCATTTTTCTTATGCGTTCACCGTTGAACGTCCTTCGAATTGATAGGTTGTATCGATCATGAAGCTCAACGGTGAGGGAGTTAAAATTCACGGAAGTTTGGCCTTTGTGAAAGGCAAACTAAATTAAATTTACTAACTCCAAACTTTAGTCCCACATCGAATTTTGAGTAAAGGGGAGGGGTCAGCCGCCTATATAAATAGGGGTCTGCTCTCCTCCTCAAAACTCGTCCCAAGCTCTAGATCTGAGCGGCTCCTGTAAATGTTAGAGCACTCTTGGATCTAGGCTTAATTACATATTCTCTATCTCCATATATTTTCTGTCTTACTCCTGAAGGGCTCTAGCAAAGTCACGAAGGAGTTCGGATTCGGATCCGAAATCTTGGCGAAGTCTTTCACTCGCATGAAACTTTCTTCGGCGCGTGGTTGGCTCGGCGACACGAGGATTGCTCGCCTCGGGATGCGGAGCGGTTCGAGTAGCGGCTCGGCGTGGGACGGAGAGCGGCTCGGAAGACGGTGCGGAACACCTTGCCTGCCCCAGGGCAAGGTTCCGGTATGTGTTTTATAACCATTAGTTTAATTTAATCGTAGTTGGTTAGATCCTTCTTGGGATGGTCAGATCCATCCCGAGTCGGCAAAGATCATGGCTAAGGGTCTTGTACCTTAGGGCTAAGTTAAAATGTTTAACTGCATGTTAATTAGATTAACTTATTTATTTTCCGCTGCATATTTTTGCTTCCGTGTTCCGTCCGACTTAGGACGAGCACGGATTTTAGCCCTGAGGGTCTGCCAAAACCCTACAGAGTGTGCCATCTACTGCCCGTCTGAGCAGTCGGGTTGTAACGACCTGTAATTTTCAATACTTCAATTTACTTATTTTTACATATTTTAAAAATAAATTTTACTTTTTAAATGTTAGTCAAGAATTTTATAACAAAACTGATTTCAAAATTTCTTTTAAAAATATTTTGAAACACAAGACTAATTATGAGGTATTTCAATGATTTTAGATTTTCTCAAATACTCAACAACTCTGATAAAAATTCGTTTTCAATAATTATCGTTTTGGGTCGACGAATTAATTTTCTATTCAAACATCTTCAAAATGTTTTCAAACTTCTACAGTAGCATCCTATTATCATTTAGGGCTCCCCACATTAATTTCACAATTTTCTGATATCATTTCAACCTAGAACCTGCAAACCCGCTTTCTAAACATTTTGGCCTAAAACCAGTATTTCCGTAGCTCAAATCCCAAAACAGATCTCGTATTCACGATCCTCGCGTTGATCCGATCCCGTGGGTACGTTTTCGTAATTTTTCGGAGTCGTTTGTGAAAATGGACTTGTATCCCTCCGGTTTTCACTAATTACAATTAGTAATTAACTTTTAACTACTTACTTAATCACTTTTACCCCAACCACCCTCTTAATCCACTGTTTGGTTGGTTGGATCTGAATCATTTCAGATCCAACACTCATCTAACCCATTAAAATCATTGTCTCCCCCTTATTACAACTTTACCATTGATAATCCCTATTTAAACCCTCCCAAGCTTCACAATAATCAACACACAGTAAAAATCCCCCTCTCTTCGTTTATTTCCAAACCCAGGCCGAAGAAACCCATGCCCTCTCTCTTTTCGCACGTCGCTCGCCCTCTCCCTATCTATCTCTCTTCCCCCTCTCACCCTCGCTCTCGCCCGGAGGAGTTCCGCCCACCGCCGCCAAGTCCGACGCCCACCCTCGCTGCTCCGACATCGCCTCGAACGCCGACAAGCCCCGCACACCTCCGCCGAGCCCTCCGGACGTCCACCGCCCCGACTCACCGTCAGCGTCGCTCGCCGGCCCACCGCCACCTCCAACTCACCACCGCCGCCGTAGCCCTTCCCCCCGTCTCCCCGTCGTCCTCCAAGAGCCCACCGCTGCCATCTTTCTCTCTCTCTCGCTCCCTCCGACCCACCGGTGTCGCAACCACCCACCGCCGCTCACCGGTGCTCCGCCCCGTCCGCCGTGCACCCCGAAGCCCGCCACCTCCCCGTCGCCGTCTTCCGCCACGAAGGCCGCCGCCGCAAGAACAACCCCCAGCTCTCGCACGTAACGGTGGGTGCGTAAGACCACGGTGGCACAACCATAAATACGAAGTTATTTCGTATTTTTCAATAATTAATTAATTAATTAATAGGTTTTATGATATAAAATCCATAACTTGAAATACAGGGCTCAGAAAATATGAGGCTAGCTCTGGAAAATCAGAAACAATATTTCGGATCCAATGGAACAGGTCTCATCTAGATCAGACGCCTACTTTTTTTAGAATAATTTTTTGAACTTAAAAATTAAATAAGTATAATTCATTCTAAAAATCATAACTCTCTGTTTTCACGTACACTGATACGTGATAAAATTATAGGTAATCGTAATCTTCGAGGCGGTCATTTTGACTGCTCAATCAAGTAATTCCGACTAGGATTGCTCCCGGAACAATTTACGGAAGATGTGCGTCACTTAAATAATTTGGGTTTTTAAACTAGTATTGAGTTTCTAAAAATTATAAATATTATTATAAGCTCCATAAAAAGTTTTTCTCTTGCAGTAAAACTATTTTTATCATATATAGCCTATATAAAAATTTAGAACGCTTTTCATCACCATTTTAACCAGTTTTAAAAATCAAAACGACCAATTAATTAGATAATATTTAGTGTAACCATTAACTGATATCTGCTTGTGTTTGCAGGTGCCAATCCTTGCACTCTAACTCCATCCTCGTCTTGCTACGACGATCCCAATAGCGTAAGTCACAGTAAATTCTAACTTTAGACATTTGGATAGTGTACGTAATGGATGATAGTGTACCAAATAGACATACCGCATGCTCGAAGCATGGAATCAGTAACTTAGTTGTTGGACTTCAAATCATTACTTAAGACTGACATTCTCTCTTGAGGTTTCTGCCTTGACTTTTCAACAAGCGAAGCTCTTTGGAGTGTCGTTAATGCTTTTGAACATCTTTACTTTTGGAACAACACATTGACATACCGTATTGCTACATAATGACCGAATGATATACAGTGTTGACATCATACTACTAGAACAGCTTAATGAAATTGAATGCTTAAAAGTAGCTGGCACTGCACTGGGTTTTGGGGGTAAACTTATATTAGTGAAAGTGCGGGAGTGACCGCGAGCCATCTACACAGTGCACTGTACCGACCGTCTAAATGAAATGTACCGACTGAAGTGAAATGAGATCCGCCCGGGTGAGCGCCCCTGTGGCAGGAGATGAGCTCAATGGTTGCACAATGTACCTTCCTATATAAGTCACGTAGTTCTAGTCTTACTATTGCCTGCTGGTTATAACATTGTTGCTACCATGCCACAGTTGTTACTCTTGTACTTTACTTTTACACTTGCACCGTCACCTTTGCTTTGAACACTACACTAGCACTTTACTTATCGCTCTTGCATGCATTTCCGCCTTTACCTTATTTTTCGTGTTTGTTTACTATAGACTGCTCCATATTTGTGCACTCCTATTCTTCTATCGCTAGAATGATTGTGACTTACCTATGGTTCCATCTCGGTGGCACCGCAGACGATGCACAAGTTGACTTAGGCCCTCCTGAGTTTGCAGAGCCGTTGCACGATCCTGGGATTGTCGACTTTTATATTCAGAGTGTATGTGTGATGTACCTTCGATGTATTTCCTTTTCGCTTTAATTTTCATGTATTTTATGAGAGAGTGCTGGATTGTTGTTGCACTTTTAATTTGTGAACTGTAATAATGTCTGTTGGCTTGAGTATTATTGTATGTCTCTGCATCGTGGCTATGTTGATTTCACTGGTAAACTGCAGACCTGCGAATAAACCAAATATGTAACGGGCCCCCGAGAGCGGGTCGTTACAAGTTTGGCAGTCCATGCAGGTCTGCGCTAAATACCTCGTGAACAATATAGCAAGATCAGGATGTACTGTATATGATACTCAACAAAGCTGACAATCTTTCTATGTATGCAGGTGCGACATTCAAACATTGGACGAGAACACTTCCGAGAGTCCCAATGGAGCTGACCTTAATCAAAAGTCATTAACTAAACCTAAATTTTGATAGGATTAATTAGTTGTTAATAAAAATCTTTCTGTATCGGTTGCACTCATATAAATGATAATCTTCATTCAATGGACCATGATACCGGTCAATATGCGTGGCTAAGTCTGTTGGATCAACCTAGCTAGACTGGGCATAAGTGATCCTGGCTTAGTCACTTCCCTGGCCGTGTCTGCTGGACCATAAGGACGTGAATCATGATTATGTAACGCCATCGATCTTCTTCACTAGCAACCTCCCGTTAAGCTTGATGACCTTTCGATTGACCTTCTTAGAACCTTTCTATTTTTAGATAATCTTTCTATCTTAATAATCTCCTTAAGATATCTACATATATAAATTCTTACTAAACTTTATGTACATGTCCTTTGCGTTTGATACTCGAGAAATGGACGGACACACCTCAGAGAGCCCCAATGGAATCGATCAGTCTGGAGCCAGCAACCAGACCAGCAACGGACCAACTCCCACAGTGCATCAGATCTCGGATCTGGCATTGCGAGAAATGGTCCAGGCTATCAAAGGAGAATATCATCCTACTGGAGGCATCCAACAATTTCGCTCCCTCCACCTGAAGACCTGGAAAGGTGAGGATGGCCCGATGAAGGCCGAGGAATGGCTAGAAAGTACTGAAGAGAACTTGAGAGCCGCCCAGATCGAGAAGCATGCCTGGGTGGACACTGCCAGGTCCCAACTAACGGATGGAGCCAGAGTCTGGTGGGTCTCTGCAGAAAAACGTCTTCAACGACCGATCGAATGGGAGACATTCACTGAACTTTTCCGCACCCAATATTTCTCTCCTGAGGCTCAGATGGAACTTCAGGCTTAATTTGTTGGGTTGAAGCAAGGTTTCATGATAGTGGAACAGTATGACGCCCGGTTCACCTGGCTGAGCCACTTCGCTCTCGAGATGATTGCCACACCCATAGACCGAGCCTGACGCTTCAAGCAGGGTCTCAACATAGAGATCCACCGGAACTTGGTCGGACGTCCACTGTGCACTCACACCGAGGTCCTGGCTGCTGCTCGTGAACATGAGTTCATTGAGAAAGAAGAAAGGCGTGCGATGGCTGCCCCTTCCATAAGGCCCCCACCTTCAACGACTACTGCTGGGGCCAGCCGTCAGCCATCATCCGACCAGATATATCGCCCGATCCAACAGACCCAGTTCAAGAGGCAGGCACCACCGCAATGTCCAGTGTGTCACCATTGTGGTAGGCTTCGACATGTGAAATCAGAGTGCCGTTGGTACCGAAATCTCTGCCTGGTTTGTGGAGCGGAAGATCATCTTGCTAGAGATTACCCTGATGCAAGAGCACGAGTTACTACCACTGCCACAGCTACTGCCCCTGCTGGATACGCTTCTCATCGACCACAACATCCTCTGCAACGACAGGCCTACACGATGATCGCAGAAGATGTCGAAGCCATCGACCAGGTGATTGGAGGTATGAATTATCACTTTTGATATTATACTCGTTCATTTGCAATCAGTATATCATCGTAGCTGTTATGTTAATGCTAGTCTTGAGAATAGCTATAAAAGCTATGGTGATGTCAATAGTATGTATTCATGTATTCATCTCTTGTTTTCTTGATGCCATGATATCACATTATATTTCATGCTATTAACAACTTATTTTCCTTTATCGTGATCGTTCATCAAGCCTTCCTCTCGATCGTTGAAATTGCTTAGGCGATTATCGATCCTCTTAAATTCTGAGGACAGAATTATTTTAAGGAGGGAAGGACGTAACGACCAGTAATTTTCAATACTTCAATTTACGTATTTTTACGTATTTTAAAAATAAATTTTACTTTATAAATGTTAGTCAAGAATTTTATAACAAAACTGATTTCAAAAATTCTTATAAAAATATTTTGAAACACAAGACTAATTATAAGGTATTTCAGTAATTTCAGATTTTCTCAAATACTCAAAATAACTCTGATAAAAATTCGTTTTCAATAATTATCGTTTTGGTTCGACGAATTAATTTTCTATTCAAACATCTTCAAAATGTTTTCAAACTTCTACAGTAGCATCCTATTATCATTTAGGGCTCCCCACATTAATTTCATAATTTTCTGATATCATTTCAACCTAGAACCCGCAAACCCGCTTTCTAAACATTTTGGCCTAAAACCAGTATTTTCGTAGCTCAAATCCCAAAACGGATCTCGTATTCACGATCCTCGCATTGATACGATCCCGTGGGAACGTTTTCATAATTTTTCGGAGTCGTTTGTGAAAATGGACTTGTATCCCTCTGGTTTTCACTAATTACAATTAGTAATTAACTTTTAACTACTTACTTAATCACTTTTACCCAACCACCCTCTTAATCCACCGTTTGGTTGGTTGGATCTGAATCATTTCAGATCCAACACTCATTTAACCCATTAAAATCATTGTCTCCCCTTATTACAACTTTACCATTGATAATCCCTATTTAAACCCTCGCAAGCTTCACAATAATAAACGTATAGTAAAAATCCCCCTCTCTTCGTTTATTTCCAAACCCAGGCCAAAGAAACCCGCGCCCTCTCTCTTTTCGCACGTCACTTGCCCTCTCCCTATCTCTCTCTCTCCCCCTCTCACCCTCGCTCTCGCCCGGAGGATCTCCGCCCACCACCGCCTAGTCCGACGCCCACCCTCGTCGCTCCGACGTTGCCTCGAACGCTGACAAGCCCCGAACGCCTCCGCCGAGCCCTCCGGACGTCCACCGCCCCGACTCACTGTCAGCGTCGCTCGCCGGCCCTCCGCCGCCTCATACTCATCTCCGCCGCCGTAGCCCTTCCCCTCGTCGCCCCGTCATCCTCCGAGAGCCCACCACCGCCCTCGTTCTCTCTCTCGCTCTCTCCGACCCGCCGGCGTCACAACCGCCCACCGCCGCTCACCGGTGCTCTGCCCCGTCCGCCGTGCACCCCGAAGCCCGCCACCTCCCCGTCGCCGTCTTCCGCCACGAAGGCCGCCGCCGCGAGAACAACCCCCCAGCTCTCGCACGTAACGGTGGGTGCGTAAGACCCCGGTGGCACAACCGTAAATACGAAGTTATTTCGTATTTTTCAGTAATTAATTAATTAATTAATAGGTTTTATGATATAAAATCCATAACTTGAAATACAGGGCTCAGAAAATATGGGGCTATCTCTGGAAAATCAGAAACAATATTTCAGATCCAATGGCGATGGTCTCATCTAGATCAGACGCCTACTTTTTCCAGAATAATTTTTTGAACTTAAAAATTAAATAAGTATACTTCATTCTAAAAATCATAACTCTCTATTTTCACGTACACTGATACGTGATAAAATTATAGGTAATAGTAATCTTCGAGGCGGTCATTTTGACTACTCATTCAAGTAATTCCGACTAGGATTGCTCCCGGAACAATTTACGGAAGATGTGCGTCACTTAAATAATTTGGGGTTTTAAACTAGTATTGAGTTTCTAAAAATTATAAATATTATTATAAGCTCCAAAAAAAGTTTTCCTCTTGCAGTAAAACTATTTTTATCATATATAGCCTATATAAAAATTTAGAACGCTTTTTATCACCGTTTTAACCAGTTTTAAAAATCAAAACGACCAATTAATTAGATAATATTTAGTGTAACCATTAACTGATATCTGCTTGTGTTTGCAGGTGCCAATCCTTGCACTCTAACTCCATCCTCGTCTTGCTACGACGATCCCAATAGCGTAAGTCACAGTAAATTCTAACTTTAGAAATTTGGATAGTGTACGTAATGGATGATAGTGTACCAAATAGACATACCGCATGCTTGAAGCATGGAATCGGTAAATTAGTTGTTGGACTTCGAATCATTACTTAAGACTGACATTCTCTCTTGAGGTTTCTGCCTTGACTTTTCAACAAGCGAAGCTCTTTGGAGTGTCGTTAACGCTTTTGAACATCTTTACTTTTGGAACAACACATTGACATACCGTATTGCTACATAATGACCGAATGATATACATTGTTGACATCATACTACTAGAACAGCTTAATGAAATTGAATGCTTAAAAGTAGCTGGCACTGCACTGGGTTTTGGGGTAAACTTATATTAGTGAAAGTGCGGGAGTGACCGCGAGCCATCTACACAGTGCACTGTACCGACCGTCTAAATGAAATGTACTGACTGAAGTGAAATGAGATCCGCCTGGGTGAGCGCCCCTGTGGCAGGAGATGAGCTCAATGGTTGCACAATGTACCTTCCTATATAAGTCACATAGTTCTAGTCTTACTATTGCCTGCTGGTTATAACATTGTTGCTACCATGCCACAGTTGTTACTCTTGTACTTTACTTTTACACTTGCACCGTCACCTTTGCTTTGAACACTACACTAGCACTTTACTTATCGCTCTTGCATGCATTTCCGCCTTTACCTTATTTTTCGTGTTTGTTTACTATAGCCTGCTCCATATTTGTGCACTCCCATTCTTTTATCGCTAGAATGATTGTGACTTACCTATGGTTCCATCTCCGTGGTACCGCAGACGATGCACAGGTTGACTTAGGCCCTCCTGAGTTTGCAAAGCCGTTGCACGATCCTGGGACTGTCGACTTTTATATTCAGAGTGTATGTGTGATGTACCTTCGATGTATTTCCTTTCCGCTTTACTTTTCATGTATTTTGTGAGAGAGTGCTGGACTGTTATTGCACCTTTAATTTGTGAACTGTAATAATGTTTGTTGGCTTGAGTATTATTGTATGTCTCTGCATCGTGGCTATGTTGATTTCACTGGTAAACTGTAGACCTGTGAATAAACCAAATAAGTAACGGACCCCCGAGAGCGGGTCGTTACACGGGTCATCCCACTGAGGTGTACAAGCTCTGGGAATGAGTGGGTCCCGACCTCAGGCCTAAGAAAGATGGTGGTGGCGATGTGGTGCTGTGTGAATCTAAGGCATGAGTGGATGATGGATGAAGACTTCACCCTACTATGGCTGAATCTGCGAAGGCCAGAGACATGATGCCAAAAACTCTCGGCGTCAAAAGATGGTAGCTCCACGTCAGGCGCGTAGGCCTGGTCTGTGTCTGGGATAGGTGGGAAATGGAAGTGTGTGCGGATCATAGCGTATGTGACTACAATGTCATGATCCAGTAGCCGGAAGTGAATACCATCCCTCTCCTTGACGATGGAACTCATCGCCTCATAGGTGAGACGAGTGAAAGTGTGTGCACGCATCGTCAGGAAGTGGTCCCAACCTATGTCTGGTAGAGCCTATGGACGCCCTGAAAGATGCCCAGGCTCGTGAGTGCAGTGATGGATGCAAAGCGAGTAGGGACAATAGACTGACGGGATACGATCTCGAATCACGTGTGGTGAGCGGCAGCCCTAAAGACAATGTCATATGTCCTCAAAGTGTTGGTGGGTGTGGGTGGATGGGATGGAAGAGGAGGAGTGCCTGTCAGAATGGGAGTGGGTGTGGTGCGTGGAGCCTCGAGTGCTAGATGCATGTGGGATGGTGAGCGTGAGGATGTGGGTGAGGACGTGGTGATGTCCAAATGCTCAGCGGGTGAGGGTGATCGACATCGGTGTCGTGTAGGCCGAGAAGAGGAGGGACCGCGATCAGTGGCATTCCTCTTCTTGGCAGGGGAATTCCTAGGTCTAAGCCTAGGTGGAATCGTGATGTGTGGGCTGCTAAGCGATGCAAACAAGCGATATGGTAATAACAATAAAGCAAGGAACGAGTGTACCGATATGCGTGAGTCGCGGCGAAAGAAAATGCAAGTATATGCACGATTCCTCGAAGCCAAACTTCCCCCAAGCTGCTCCTAAAGCAGCGTCTCCTCGCACGCTCCAAATGTACCTGCAAAAGATAATTAAGATATTATTAGAAGTGGGTTATGAAATTAATTTTGGTTTGTGATTCTAAAATAGAAAAAATTAGAATGAGGGGGTTCAAATTGGGAATAATGGAGAGATGGAGGTGTGGAGAGAGTGGGAGGGGAGGAGGTGGAGAGGGGAGCAAGGGGGTCGGACCGAGCTGGAGCAGCGGCGACGCTCAGGCGGCGGGTGCTACGGAGCTCCGGCGTGTGGTGTAGATCGAGTAGGGTTAGGGCGCTGGGGGTTTGGGAGCTCGGGTTAAGAGATTTGAATTGGGGGTGGGCTGCTCGGTTTAATAAGAGGGTTGAGTTCGGCTCGATTTGGGTTAAAAAGTGGGCCCCCCCTCTTAGTCGATGCTCGGTCGAGCAGCGTAGGCTGCTCAATCGAGTATAAAAAGATATGAAATTTAAAATTTGATCCCCAAATTGTCGCCCAGCTGCTCGACCGAGCTGCTTACTCAGCTCGGTCGAGCTGAATTAATTACAGAGTAGTGTTTTTCAGCTCATCTTGCTCCGACTGTATCTCGACCGAGCAGGGTAGCTGCTCGGTCGAGTCGAATTGATTACAGAGTGAAGTTTTCAGCATATTTGGACTCCGACTGTAGCTCGACCGAGCAGGGTAGCTGCTCGGTCGAGTAAAATTAATTACAGATTGCTCTTTGGTTCTTCCCTTCAGTTGACTGTATCTCAACCGAGCTGGGTAGATGCTCAGTCGAGTGATGCCCTATTGCTCTCCAAGCTAAGTCTGGCTCTATTAATCATCTCATATTGGTTCCTTCTCCTCTTATCCATGGGTTTGTGTGCTCTCTCCATTGTTCACCTGTACAAGGAAGAACACATCAAAAAATTTATATTTTTATATTTTATGATTTTATAATAAATTAAAAACGTTTTTATTTTTGTTTTTGAATAAAGATAAGAATAAAATAAAGAAATAAAAATAAAATAAAAGAAAATTCGGGTTGCTTCCCGATAAGCACTTGTTTAAAGTCATAAGCTCGACTCCATATGATTTTCAATGACACTCCTTGATGTTGGGTGCATGTGAGATGTGCCCGTCGTGCTTTCCAATGAGACCAAGTGGAGGGAGTTGGCGCACATCGCTTCATTGGCCCTCAGTGGCCATGCATATCGTAGCCTCCGGTTGTTGATCATGCAATGGTATAACCGACGGCTCCTCGTCTAAGACTCTCAAATAGGCGACCAACGCCTTGTCGTGTATGACGTCGCCATCATCATCTAAGATCTTCCTCATGGGACCTCTAGTAAATTCCTCCATAGCATATTCCTCAGTGGCATCATCATCTAGGAGCTCAAGATAGCTTGCATCCTCGTGCGGGAAGCGTGCCTTCATTGGCTTTTACAGTTGGAACCCGATCTCAATGTTGCCAATGTTCATAGATAATGTCCCCTCACAGACATTGATCAAGACTCCAGCTGTGGCCATGAGTGGACACCCCAGGATAATCTAAGAACTCCCTTTCTCAGGCATGTTCTTGATGACAAAGTCCACCGGCACGCATATCCCACATGGTATCTGTAGAATGACGTCGCGTGCTGCTGAGGAGGTTGTGGTGGCCTCGGTTGGGATGGTGGTTGTAATGCTCCATTAGGGTTGCTGCATGAAAATCCGGGATGTGATCTCAACGCCGGATTTGACCACTGAGGTTTCCCCTCACCTGCTATATAATTGACTTGCTCCGCCGGTACACCCGTTCCTTCACAGGACCCTTCTATTGGAGCGTACCCTTGCTCGATGTAGTCCTCATGTATAGCATAAAATGGAGTTCTGGAAGTAGTAGGGATATCATCCAACCTCTGTTCAATTCATGCAATCTACTTGCAAAGAGTCAAGTTGGCCCTCAAGCTGTGTGGCTATCTTCACTTCTGAACTTGTTCCTCTAAGTGTCGAGTGTTCATCGCTCCATTATTAGTTATTGGAGGCCATTTGTTCTAGCAATGAGGTGGCCTCCTCTGGTGGCTTGGATAACAATGCGCCTTGCACTGAGGCGTCGATGATCATTTTGGTGTCGGGCTTGAGACCATTGTAAAAGCTCTGAATAAGGTCCCAATTCTGCATGCCGTGGTATGGGCACTGATGTTGCAGGTCCTTAAATCGCTCCCAAGATTTATATAATGACTCCGGTGGAAGCTGCTTAAAGTTGGTGATTGCCGCTCTGATCCTCACCGTTTTGGACGGTGGATAGAACTTGTTGATGAAGGCCAAGGCCAACTGTTCCCAAGTTGTGAAAGTATTTGTAGGGTGCATGCTCAACCAATAAGCAGCCTTATCCTGCAGAGTGAACGAAAATAGTCTGAGCTTTATCGCATCACCGCTCACATCCTTCACTTTCCAGCCGCCAGCTGCGGTCTCAAGATAAAGGATATACTGTATAAGTTGGGCTGCAAGTGATCCCGGATGTTTCCAGTACGCAAAGGAGTATTAGTAGCTTCTGCCATTGATTCTTGAGAAATATGGATCCTCTTTTCTGCTCTGAGCCACCTTGCTGTTCTTTCAATCTCGGGGTCAAATAATGGATCATCAGAACCCCCGATGCGAGTGTTCATGCACAAGCAACAACTCATAGAAGATTGTCAGTAGCAAAGTAATAAAAAGGATAAAATTATGGAAAGATAGGAGATGGTAAGAATATCTAACAAGTTCTTCAATAAAGAAATAAACCCTAGTATAAACCGTTACCTCCCTGGCAACGGTGCCAAAAGCTTGATGCGCTCCGGATTTACACCGAAATCTACCGCAAGTGCATGGTGTCAGAGCTTTGTAATATAGAAAAATGTCGATCCCACAGGGAGGTGATGCTTATATAGTCTTGGATATTTTCTAGATCTCATAACAATGTTAGTAGGCGTATTCAAAGATGGTTGTCACGATTATCTCCTAACGGTGTTATCAACAATGTAAAGAGACTAGGGCAATAGGAGTCACCACTAGGATCATCAGATGTCGATGCTAGGTTAGAATTCTTACGTTGAATTGGCTTTATTAGGAAGAGATTGTCGCATCTAAAATGTAGAAGTCATGACCAACTGTCGTTGTGCCACTCGTCTAACATATCCCATGTTTAGCCCCACCGTCATGGATAGCCTCATCCGCGATCCATGCATTATGATCGACAACTGTTTCAATCTCTATTTACGCCACTGTCGTGGATTAGAGCTTTGATATGTGTATTGGTGGCTCTCATTGATGCTACTGTCGTATGTCATCAATTAGTAATATAGGATATTGGTAGATCCCATCAAAGTGCGTGCCACTATCGTGGTCACGAACCCTAATTGGATTCACTAACATACCTAATTAAGTGCATATGATATCCATCCAAGAAGTATGCGCCACTGTCGTGGTCACATACCCTATATGGAATCTCCTACAAACTTGGCTGGATCAACCAAAACACATCTCTTTTATACCAAAACAACATAAAAATCCTAACTTTATATCTAAATCGTAAGATCCAAGGGCTAATCCATTAGTCCGAGATCACAACTCATAGAATTATCGATAGAATATTCAATAAAAGCAAGAGAGATCATCATCACAATAAAAGACATTGAAATAAGCATATAAAGTCTAGAGATCGTTACCAAAACATTGTAGAGCAATAACCAATCGCAGAGAATTAAGAACTCAAGATTCCAAGCAAAAGCAATTAATAAAAGTCCAATATTTGTCTTCTACAAAATAGCGACGGCTATGAAAACTCTCTAAGAAGACTAAACTAAAATTAAAACTAAGGAAAACAACCATCTCTTTAACCTGGGGTAAAAATAGTGCTTAAATACAATAAGGATGGACCCCACAAAAATCTCAAGTTATGTACAATCTGGCCCACTAGATAGTCAGGTTGCGGCGCCCTACTCGGTAGAGTAGCGAGGCCGCTCGGTCAAGCTGGATGCACGGCTCCGCTTTGCTACTTCTTTGGCCTAGGGCTGATATGGGCTACTCGATTGAGTAACCCCTCCACTCAGTCGAGATACAGTGGGTTTGAAAGGTCTTCAGAATCAACATACTAATTTGATTGTGCTCGGTCGAGTAGAGGCTCTGCTCGGTCGACTCACCATGCTTGCTCGGTCGAGCTACAGTGGAGGGAGATACCATCGAAATCTTCACTATGTTTTGATTCCACTCGGTCGAGCAACTGGTCTGCTCGATCGAGCGGCTTTGGGATCTCGAAATTTTGCTAAGTGTTGGTAGCTGTCGAGTTGGTCTGACCGAGTGACATGTCTGCTCGGTCGAGCGAGGCATGTCCGATCTACTGGAGCTCCATGAGTGTCAGCTCGGGAGCTCCATGAGCAGCTCGACCGAGTTGCCTGGGAAAACAGCTCTCTTGCCCTCTTTAGCTATTAACTCTCCTTCTCTTCTCCTCTTCTCCTCCAATATTCTTCTTCATCTTGATGAACACCTATTGAACCTTGCCAATGATGCTCCAGATGGCTCGGATGTGTTCATGTCCAATAATTGCTCCAATTGGCTCCAAAGTTCCTGAAAATTCACAAATCTAAACGAAACTCAAATATAACGTTAAACGCGTGATAATATATGAAAATGTGAACTTTGGATGGTGAAAATGATATGAAATGATGCGGTAAATGCATGGAAAATATGGACACATCAAGGATCTGATTCAGTGTCGGCTGAATACCAGGAATAAGGGCAATATAGGCCTACTGAGTAGAGACGGCCTGCGTGAGAGCTCGAAAATCGACTCTAAGTCCAGTCACTGTCGACTCAACCGTGTGCATGCACAGGTCTCTGTCGTCAAGAGCAGAGGTAGATGGATGTTGTCACGTCCCGCTTCCCCAAGTATGGAAGGCGAGACGTGAAAAGGTCCGCTCAGACTTAAAGCCGTGAAGCTACAGTCTGATAAGTGTCTGTGTGTTCATCCATTCGCAAATTCTTGCATTGCAATGAAACAATAATAATAATAATTTAGAAAGCAGGCAATAATTAACCCACATTCAAAAATAACATCCAATCTTTATTCAAAGCATCCATAGATATAGTCATAAAAGAAGTACAAGAGTCTGAAAAGAAAGGCCCCAAGTATGGCCGAAACTAAGACATAGATAAGGTGCTACGCACCAAAAAACTAACAACAACAACTAGGAAAACAAATAGCAACAAAGAAAAAGCCTCCAGGTGAGACTAGGATATGTCTCTGGTATCCTCGAACTGAACGTCATCAGAAGCCTCAAGCTCGACGTCAGCAAACTAGTCTTCCTCAGCAACTACCTCGGACTCAAAGCCTAACATGTGACACCCAAAGATAAAAGGGTGCATGTCAGCAAAAATCTCCAAAAGGTAAAAAGAAGAGACTTTTGTGCAAGGAAACATAAGGGTAATGAATGCAACTAACAGTTTACAACATGATGACATGGCATAATATTTATTGAATGCAGCAATTTAAAATGAACATGATAGTTAACAATGCATGTCACGTTGTAGCAAAAATCTACTAAACAATATTTCACGATTTCACGAAAAGCTAGTAATCACGTCGTGCACAGAGTTTACGTCTTTCAGCTGAAGTTGCTGTACGGGCAAACTTCTACGTTGAGTGATCGCTTAACCCTACCCCTCCACGTGTGTCTGAACTGGTGCTCAGCTTCTGGTTCACGAGCCAGGAAGTGTTGTTATGGCATAGGGTTGTACCTAGCCTTTACATGCTATATGAGTCAGAATCCTACTCGCTGCAGTTTTTGATTCATTGTAGCGTGTGCTACGCATTCATGGCAAGACAATAAAATGCATGAAATGACATGTGATATGCAACATTGATAGTATAAAAGGTAGTCATTGCAAACAACCAATGCATACAGAATATCAGAAATAAACTTGACATGTGATATGTATGAACATGGCATGGCAAGGGTGTCGGATCTAGCTTCGTTATCAAGCTAGATCAAGCATGTGTGTCTAGGCGACTATCATTTCATCGCCTAGCCTCTTTTACATCAAATCTTAGAATAGCCTAAACATGGCTTAACATTAACTGAGTAAGTTTCACTTGCCTGAAATAACGTTCGTAAATCTCAGATCAAAGGGTCCAGAATCTTCTTATGAGCTCAAACCAATTTCCAACCTACAGTCCCTTATTAATTAAATTCAATTAGTTATTAACCAAACCAAGGAAAATACGGCTTTTAATCTTGTTAAACATGTGGGTGTACGGGTTCCTACGGATCAGGGACTTACTTTAACACGACGCGAAGGCTACATTGGCGCTGGGTAGCGACGTCAGGGGTTGGATTTTGGCAGTGAGCAAGGTATGGTGTTGTCTTGCGGTGAAGATGGAGACAACTAGAGGGGTAGTAGCACGTCGGCAGGAAGATGGCACTGGTCGGCGGCCGACGGGGGCAAGGGAGGCCGGCAGCCGGACTGTCGGCCTAGGGTGGCCGGCGGTTTAAGGTGGCCGGGGGCTGCTGTGCAGTTTAGGTTGGCCGACGACAGGGCTGGGCTGTGCATGCAGCGGAGGATGAACGACAGGGGGGTCTACCAGCAGCTTGAGGGAGAGAGGGGGTGCAGGTGGCCGGCAAGGCGGCGGCGCTGCACGTGGTGGCCGACGACATGGGAGAGGGGGCTGGCGGTTCTGTCAAGGGGAGGCCTGCAGTTTTAGGGGGGTGCACGCGGAGGTTAGCCGGTGGCAAGGGAGGGCCGGAGCAATGAGGGTGGCGGCTACATTTTTCGTTTTGGGAGAAAACCAGAAGGTTGGCTTACGTTATAATAAGGGTGTTTGCTAAAGAGGGTAGAAAAAGGGTGGACTTAGGGGTATATTGGAGAAAGAGTGTGAGAGGGGGACGGTAGATTTAGTGCGGCAAATAGCCTAGGAAATATTGCTTGATACATAAGATCAAAAGTTATTTGATTTGATTTTTAATTAGGATTCGAATTTTGAATTAGCTTAGGGCTAATTATAGATTAAAGACAATCAATGTGAAGGGTCAGCCTAACGGTGTCCAAAAAATACAAGAAAAATATCGGAACGACCGTGACGACGAGAGGGTCGAGAATATGATGATTGGTCATGTGCTAGGTTAACGGAAAACGGTACTAAAAATAAATAGCCAAACGTCGAAGTCTAAAAGTGAAGACACACATTCATTCAAAGCTGATTTGTGGGAGAATGACCCGTGAAATGATGTTCATAAAAAATTCCACAAATAACTACTCTCTCTGAGGGTCACAACGATATATAACTTCGCGCGTTTGGGATACAATAAGAGGTCACAATAAATACACGTACGAAAAATAAAGTACGCGCACGAAAACACATGATCGAAAAGCGATCGTTACATCCTACCAACCTTAAGAATGATTCTGCCCTCGGAATCAACATCATCTACTGCTCAAGAAATAAATTCGGGAAGCACTCTCTCATCTCTTCCTCGCGCTCCCAGGTAGACTCCCCAGGTGAACCATGATGCCACTGCACTCTAACCAGGTCGACGGTCTTATTCCTCAACTGCTTCTGTCGATGATCCAGAATCTCTACTGGTTGCTGCTCATAGGTCAGGTTTGGTCAGACCGTGATCTCTGAGAAATCCACAGCATGAGATGGATCACTGACATATCGACGTAACTGAGATACGTGAAACATGTCGTGAACTCCCTCCAGTGATGGCTACAACACCAAGCGGTAAGACACTGCTCTAACTCGGTCTAGGACGTCAAAGGGTCCAATATACCTCGGACTCAGCTTGCCTCTCTTTCCAAATCGAATAACTCCTCGATTCGGGGAGATCTTCAGGAAGACATGATCTCCAAGCTGAAACTCCAATGGTCGCCGTTTAGCATCAGCCCAATGCTTGAAACGGTCTTGAGCAATCCTCAGCTTCTCCCTGATGTTCCTTACAACATCCACCGCCTCAATAATCATCTCTGGCCCTAACAATTCCCCGTCGCCAATGTCATCCCAGCTCAGTGGTGATCAACATTTCTTCCCATAAAGCACAGAAAATGGTGCCATGCCAATGCTCGCTTGCTAGCTGTTATTATAGGTGAACTCCACATGATCAAGATGATCCTCCCATGATCCCTTGAAATCCAACATGCATGCTCTCAGCATGTCCTTCAGAACCTGAACCGTCCTTTAGGACTGGCCATCTGTCTGTGGGTGGTACGTGGTGCTGAAACTCAGAATCGTACCCAGACTCTTCTGCAGACTCTGCCAAAACTGAGATGTGAATCTCGTGTCTCTGTCCAACACGATACTCACGAGGACTCCGTGAAGTCGCATGATCTCCTGCACGATTCACGATACATCACTTTCTATACTAGGGAAAGGAAATAAAAATGGTGAGTAAAAGAATTTACCTCCATGTATCTCCTGGCTAGCGTTTCTATTGACTGTCCCACTCGAAAAGCGATGAAGTGCGCAGGTTTGGTCAATCGGTCTATGATTACCCAAACCGCATCATTCTGCTTTGGACTTCGAGGCAGTCCAGTCACGAAATCCATAGTGATGTGTTGCCACTTCCACTCTGGAATCGGAAGTGGATGTAGCAACCCAGCTGTATGATGATGCTCTGCCTTCACCTGCTGGCATACTAAACACTTGGCATCACTCCATGCCACACTCCGCTTCATGTCATGCCACCAGTAGTTCATGTGAAGGTCATTGTACATCTTTGTGCCTCCAGGATGCACAGAATACGGCAAACTATGTGCCTCAACAAGCAGCTCTTCTCTAACATCTCCAGCTGGCACACAAACTCTGGCTCCATTCCTCAGCAAGCCATCCTAATGAATCAGAAAGTCAGTCTGCAGACCGGCTTCTACCTTCTCACGGATCTTCTTCAGCTTCGGATCTCTAGCCTGACCTGCCTTGATCCGATCCACGATCGTCGACTGTATCAACATACACATCAGCGACGAAACCTCTCCAGGGAGCCCAATCTCAATGCCTAACTCACAGAACTCCTGCTACAACCTCCACTGTGAAGTCAACATCATAACTGTTGGAAGTCTGCTCAGTGCATCAGGAACCACATTCACCTTGTCAGGGTGATACTGCAAGTCGATCTCGTAATCCACCATGAGCTCCAACCATCGACGCTGCCACATGTTGAGCTCCTTCTGTGTAAAGACGTATTTCAAACTTTTGTGATCAGTGAAAAATCTTCACTTTCTCACCCAGCAGGAAATGCCTCCAGATCTTGAGTGCGAATATGACTGCAGCCAACTCTAAATCGTGCGTCGGGTAGTTCTTTTCATGAACCTTGAGCCGTCGAGAAGCGTACGCGACCACGTGTCCATGCTAATGCAAAACTCAACCGAGACCCTTGCCAGATGCATCGCAAAAGACCTCGAAGCCACCACTCCGATCTGGCACAGCTAGAACAGGTACTGACGTCAATCTCGCCTTCAGAATAGAAAAGGCCTCTTGATAAGCATCGGACCAAACAAACAGTATATCCTTCCTCGTCAGTCTAGTCATCGGCTCTGCAATACGAGAGAAATCCTTGATGAAGCATCAATAATATCCTGCTAGCCTAAGAAAACTCCTGATCTATGACATTGTCCGCGGAATCGACCACTCTCAGATAGCCTAGATCTTCTCCTGATCCTCGGATATGCCATTTCCTGACACCATATATCCAAGGAAGGCAACTCTTTTCAACCAGAACTCGCACTTGGAATACTTCGCATAAAGAAGATGCTTTCTCAGAATCTCCAGAACTGTCCTCAAGTTCTCGGCATGGTCCTCTTTCGACTTAGAATAGACCAAGATGTCGTCAATAAAGATAATGACGAACTTATCTAAGAAGTCGTAGAAAATCAGGTTCATGAAAACTACAGGTGCGTTGGTCACACCAAAAGGCATGACCACGAACTCGTAGTGTACATACTTCGTACTGAACGCTGTATTCTGCACATCAACCTTCTTCACTCTCAACTGGTGATATCTGCTCCTGAGATCCAGTTTAAAGAATACCCTCGAACCTCTAAGCTGATCAAAAATGTCGTCTATACGCGGCAATGGATACTTGTTCTTGATGGTGACGTCATTCAACTCTCTGTAGTCCACGCACATACGGTGCAAACTGTCCTTCTTCTTCACTAGTAATATAGGTGCTCCCCATGGGAACACACTAGGATGAATATAACCCTTCTGCAAGAGCTCATCCAACTATCTACGCTGCTCCTCCAACTATGCCGGAGCCATACGATATGGTGCTTTTGAAATGGGCTGCGCTCCGAGAATAAGATCAATCGAGAACTCAATAGCTTGATCGGGCGACAGTCCTGACATCTCCTCGGGAAAGATGTCATCGAAGTCCCTCACCACAGCTAGTCTTCCCTCTTCCATCTGCATAGCTAATATCTCCTCCACTGGCTTGGCCCAAAATCTGACTGGCCCAAGCGAACTGCTACCGCTACTGAACTCGAAGATCGGATGACCTGGAATCTCAAACACCACCTTCTTCCATCGACAGTCGATCGTAGCAAAGAAACTCCCCAGCCAATCCATCCCAAGAACGGCATCATAATTGGTGATGTCGTGGACGATAAAATCGGCATAAAGCTCGTGTCCACAGACAACCACGGAACAAGATCGGCAACCAAGGTGCACTGAGATTACACCATTCCCTGTAATGATATCCCAACTCTTGGAAAGAGGGAAAATCAACAGAGAATGCTTTTCCACAAAACTCCGAAATAAGATGCACATAGATGCATCGGAGTCGAAGAGAACTCGAGCAGGAAATGCACAAACAAGGATAACTCCTAACAAACAAGCTAGCAATCAAAATCTATTCTAGCAAAACAAGATCTAATCTAACATGCAAGATCAACTAACGAAAAGTAAAGACTAGTTTGAGGATTACCTGTAATAACTCCGTCCTCAGCCTCCGCCTCTACCGTAGTCATTGTGAAAGCTTGCTTCCTAGGCTGAGCTGCCTGCTGGAACGCATGCTTCTGGGATATAAGAGGAGTTTCATGACCGGCAGTTACTGGTGCTCTCTGCTGCTGATTAGAACACGGGCAATCCTTCAATGTATGCGTAGCATCGCCACAAAATAAGCACTGGCCCAGCAACCTCCTACATTGCTCCTTCACATGACCAGCTTTGCCGCAGTGATAGCACACCTTTTGACTAGGCCCACCTGGCCTCTTAAACCGTGCAGACTGATTAGGCTTAATCAGACCTAACCACAGCTCTGGCATGCTCCATAGGCCTCTTTCCTCCTCCTGAAAACTGTACCTTCTTCTGATTAGCAATCAATTCCTGCCTCTTTACAGCTATAAGCAACCTCCGGTACGAGTCCAAGTACGAAGAAGACATCGAACTCTGTAGATCCAAGGAAAGACCCTGAAGGAATCGCTGAGCTTGATCTTCGGGGGTCCGCACCAAATTCGGCATTAAGCAGCATAATCTGGTGAACTCCTGGTGGTACTGGTCCATCGTCAGACTTCCTTGCTTCAAGTTGATGAACTGCTGCATCAACTCCCTCCTGGCAGCTTGAGGGAAGAACTCCTCATCAAATCTAGCTTTGAATGTAGCCCAAGGGATATGCCTCACTAGCATCTCTTCCTCAGCATCCCACCAACTACGGGCATTGTCCTTCAGCCGCTTCTTCACCAACTCGAGCCATCCAGCCGGGTCATTCTTCGAAAGAAGCAGGTTGTCCTCAGTGTTCCTCATCCATTCTTCAACAGCCAAAGGTCCTTCTGATCCAGTGAAGTACGTCGGGCCCAGCTCTCGAAACTGCTTCACTCCAGGCTCGAAGCGAGGGGCATTCTGAAGCATACCCTACTGTACTTGCATTATCTGCTACATCAGCCTCATCATCTCAGGAATGGTATTGGCTGCATCAGCTCCATCATCATCTCTTGCTCCACCACTAGCTCGGGTACTACGTCTTCCTGCCATCTAAGACAAGGAAAACGTTCACATTAGACTCCAATTTTATGACTCGAATGTTTCGAACGTTTCAATGGATGTTTTATTATTGTTGTTGTTTCGATATTTCGTAGGTGCAATGACCTACATGGGCCACCACAAAAACCTGTCACGTCCCTCTTCCCCAAGTATGGAAGGCGAGATGCGAAGAGGTCTGCTCAGACTTAAATCTGTGAAGCTACAGTCTGATAAGCATATATGTATTCATCAATTCACAGATTCTTGCATTGCAATGAATCAACAACAATAATAATTTAGAAAGCAGGCAATAATTAACCCACATTCAAAAACAACATCCAATTTTTAATTCAAAGCATCCATAGATATAGTCATAAAAGAAGTACAAGAGTCTAAAAAGAAAGACCCCAAGCATGGACGAAACTAAGACATAAATAAGGTGCTATGCACTGAAAAACTAACATTAGCAACTAGGTAAAAAAACAGCAACTAAGAAAAAGCCTCCAGGTGAGACTAGGATAGGTCTCTGGTATCCTCGAATTGAACGTCATCAGAAGCCTCAAGCTCGACGTCAGCAAACTAGTCTTCCTCAGCAACTACCTCAGACTCAAAGCCTAACATGGGACACCCAAAGATAAAAGGGTGCATGTCAGCAAAAATCTCTAAAAGGTAAAAAGAAGAGACTTTTGTGCAAGGAAACATAAGGGTAATGAATGCAACTAACAGTTTACAACATGATGACATGGCATAATATTTACTGAATGCAGCAATTTAAAATGAACATGATAGTTAACAATGCATGTCACGTCGTAGAAAAAAGCTACTAAACAATATTTCACGATTTCACGAAAAGCTAGTAATCACGTCGTGCACAGAGTTTACGTCTTTCAGCTGAAGTTGCTATACGGGCACACTTCTACGCTGAGTGATCGCTTAACCCTACCCATCCACGTGTGTCTGAACTGGCGCTCAGCTTCTGGTTCACGAGCCAGGAAGTGTTGTTATGGCATATGGTTGTACCTAGCCTTTACATGCTATAGGAGTCAGAATCCTACTCGCTGTAGTTTATGATTCATTGTAGCGTGTGCTACGCATTCATGGCAAGACAATAAAATGCATGAAATGACATGTGATATGCAACATTGATAGTATAAAAGGCAATTATTGCAAACAACGAAAGCGTACAGAATATCAGAAATAAACGTGACATGTGATATGTATGAACATGGCATGGCAAGGGTATCGGATCTAGCTTCGTTGTCAAGCTAGATCAAGCATGTGTGTCTAGGCGACTATCATTTCATCGCCTAGCCTCTTTTACATCAAATCTTAGAATAGCCTAAACATGGCTTAACATTAACTAAGCAAGTTTCACTTGCCTGAAATAACGTCCGCAAATCTCAGATCAAAGGGTCCAGAATCTTCTTATGAGCTCAAACCAATTTCCAACATACAGTCCCATATTAATTAACTTCAATTAGTTATTAACCAAAGCAAGGAAAATATGGCTTTTAATCTTGTTAAACTTGCGGGTGTGCGGGTTCCTACGGATCGGGGGCTTACCCTAACACGACGCGAGAGCTACACTGACGTCTTGATTTGCTAGACTAATAAGAATCTAAAACAAAAATAAAAACAAAATTCAACTAAAACTAAGATAGACATGTGAGGTTGTCTCTCGATAAGCACTCGTTTAATGTCTTGAGTTCGACCCCTTATGATTTACGTTGAGCGTGTGATGTTCGGTGCATAGGAGATGCACATATCAAATTTGGTGAGGAGGCTAGTAGGATTGAGATGTTCTACATCTTCTTGTTTGGCCTCCTTTATGGGCACCTCCTCTCTCATAATGCTGGGGGATGAGTCCCCCAAGCTTTGGCTCTTAGCTTTAGAGCGTTCCATGTTCTTTTATGGCGGTGATGAAGACTTTGCAGGTGGTGCGTGCTTTCTTCGAATCCCAGAAGAGATCTTGCAGAGCTCTTGTATCCTTATGACGTCAGTGTCGTTCTCCTCTTCTTTAGTGAGAGGGTCTGGGGTATCTCCATGTTGAGGGTCATCTTCAGAATTTGGATCCTCTTTAAAATCACCCATGTGCAAGGCGTTAATGGCATAACTTTCTCAGTGACCTCTTCAAGTAGGTCCACATAGTCGTTTTCCTCAAGTGAGGATCTATTCTTCATGGCACACGGGAGATGGAATTCAGATTCAATATTTCCAACGTTGAGTGACAACATTCCTTCTCTCACATCCACAATGACTCTGGAAGTGGCTAAGAAGGGGCGCCCTAGAATAAGAGACATGTCTCCAACTTCATTCACGTCCATGATGACGAAGTCACATGGCATGCAAAGTCCTCCCGGTATTTGTAGCGGCACATTTTCAGCGATCCCCACCGGCCTAGTGATACGCCCATCGGTGAGTTGAATCTTCATGTCGATGGGCTTGAGATCGGTCCCCGTATTCAGCTTTTTGAACATTGTGAGAGGCATGAGACTCACGCTTACACCCAAATCAACCAAAGAATTTTGTAGGGGGACTCTGCCAAGTGTGCATGGAATTCTAAAGCTTCTGGGGTCCTTCAATTTCTTTGTCACCTTGTCTTCCTTGACGAACCATGTACCTTGGTCGGTAAGCATAATCTTCTCCGTTCTTTTCCTTCACGTATCAAGTTTTTGAGGAACTTTGCATATGTCGGGATTTCGATGATGGAATCTAGGAACAGGATGTTTAGGCTTATACCTCTCAAGTACTCCAAAAATCAAGCGAATTTCTTCTCCAATTTTGCCTTTGTCAACCTTTGTAAGAATGGTACCGGTGGCACATATACTCTCTCCTTCTAGGGCTCATCAACTTCAGATTTTTCCTCTTCATTGAGGGTCACCGTGGGCCTTTCTTCCCATTGTTTCCCTCTTTCTCAACCAGAGCATCATTCTTTAGGCTTCGAGTTTGAATCATGATGGGGGTAATGTCCTTCATGCCTTTAGTAGTCACTGCGACTACCGCATTGATGTGGTTGGTGTTGCTCCTTGAATTTGTCTCCGGTTGAGCCGGCAATTGATTTTGGTCCTTGTTTAGCAGTGTGATTTGCTTCGGTAGTTGTGCCACTATGATGTTTAGGCTATCTTGTCCTGCCGATAGTTTAGCATTTATCTTCTTTTGCTCGGCCATAAATTCCTCAACTCTTGTCCCATGTTCGAATCTTTGTGGCACCTGCGGTGGGTTTTGTGGCGCCGACGGTGGGTTTTGTGGCCTCCAACTTTGATTGTATTTAGGGGGTCTATAAGGCCCCGCTTATTGCCTCTACTGAAATTGTTGTAGTGGTAGCCTTGGTTGGTAGGATTGCTGCTGAGGTGGTGGGCAAGCTTGTTGTTATTGTGGTTGTTGAGGAGGGGTTAAGGCTCCATTATTGTTTGCATATGAAAATCCGGGTTGAGTCTTCCATTCTAGATTCACCCAAGACACATTATTTGTTCCACCTGGCTTGTAATCCGAAACATACTGAACCTGCTCCACAGGTTCCTTATGTGCTTCGCCTCCTACGTACATGACTTGGCCTTGCCAATCATTTTTGTGCCCAACTGATGTCGATGTGTCGGATGCACTATATGGCTCAGTCAGCTTCTTCTCAAGTCTCTCTACCACTCTAGATAGAGGGTCAAATTTTTTCGCCAAGTCTGCCACTGCTTTGGCTTTATATATACTTGTTCGCTTCAAAGATGACGATGGTTAGCCTCTCTCATCGGCTGGTTGTCCTGGATAGTAACTCCGAAAGTAATGTAGTTTTACCGCAAGTGCACGGTTAGTGGTGAGCAGGTATCGAATCACGGGGAGGAACTATTGGTATCTATATGGATTACTAAGCTATTGTGAAATGGTAGCGAAGAAATGTTGGTGTCAAAATCGTTCAAAGTGTTGGTTGTAATTTCAATTTATTAGAATGTCTAGGGCTTGGGAATCCCCACTATAGATCTAAAGCAATCAACATGAAACACGAATCTCTTTATCACTACTCTTGATTTAGGGTAAACTTGTCGCAACTAAATTGGGAACCAACACATGCTCTCGCGCTACGCAAGTCTGTAGTAATCTAAACTAGAGCCTCGCCCTCGTGCAAGCCTAGTTCAAACTACTAGCATTAAGATCGAAAATAATATCCAATTCCAACTCAAGCTCGCTCTCGCACAACTTAAGTTCGAATCTAGATTGTGATAGTTTGTATCCGTTTTACCATCGTATAAACAATAATTATAGAAATATAATAAAGATGCTATATTTGGTTGCTCTCGCGCACCAATTCTAGGAAAACTCGATTAAATATCTAAATCGAATATTTAGGGCTTCCCTTAGATCAAGATCCTCTCTCGAGCTCTCAAGATCCAAAAGAAATCCCTAACTATCCGTAGTAAATCAATCACAACCTAACTCTTAACAAGCTTAGCGACATAGCAATTCAATAGATCTCACAAATCATACTTTAGATCCATAGGGTTCATCCCTTTGCTCTAGAGCAAAGAGACTACTCACAATTCATCATAAAAATCACAGTAGAAACAAGATGTGCAATAGAATTCATCACAAAACTCAGATCTAGATAGAAATATAGCATAAACATATCAACTTGCAAGAGTTTAGAAAAACCAATTTGAGTACAAGCTTCAAGAATAAGAAAATTTAGTCTCCAATCCTTTCGCCAAAAGAAAACTAGAACTAAATTTAGAAATAAGAAAATTATTGTAATGATCTCCCCTTAGGCCGCCCACAAAACTGGGTATTTATAGCTGCCCAAAAAGTACAAAAAATATTGACAGATTTGCCCCTGAACAGTTGCAAACCCTAGTTTTTAAAAGTTGGCCGATGGCGCACTTGGCCGAGTGAACTGCTCACTCAGTCGAGTGAGAAATCTACAGGAAATAAGGATTTTTAGCATTCTGGAAGTTCAGACCACTCGGTGGAGTGGTCTGCTCACTCGATCGAGTGAGATTCTTACTCGATCGAGTGGGACCGACTGCAGATCCTCTCTAAGAACAGAGAAGTGTCAAAGAGTTTCTTTACATTTTTTAATCTCCACTCGGTCGAGTAAGATTCTCACTCGGTCGAGTGGAAATTCCCACTCGGTCGAGTACATTACGGCTCTTCTTTAGGCTGGATTGGGCATGTCAGCTTCACTCGGTCGAGTGAGCTGCGTCACTAGATCGAGTAGCATGTTTCAGTACTCTTTTCTCTTTCTTCTTGCTTCCTCATCATTTCTTTCGCTTTCCTCCTTCTTCTATTCATCCTCCAGCGCCGTTAGCTCTCTGATATCATCATCAATGACACTCCGGCATGCGAGTAAGTGCTCGTGGCTCCAAATTGCTCCCGATTGCTCCATATTTCCTGAAATCAGACGAAACAAAGAAATAGTGAAATATATTGTAATAATGTCGTATAATCGTTAAAATCATGATATGAGCAATCGTTATGGGATGAAAAAATGCAGAAATAAAATGTAAAATATGAGCCTTTTCAAAATCTCCCAAGCTTACCTCTTACTCGTCCTCGAGGAAGATAAGTAAAAAGTGAACTTGGCGAATAAAATAAAGAAAAAGAAAATAGATGAAAAAGAAGATGAAGAAGGGAAGATGCTAGATCATTCTCTAAGAACTTGGATTTACTTACTCAAATTGCACCAACAATGAATACAAACATCTCTAAAGCTTTTATTTCGATATCATTTCAAATGGGTACACTTGATAGAAAAAACAAGAACATCGTGAATCAAATGAAGTAAGAAATCATTTTAGAATCAAGCACCGTTAAGGCATAGAAAACGATATACATAATTATAGACGACACACTTTTCAATTGACTGCTTCTATTTGGAGTAAAAGAGATATCATGCAATTCAAATCAATAAGAATAGAAAGAGGTGGTTTTCATGAATTGCACGCCAATTTTTCAATTCATAGATGTCGTTATACTCTAAGTCATCTCCCTAAGTATCAGAAATTATCTAGCTTAGGTCGTCATGCACATATAAGTAGTCACACTCTCTCACACATCTTTGGATCTCCTCCCCAAGCTTATCTATAAGCGAGGTGGCATCAAATAGAAAATATGAACTTTTTCCCAAATTTTTGTAGCTCCATATATAAAAAGGAAAATAAGAAAGAAGCAAAGAAGGGGATTGTGTATATATAATGAAACTTTTCTGTTTCTGTTTCTTTTCTGTTTTTTCTGTTTTTTATATACACAAGAACAATCCCAAAGAAAGATGCAAAGATAAAAAATTTCTTTTCTTTTGATTTTTTGGGATCATGAAGCTTATTTATTTTTAGCATGGGGAGATGCAATAATAAGATTCACTTAACGGGAGATTCACCAATGATTATATGTATAAAAATATTTTTCAAGATATGCGGAGAAAGAATATATGATAACACTCGGTTCACTCTTTTTGTATGTGCACAACAACTTAAGCAGGGTAATGTCATCTAATCAGTTTGATTTCTAAAAGTAAACTAAATTATTCATATCAAACGACAATCAATTCATTCAACTTGGAAGTTTAATACACATTTCATGCAATAAAAAGTGATATTAAGATACAAAGCAGTACTCTAAGTAATAGGCAGTCAATGCGTGAATCTTGGTGTGTTTTCTATAAAAAGAATACAATAATGTAATTCTCGGACGAGTCAACACTAAAATTCATTCATGGACAAATAATAAACACGTTGGAAGTTCTTTTTCTTAAGTGCATGGCAAATATATCGCAGATGATGTCAGAAATAAAAACAATAGCATGGCAAGAGATACATGCATAAGAGTAAAGAGAAATCCAAGCTATATTCATTATATGGAATTCATCTCTAGCAAAGAAAGTAAAAGAAGTAAGGATAAAATATAATCTAACTATACACATGCAAGCACTCCAAAAATGAAGAAAACATGATGCATGGTAAAAAAAGAGAAAAAGTGCGTGAAAATAGGTGGAAAATAGAAAAGTGAAAAATAAAGATAAAAATAAGGAAAATAAAAAAGTGTGTGAGCACACTCACTCCCCCAAGCTAAACATCACATTGTTCTCAATGTGCAAAGTGTGGCACTAGGACATATAAGATAGGGGTGTGTGGGTGTGGATGATGTGAAAATAAGGGAAATAAGCAAAATAAAATATGATATGATGGTATATGCAAAGGATATATGCAAAGTAAGCATGCAAAATGATATATGGATGGATTCAAGATGGTGGCCCAAAAATACCTACTCCCCCAAGCTGAAATATACAGTGCCCAGCGAAAAGGTGAAGACAGATGTGCATACAAAATAGTGGGGTAAGATATGAAACAAAAATATGACAGGCATCAAGAAGTCGTGCCTATACTGGTGCATCGCCATCACCTCCCTGTTGTGGGGATGGTGGTGGCTGAGTGGCTGACTGTTGAGGGGTTGGCTGCTGCTGCTACAGGCAGTGAAGGATCTAGTTCAACGTGAGCTGAATACCAGGAATCATGGCAATACGAGCCTGCTGAGCAGTGACAGCCACCGTGTAAGCCCTAAGGTCAACTCTAAGTCTAGTCACTGCCGACTCGACAGTGTAGAGGCACTACTCTCTATCGTCAGGAGCAGAGGTAGAGTGACATGGACGTGTACAAGCAGGGGGTCTTACACGGCCTCCAAATACTAGTGGGGCCATTATTCGGTGTGTACAGGGAGCGGAGCTCACAACAAGACGCTTAGCCTATAGGGAAGACTGAGACGCAGGAATGCTCTCAAAAATATGTGCAACAGAGGAGGAAGTAGAGATATCAACAGAGGATGAGGCAGGCTGAGAGGTCATGGCAATAGCTGCGGTGACAGACACCACAACACTCTCGGTAAATACGGGGCGGTAGAGACTGAAGCATCGACGTGTGGGCTGGTCATGAAGCCAGGAGATAATGACACCCCAGGTGTTGAGAAGTCAGGTGTGTCGAGGGTCTCTACAGTCGCAGAGGAAGAAGGGTCGCCTCTCTCAAAAGTGGTGGGGATAGCACTCTCAAAACTCATATATGAAATCAGATCAACCCTCAGCGGTGCGGTGGTGGTGGACTTAGACACAGCGGTAGAAGTGGAGCCCTCGACACGAGCAGAAGTGAAGACAGATGTGCTAGGATCGGGGATCGGATCAGAGGCAAGCTGGGGAATCGGGATCTCAGTGGCAAGGGGCTCGACATGGGGCTTCTGCTGCTCGTCGTCAGGCTCTAGTACATATACATGTGGGATGAGGAGATCCATCTGGAACCTCCATTCCGCACAGGCCGGTCCAATATGGGTCCGAATGGGGTTTAGAAGTACTATATAATCAGCTAAGAAGGGACCATGTAACCAGACCCAATGACGCTGTCCATGAGGATGGATCATGTGCATACATGCTAAAACATCTAAAGATAAGGGGGTGGGGCCCATAGCACGGTGCAGGCCAACGAGAAGCTGGATGTCGAAAATAGGTACTATGAGGGTGATCAGACCGCTATAACATATCACCTTGGAGGAGGCGACCGAAGAAAAGATGTGATCAAAATACTATCTAGAAATATCAATAGAAATAGCGGGGACTAAGACGTTCCCCTCGCCCTCGAAGGCTCTCTCCCTAGTCATCGCATAGAGCATAAAAAGCTCTGGCATGGACATGGTCCCAACATCTGGCCTGGCTAGTATGGTGGTTGCCAAAAGGTGTTATGCAAGCTGCAGGCAGGGGTGGACTATAGAAGATGCCATCGCCTTGCTAAGTTCGAAGTGGTGTGTGTAAGTGATCGTGTCCCAGAAAGCATCAGCTGAAAAGACAGATGGGCTGTAGTGCGTGGGACCATAAGCTCGGTCAGGGTTTGGAACATGGGCCAATGAAAGTATACCCGAGCCATGTCGTGCGAGATATCACACTCCTGGTCCATGAGCCTGAAAGAGTAGCCCCTAGGATTGCTATGAATAGAACTCAAGACCTCTAGTATCGGGCGAACGAAGGTGTTCGTCGACACCAACAAAAAGTCACGCCACCCCACGTTGTCATACAACTGGTGCAGGCCATGAAATACCCCTAGGCGCTCAATCGTATTATTTGCGCAAAACTAGTGGGTATGATCTGGCATTGCGAGATCCTCTCAAATTTGACACGATGTGCGTTATCTCTGAAAGAGTTCCCGTACATCTTGATCGAAGGGACAGGCTGTGCTGGTGGTGGTGTTGGTGGTGGTACATGTGGTGCAGAGGATACTGTGAGTGCATCTATGAGGTCGCTACGTGGAGGGGACTCCGTCCTAGAGGAAGAAGGACCGGGGTCACCATTTTTCTTCCGCTTGGAAGCAGGCTCTTGAGCACTAGATCTAGTGCGTGAGGGAATCGGTGAATTCCATGAGACACACACTAATCATGTGCTACTCAAATGGTCAAAATAAAATATGAAACGAGTGTACCGAGCACGATGCGACTCCAAGCAGTGAATGGGCGTGAGGCAGCTCCCCTAAGCTCTAAATCAGCCATAGATCTCCCCCAAGCTTTCATGTTGCACAAAAAAATTAATTAGAGTTGAGAACTCATAAAATTTGGGGTTGATCAAGAGTAATTGGTGAAAAATGGGGTTGAATAGGGTTGGTGGTTGGATTTGGGCTTACAAAATGAATAGGAGAAGATAGAGGATGAAATAGGGCTCAATGGGGGGTAATCGCTGAGCAGAACCGCCCGAGAATCGGCCGGAGGTGGTGCCGTCGTCGATGGGGCTACCGTGCTCGGGCGAGTGGGTGGTGGCCTTGGGCGAGTCGGGATGGAGCAGTGGCCAGGTCGGGGGAAGGGGAAGGGAGCTGTCGATTTGGGGATTTAGGCTGTGGGTGAGTGATTTGGGGATTTTAAAGGGGTGGCCCGACTTAAGTCACTCGGTTGAGTGAAGATCGTCACTCGGTCAAGTAGCCCATCTTTAGAAAATTTTGGAATTTTGGCATTTCAGCTGAGTCGAGTGACTCGGCCGAGTGGTTCGAGTCACTCAGGCGAGTGACAAGTTCCACTCGATCGAGTGAGAAATAAAGACAGAGTGTGATTTTTTCGGTGATTCTGTTGCAGTATCCTACTCGGTCGAGTAGAATTAGTCACTTGTCAAGTGAACTAATGACTCAGCCGAGTAGATAGACCTTACAGAGCATGATATTAGAGTTTTCTGCTACAGGGTTCACTCAGTCGAGTGACAAGTCACTCGGTCGAGTGTCATAAAATTTACAATGTGGTTTTTTGAGACTTCCCCATTTAGTGCGTCACTTGGTTGAGTGACTTATTCACTCGGTCAAGTGAGAATCTCACTCGGTCGAGTAGGCGGCCTGTTTCAGCTCTCTACTCTCGGTTTTTCTCTGTCTTCTGTTTTTCCCTCTCCTGTCAATTTCTTCCTTCCTTTATCATTTAAGCATGTCTTTGGGGCTGCTCTCCATCGCCATAGCTACCATCCATTGAATGGATTCCTCGTATCTTCTTCCTGCGATAAAAATGTTGCCAGTTGTCAGATTTTTCTAGAATCTTGTCTCACTTAACTAATAAAAATATAAAGCTATAATAAAAACTAAAATTCAACTAAAAAACTATGATAGGAACATCGGGTTGCCTCTTAACAAGCGCTCGTTTAAGATCTTGAGCTCGACCCATTATGGTTTTACGTTGAGCACGTGATGTTCGGCACGTAGGAGATGCACATGTCAAACTTTGTGAGGTGACCGGTAGGATTCAGATGTTGCGCTTCTTCTTGTTTGGCCTCCTTTATGTGCACTTACTCTCTAATGATGGTGAGGGATGGCTCCCCCAAGCTTCGATTCTTGGCTCCTTTGTTCTTTCCCGGCGGTGGGGAAGTATTCGCCGGTGGCACGGTCTTTCCTTGCTTCACCGAAGAGAGCTTGCAAAGCTCTCTAATCCTCACGACATCAGCGTCGTTCTCCTCTTCCTCGGTGAGAGGTTCCGAGGTATCTCCCTTTGGAGCGCCATTTTCAAAAATTGACACTCCGTCAAGAATATCCGCGTGTAAAGCTCCAATGGCATATGACATGGCTTCATCGATGACCTCATCAAGTAGGTTTGATAAACTTCGAGTCCAAGTTTCTCCAAGATAGATGCTCTTTCTTTCACCGGTAGAATCTCCCACGAAGTAGTGCTTGAGTCTTTGCCCATTAACCTTGAATGATTTACTATCATTTCCTTCGATCTCTATTGCTCCTCCAGGATGTATATGGCATATGGTGAATGGTCCAGACCAATGGGATCTCAACTTTCTGGGGAAGAGTCGAAGCCTTGAGTAGAATAGCAAGACCTTGTCTCCAACATTGAAGCTCTTCACCGTAATGCGGGCATCATGTAAGACTTTGGTCCTGTCTTTGTATACTCTGGAACTATCGTAGGCATCTTTTCTAATTTCATCAAGTTCGTTGATATCGAGAAATTGCCATAATGACGCGCTCTTGTAGTCATAATTTAGAGTTTTGAGGGACTAATAAGTGCGGTGCTCCAATTCTACCGATAGGTGACATGCCTTCCCATATACTAGTCGGTATGGGGTCGTACTGATGGGGGTCCTGAAGGCCGTGCGATATGCCCATAGTGCGTCGTTCAGTTTCATAGACCAATCTTTCCTTGATTTGTCAACTGTCTTTTCCAAAATTTGCTTGATTTCTATATTTGATACTTCCGCTTGTCCACTAGTCTCGAGGTGATATGTCAATCCAACTCTGTGGTGTACCCCGTACTTCATTAGCATGGCTTCGAACTTTCTCTCTATAAAATGGCTCCCTCCATTGCTTATTAACATTCTAGGTACTCCAAAGCGGGGAAATATGTTTTGTTTGAAGAACTTGGCGACCACCCTTGCGTCATTGGTTGGGGGTGGCAATAGCTTCCATCCACTTTGAAACATAGTCGACAGTCACCAATATATATTTATTCTCCTTGCTGGATGGAAAAGGTCCCATGAAATCAACTCCCTAACAATCAAAGAGCTCGATCTCTAAGATGGGCTTCATTGGCATCTCATTTCATTTGGATATGTTTCCCGTCCTTTGGTATATATCACACTTTTTAACGAACTTTTGTGTGTCTTTGAACATTGTAGGCCAATAGAATCCGCATTGTAATATCTTAGCGGTGGTTTTGGAAGTGGCCCCATGTCCTCCGCATGGCATATCGTGACAATGTGAGATAATAGAAGTGGTTTCGTCTTTCGAAATGCATCTTCGTATAATGCCATCCTTGCATATCTTAAAGAGATATGGGTCTTCCCAAAAATAGCTTCGGGCTTCATGCATGAATCTCCTTCTTTGTTGCGTAGATAACCCATGGCAAGCCAAATAATTCACAAAATCTGCAAACCAAGGTACTTCCAAGGGTCTAAATGCAAAGAGCTTCTCGTCGGAAAATGTGTCATCGATCGGCAAGCTTTCATCTTTTCCATCACGAATTAGCCTTGATAAATGGTCCGTTACAAGATTGTCCGTACCCCTTTTGTCTCTGATTTCCAAGTCAAATTTTTGTAGAAGGAGAACCCATCTTATTAGCCTAGGCTCGGCTTCCTTTTTATTCAAGAGGTACTTCAATGCCGCATGGTCCGTTTGCACAATCACCTTTGATCTAAGAAGGTATGAGCAGAACTTCTCAATAAAGTAAACTACAGCCAAGAGCTCCTTTTCGGTGGTGGTGTAGTTCTTTTGTGCTTCATCCAAAGTTTTGCTTGCATAATATATCGCATGAAGCTTTTTGTCCTTTCTTTGCCCCCAACACTGCTCCAACTGCTTGGTCACTAGCATCACACATCAACTCAAAAGGAAGAGTCCAATCCAGAGGTTGTATAATTGGAACGGAAATAAGCACTTCCTTTAGTGTATTGAACGCTTGCAAGCAATCATCAGAAAAAACAAAAGGTGCATCTTTAGCAAGCAAAGCTGTAAGAGGACGAGCAATTTGAGCAATATCCTTGAAAAAGCAGCGGTAAAACCCTACAGGACCAATGAATCCTCTAATGCCCTTAACATTAATGGGTGGAGGCAGCTTTTCTATAACTTCAATTTTAGCTTTATCCACCTCAATCCCTCTCGATGAGACTAAGTGCCCAAGAACTATCCCCTTAGTGACCATAAAATGGAATTTTTTCCAATTAAGCGTCAGATTACGTTGTTGGCATCTTTTTAAAACTTTGGGTAAATTAGCCAAACAAGAGTCAAATTCACTGCCATATGCAGAAAAATCATCCTTGAATACTTCCATGATGTCTTCAATATAATCAGAAAAGATGGATGTCATGCACCTTTGAATGGTGGAGGGGGGCATTGCAAAGATCAAAGGGCATCCTACGGTATGCATAGGTGCCGTAAGGGAATGTGAAAGTAGTCTTTTCTTGATCATCTTCATGGATGTGGATCTAAAATAATCCTGAATACCCATCCAATAGCAAAAATATTTGTGTTTAGCAAGGCGTTCTAGTATTTGGTCAATAAAGGGTAAAGGGTAATGGTCCTTCCGGGTGGCTTTGTTTAATTTTCTGTAATCAATGCACATGCACCAACCCATGACAGTTCTGGTGGATATCGATTCTCCCTTATCATTTTTTATAACTATCATTCCTCCCTTCTTAGGGACAACATGAATCGGGCTGTCCCATCTGCTGTCAGAAATAGGATAGATGATATCGGCTTCAAGCAATCTAAGGATCTCCTTTTTAACCACCTCCTTCATATTGGGGTTTAACTGCCTTTGACGCTAGATGGAGGTGGCATCAGTGTTTTCTAGGTGGATCCTATGGGTATATAGCCTAGGGCTAATTCCCTTTAGGTCGGAAATGATATAGCCAAGGACATACCTATGGCTTCTCAGAATGTTTAAAAGGCTCTCAAGTTGGTTGTGGTTAAGACTAGCAATAACAATTACAGGATAGGTCAATTTATTACCTTAAAATGTATACTCTAGTTATGAGGTAATTGTTTCAGTTCTACCTCAGGGGGCACTATACCCCCAGTTTCTCTTTCCTGTGAAAACATAGCGTCCTCGGCCTCATCGTTTTTCTCTTCCTCTTCAGAAGATAGGCTTTTGCATGCAGACTCAAAATCATCACTCGGTGAAGATGGAGCGTCAAAGTATATGCTAGGCATCTCTGCTCCCAAATCAATGGAACTACCGCTCTCCTCTTGTCCACAACGGTCATTAAAAGATAAGTCAGTATATAGATGTGTGTCACAAAAGGAGTCATCAAGTTCATTCCCTGAATGTCAGTATCCCAAGGTTATTCTTCACGAGCACCGAGTTCTACGGTGCATGCTTCAATTCATTCATTCATTGTGGGCTGAGGAACTTCATCATCTTGAATATGTTGCTCATTATCCTCAACATAGACTCTAATGCCGCCCTCGATTGTTCCTTCTGTGGAGATTTCGTTAATAATGAAGTTGGTAAATTGCTACTCAAGATTGTCCTCCATGTTGATGGCAATAGGTCATGTGGCCCAAAATTCATCCACGAGTCCCCCCAGTAGGGATGCAAAAGTATCATTATGTTGCGGGTCAGAGTCTGTAATCATCATTGCGTCTTCCAGATAAACCTGATCAAAACCTATAGAACAACCTGGAAAGTGAAGTCAGTAAATGCGTGAGAATTTAGTAAAGAATACAGAATACTGTTCCTCCCCGGCAACTGTGCCAAAAACATGGTGATCTCAGATAGTAACTCCGAAAGCAAAGTAGTTTTACCGCAAGTGCACGGTTAAGTGGTGAGCGGGTATCGAATCACGAGGATGACCTATTGGTATCTATATGGATTACTCAGCTATTGTAAAATGGTGGCGAAGAAATGTTGGTGTCACAATCATTCAAGGTGTTGGTTGTAAATTTAATTTATAAGAATATCTAGGGCTTGGGAATCCCCACTATAGATATCAAGCAATCAATATGAAACACAAATCTCTATATTACTACTCTTTATTTAGGGTGAACTTGTCGCAACTAAATTGGGAACCAACACACGCTCTCGTGCTACGAAAGTCTATAGTAATCTAAACTAGAGTCTCGCTCTCGCGCAAGCCTAGTTCAAACTACTAGCATTAAGATCGACAATAATATCCAATTTCAACTCAAGCTCGCTCTCTCGCAACTTAAGTTTGAATCTAGATCGTGATAGTTCGTATCCGTTGTACCATCGTACAAATGAATATAATTATAGAAATATAATAAAGATACTAGGTTTGGTTGCTCTCGTGCACCAATTCTAGGGAACCTCGATTATAGTTCTAAATCGAATATCTAGGGCTTCCCTTAGATCAAGATCCTCTCTCGAGCTCTCAAGATCCAATACAAATCCCTAATTATCAGTAGTAAATCAATCACAACCTAACCCTTAACAAGCTTAGCGACATAGTAATTCAATAGATATCACAAATCATACTTTAGATCCATAGGGTTCATCCCTTTGTCCCTGAACAGCTGCAAACCCTAGTTTTTAAAAGCTGGCCAACGACGCACTCGGCCGAGTGAACTGCTGACTCGGTCGAGTGAGAAATTTGCAGGAAATAAGGATTTTCAGTGTTCTGGAAGTTCAGACCAGTCGACCGAGTAGTCTGCTCACTTGGTCGAGTGAGATTCTTACTCGGTCGAGTGGGACCGACTGCAGATCCTCTCTAAAACAGAGAAGTATCAAAGAGTTTCTTCACATTCTTTATCTCCACTGGGTCCAGTGGGATTCTCACTCGGGCAAGGGGAAATTCCCACTCGGTCGAGTACATTACGGCTCTTCTTTAGGCTGGATTGGGTGTGTCAGCTTCACTCGATCGAGTGAGCTGCGTCACTCGGCCGAGTAGCCTGTTTCAGTACTCTTTTCTCTTTCTTCTCGCTTCCTCGACGTTTCTTTTGCCTTCCTTCTTCCTTTATTCATCCTCCAATAACGTTAGCTCTCTGATATCATCGTCAATGATGCTTCGGTAAGTGTGTAAGCGCTCGTGGCTCCAAATTCCTCCCGATTGCACCATATTTCTTGAAATCTGATGAAACAAAGAAATAGTGAAATCTATCTAAAACGTCGTATAATTGTTAAAATCCCGATATGAGCAATCGTTATGGGATGGAAAAATGCAGAAATAAAGTGTAAAATATGAGCCTATCATCAGTCCACTGCTGATTGTTAGAGGCCATCTCCTCAAGTAATGTTGTGGTCTCCTCGAAAGTCGGTGATAATATCGCCCCATTAGCGGTGGCATCAATGATCATCTTTGTGTCTGATTTCAACCCATTGTAGAAGCTATGTTCTAACTCCTAGTCGCCGATGCTGCATGGGACCATTGATGTGGAAGATCTTTGAAGTGCTCCCATGCCTCATACAAAGATTCCTGGGGTCCCTGCCTGAAAGACATTAAAGAAGTCCGTATTCTGACAGTCTTTAATGCAGGATAGAATTTGTTGACGAATGCACTTGCAAGGTCGTCCCAAGTAGTGAATGTGCCATTTACTTACGTCATCAACCAATACTATGCTTTATCTTTAAGGGTGAAGGGAAAAAGGCGTAGGCAGATGGCGTCATCTGGTACGCTAGGAATCTAAAAAGCGGCGCACTTTGCCAAGAACATTTGTATGTGGTAATGCGGATTCTCATGTGCATTCCTATGGAAAGGATCCTGTTGCATCAGCATAACTAATCCAGTCTTGAGCTCGAAGTTCTTGTCATGCGACAACTCTGGCATAAGAATAGATGAAGTGACAGAGTTGTTTGGAGTGAGTCTATCCCTGATGGAAATAAACCTGATATTTCTTGGTGGAGTATTTTGCTCTGCCATTTTATCCCCCTCTTGAATGTGCCTCTTCTCTGCTCTTAGTTTCCTTGCGGTGCGCTCGATCTCGAAATCAAATAATATAGCTTCGTCGGTAGCCCTTGATCATGTGTTCATGCACAGAGAAAGAGAATCTGCAAAGAAGTGTCATCACAAATAAAGGAGTAAAATAGAAAAGAATAGCTAAGTAAAAATATAGAATACCGTCGCCTCCCTGGTAACGGGGCGAAAAACTTGATCGGCTCCGGATATGCACCTGGAAACAATGTAGTTTTACCGCAAACGCACGGTTAAGTGGTGAGCGTGTATCGAATCACGGGGAGGAACTATTGGTATCTATATTGGTTACTCAGCGGAGGTGAAACGTTAATCAAGAAATGTTGGTGTCACAGTCGTGCAAAGTGTGGTTTAAGAATTCAATTAATAAAAGTGCCTAGGGCTTGGGAATCCCACTATAGATCTCAAGCATCAATGTGAAATATGAATTTTCATATCACTACTCTTGGTTTAAGTCGAACTTGTCGCAACTGGGTTGTGAACCAACGCACGCTCTTGCACTACGCAAGTCTATAGCAATCTAAACTAGAGCCTCTCTCTCGCACAAGCCTAGTTCAAACCATTAGAAGTAAGATTGACAATATCATTCAATTCTAACTCAAGTTTGCTCTCGCGTGACGTGAGCCAAATCTAGATCGTGATAGTTCGTATTCGTTTTACCGTCATATAAACGAATATAATTATAGAAATATAATAAAGATGCTAGCTTTGTTTGCTCTCGCACGCCAATTCTAGGGAATCTCGATTATATATCTAAATCAAGTATCAAGGGCTTCCCATAGATCATGATCCTCTCTCGAGCTCTCAAGATCCAATGGAATTCCTTAGCTATGCGTAGTAAATCGATCACAATCTAACCTTTTTACAAGTTTAGCAACATGGGTTTTCATTAGATTTCACATATCAAACCCTAGATCCATAGGGTTCATCCCTTTGCCCTAGAGCAAGGAGATTACTCACGATTCATCATAGTAAAAAGCAATAGAATTGCAAAGTGCATGAGAATTCATCATAAAAATCAGATCTAAACCGAAATATAGCATAAAAATAAGAACTTGTAAACGTTTAGACAAACCAATGATGTTCAAGCTCCAAATAATAAGAAAATTAAGATCTTACACTTCAATCTTCTCGCGAAAATAAGATAGAACAAAAGTTTTTTTCTAAGAACTATAGCTATGTCGTCTCTCTTTGACGGTTCTCAAAACTAGCTATTTATACTAACTCAAAACGTCCAAAAAAATCCTGACAAAAATACCCCCAGAAGGCTAGAAAACCCCTAGGTCGAAACTGGGCCGGCGGTGCACTCGACCGAGTGGAAATGTCACTCGGTCGAGTGGCTTCTCTGTGGAAAATAGGGAAATATTGGCCTTCTATACAGTTCTAGCCACTCGGTCGAGTGGTCTTCTCACTCGGTCGAGTGAGCTTCTCACTCGGTCGAGTGGGGTCTTCTGCAGAACCCTCCAAAATCGTTGTTCTGTTTGATAATTTTCTGTCTCCACTCGGTCGAGTGGGCTTCTCTCTCGGTCGAGTGGAAATTCCACTCGACCGAGTATATTATCTCTTCTTCTTTCAGCTAAAATTGGTCGTGTCAGCGCCACTCGATCAAGTAAGCTGTCTCACTCGGCCGAGTAGGTTGCTGCTTCTTCATAATCTCCTCCTTCTCAATCCTTTCTCCATTCTCTCGCCTTTCTTCCTCTTATTCTCATCCTCAAGCGCCATAAGCTCCTCGATATCATCGTAATTGACGCTCTGGCATGCGTGTATGTGATCATAGCTCCAAATTGCTTCCGATTGCTCCATATTCCCTGAAATTCTACTAAACATAGAAATTGCAAAATTCATCGTAAAAATCATCGTTTAAACGTTAAATTCGCGATACGAGCAATCGTTATGGTATAGAAAAATGCAGTAAAAAGTGTAAAATATGAACATATCAGTCTGTCATGTGCAGATTCATAGGATACCGAAGTCATTCAACTGGGTACATTTTCTTTCACTAGGAGCAACAAAAGGTTATTGTCTCCAAACATGCCACCTTTTTAGAAAAGGAATTTCTTGAGAAATAATCCAATGGCAAAGTGATAGAATTAGATGAATCTACACATGAACATGAAACAGAACTATTAGGAGAGGCTGAGTCTGATATTCCTCAACAATTCGTAAGAAGGTCTGATAGGATTCCTCGAGGCCTTGATAGGTACTATGGTTTTTAGTAGACGGAGTGGTCGAGGATGGCATCATAGCAGATGATGATCCCGCTAGCTTTTAAGAAGCTATTCAGAGTAGAGACTCTGATAAATGGCTGGATGTAATGAGTTCCGAGATGGAAATCCATGCACGTAAATGAGGTGTGGACCTTAGAGGACGTACCCAATGGAAGTGTTCCCATTGGCTGCAAATGAATCTTCAAGAAGAAGATTGGTATAGATGGGAAAATAGAAACATACAAGGCCAGGCTGGTTGCGAAGAGTTATCATCAGATTGTAGGTGTAGATTATGACGAGACTTTCTCACTAGTCTCCATGCACAAGTCTATTCGGATCGTACTCACTATTGATGCCAATTATGACTATGAGATCTGGCAAATGGATGTAAAGACCGCATTTCTAAACGGCGATTTAGAAGAGCAAATTTATATGACTCAGCCAGAAGATTTCGAAGTCAGCGGGAGTAAAGGAAAAGCGTGTAAACTGCAAAGGTCCATTTATGGGCTTAAACAGGCATCCAGGAGTTGGAACATACATTTTAACAAGACATTCAAAGAGTTTGGTTTTGACAGAAATGAATATGATCCTTGCATATATAAGAAAACCAGTGGAAATTTTTTGGTCATCCTCGTACTGTACGTGGATGATATTCAACAAAATAGGGATGTTAAGGTCTGTTAAGGAATGGATATCAACTAACTTCTCCATGAAAGACTTGGGAGAAGCATCCTACATATTAGGTGTAAAGATCTATAGAGATAGATCTAAACCGATGTTAGGTCTCTCCCAAGCCAGGTACATTAGCAACGTACTGAAGAGGTTTAGCATGGAAAACAGTAAGGTTGGTTTTATACCAGCCAATCATGGAATAAACCATTCGAAGAAGATGTCCCCAAAGACTGACTTGGAAAAAGAACGCATGAATAGGATCCCATAAGCTTTAGTAGTAGGATCTATCATGTATTCCATGATATGTACCAGACCTGATGTCGCTTTTGCACTAGGTGCAGTAAGTCGATGTTAGTCTAACATTGGAGAAGAACACTGGAAAAGCCGTCAAGACAATTCTTAAGTACTTGCGAAGAACCAGAGATTTGGTCTTGATTTATGGAAGTGAAGAGCTCAAAGTTGAAGGCTTCATAGATTCCAGCTTTCAGAGTGATATGGTTAATACTAAGTCAATCTCTGGATATGTTTTCACTCTCAACAGAGGAGAAGTCAGTTGGAGGAGTTCCAAGCAAGATACTGTTGCAGACTCCACGATGGAGGCCGAGTACATAGCAGCCAACGATGCGACAAAGGAAGCTGTCTGGATGAGAAAGTTCATAAACCAGCTTGGCATGGTGCATGCGATTACAAATCCAATACCATTGTATTGCGACAATAATGTAACAATCAGTCTGGTTAAAGAACCGAGATTCCATAAAAGATCCAGGCAAATTCTACGGAAATATCACCGGATAAGGGATATTTAAAAGAGGAAAGACATAGAACTCCTGAGAGTCTGTACGGAAGACAACTTAGCAGATCCATTCACAAAGGCTCTGACACGTGATCATATAGAGAGATTAGTATGTAAATGTAGTATAAGATACCGATATAAATGGGCTTGAGTGCAAATGGGAGATGTTAAGAGATGTATGCTCTCGAGACAATTTATTTATGTAAAACATCTTGTTCATGAATGAAAGTATGATTTCTGGTACCAATTGTTTAAGTATTTCTGTTATGATGTTTTCATTGAAGTACTTAGATAATTTTCTTATGCTCATAGTAAGGTCATACACGTATCTAGATAAAGATCTCGATTATAAGAAGTGTCTGACCGATAGGAGCTTGAGTCTTAAAGCGTTCATGGTCATAGATGCATCGAGAAAAGGATATCGACCTATCAGACAGACCATTGTGTCTTTGTCTTGATGATCTCATAATCATTCGACCTGGAAAAGTCGTAGACGAGACACATATGCTCAATGAATAATGCGTCTACTGAATGACCCAATAAAGAGTTATCAAAAGGTTAAAATTAACTAAACTGTCATTGATAACTCTCTAGTGATGATAGATAAGTTGGTCCTTAAGATCTATGATCTAGCCTTGAGTTTTCACTCGCTGAAAATTCTTAGGTTGGGTGACACTTGAAGCATACGAGGTAAGTAGTGATCGAGATAGAATTCGTCTCTTCCGTTCATGGGAACTTAGTGTCACAGGCTCAGTACGGTTCTTGGTAAAAATCTTGGCCAATGTATGTTGTAGGAAGTACAACATGTATATACTAAAGACCAAATGATGTTGACCAGTGCTAGCTAGTAGGGATGACAGTTTACCATAGCCTAAGCTATACAATGACATAGTTATGATGAAGGTACTAAAACTGTGGTACTCATCACGGACATAGTCAGAAAGATCCCGACGACACTTTAATCAATGAGTCAATCACGTAAGTATTATGCCAAAACAGGGATGACACCTGCTGCTCGTGGTCACTGTCGTCTAGGGGTTTCAAGCTGTAACCTATAGTAGGGTCAGGCTGTAGGGTCTCACACAGAGTAGGATTTATGTCTTAGTAACATGAAGAATGTAAAGAGGAATGCATTTGATGCATTGGAATAATTTAGCTCACAAACAAGTTGTCAGATTAAACCAAGTAGTTTAGCATTGGGAACTTTACATATGATGTATAATTAATAATTGGTATTATGTTGACAAAAAGGCATAGAATCGAAGGAGAATTCCTGAGAAAACCATAGGAAGAAACCGCTCTCAAATCGGAGCTCAAACGAGTTTGGAAACCAAAAACAACAAAGCAAAGAATTTTAGAGGGCTAGCAGGGTTGACCCAAGCCTGGCTGGTCAGACCCATCAGGGGATAACGGGTCGGACCCGCTAATGCGTGTCCGACCCGTTGCACGGCCCGCGTGCAGCGCACGCGGGCGCAAGCCTAGAGTCGGCGCGTGCCACGCGACACGCGTAGATCGTGCAACATGGCGCGATCTGCATGCTCTAAGGCGTGTGTCTAGTTTTTTCTCGCGATGTGTGCATTTGTTGTTTTATTCGTAAACCCAATTTTGATAATTGTTTTCGACATTTGAAGGCTCAAATGATATCGAAATTGAACGCCGTTTTTTCCTATGTGATCGTTGTCACAAGATCTTCGATTTGATATATTGTTTCAAAGTCGAAGCTCAGAAATGGATTTATGGTTAATTTAAGAAGTTTGGACTTCTATTAAATTATAAATAAAATCCCATATTATTAGTCCCACTTTGCTCATAACAGAGGAGGAGGGGTCGGTTCCTTATATAAATAAGGGGCCAGCTCCCTATATAAATAAGGGGCAGCCCTCCTTATTGAAACTTGCACCGAGTCTCTGATTCGAGAAGCTCTAAAAGGTTTTGAGCACGTTCGATCTAAAGACCTCAAAATTATTCCCTCCTCCTAAAATTCTGTCGATCCTCCGTTTGAGTTCTAGCAAGACGGTAATGAGGTTTGGATCTGATCCAAAGTCTTTGATGTGGATCATACTCAAGTGAAACTTTCTTCGGCGAGTGATTAGCTCGGAGGCACGGTGTTAGCTCGCTTCGTCTGGTCCAGTCTTGGAGGCGTGGAAGCGGCTTGCTTCGGGGAGCGAAAGAAAGTTGCTGAAAACGACGCTTCGTATTTTGCGGAAACGAAGTTCCAGGTAAGTCATTTTTATGCTATCATATATTGTTGCAATAGTTTAGATCTATCTTTGGGGTTGGTCAGACCCACCCCAAGATAGTAGATTTTCTTGGCTAGGGTTTATTAATTCCATATGGCTATCATTAAATAGTTTAATGGTTTTTTCCACTGTATGTTTACTGCTACTATCATCCGTCCGACGTAGGATGGGCCTAGATTTATGCCCTCAGGGTCCTACAAAAACCCAACAACCACATCAGATCTAGATTGATTACGGTCAGTCTTGTAGAGAAACAATCAATTTCTCACCCACATATATCCATTGTTTGCATTTTCCTTGGAAACGTGATGCAACACAAGGTATATATGTTGTGCCCATAATAGGATACTAGAATCATCAAAGACCATGACAAGGACAAAAAACACAACAAAATTGAGAAGTGCTAAGAGAGATAGCAACTTTAGGCCGTTGGCCGGCCAAGTAAACACCAATGAGCTTTATTACAAAAGGAAAGAATAAATACAAATCTTCTCTCTTCACGAACGAAGAAGAAGCATACAATACTCTCTTCAAAAGATCACAAACACTCTCTCAAATTTGGCTCTCACAAATGGCGGCTCAAACTCTCTGTAACAGTCTGATTTCATCGTGCACGTATTTTCGTATTTGAAATGGTTTCAAATGGGTTTAAATATGATTAAACATATCTTTCTATTTTTCGTAGCTCAAAATCTAACACGGACACCATTTTCATGATCCTTATGATGATACGAACCCGTGGTATTATTTTGTAATTTTTCGAACATGTTTAGTTTCGGGGGCAACATTGTAATTTCGTATTTTTAATTATTTTAACTAATTACATTTTACTAATTATGTTTTAACTGTTAACCTAACTTAAATATTTAACCTAAATCACCTACCCCAACTTTAGCAACCCACGAGGAACTCGCCTATCCTATTTTTCTCCCATTAGTCATCAACCCCATCCCATAATATCAATTACACTCATTAATTCTAAGATTATTTTATTAATATCATTTGCTATAAATTTCCCCCGTTTGCAGAAGCAAATGTTGGGAAATCTAGTCCCACCCCAAGTGGTTTTGATGATGATCACACCAAATGTTGTTGTGTACTAATTATATATTGTTTAAGTGTGTAGGTTGTGCAATAAGCTAATTGAAGCTCAAAGCATATTCCAAGAAGCAGAATGCTAACTACACACTTAGAAGATGAAGAAGGATTGAGCTCACATTTCACATCTACATTCTGAAGCTCTAAACTTCTTGAGAAAATCATTTTTCAAGAAGGAGTCAGCCTCCAAAACACCCAGGAGTTGACTACCTTTCAGTAGCAGATTTTCTCAGAAAACTGCTCTATGTGTTGATCACCAAAGTTGGGAGTCGACTACCAAAGTTGGGAGTCGACTACCAGCTATCGATAGCCAGATTCATTGAATTTGTAAGTAACCTACAAAGATTAACACACCAATTACACGAAGATAAAATAATAAAGAGGTTAGAAAAGCTCAATTCGTGTTGGTATCGTAGTCTCTATCGTTCAGCGCTTGGTCAGATCTGATCTGAAAAGATGTAGTCTTTGATCTCAAGTCAAGGCCTCTGATGATTAGAACTTGGTTGTCACAGAGAGGAGGGTTGAAGACTTGGATATCAAGGCAAGGCCAATTGTAAGGGATTGGCTCGGTCTACAATATGCTTGGTCAGACTCAGCACTGGGTCGGCAAGCAAGATGACTCAGCTTCAGCAATGGGTCCGCAATGTCTTGATGGCACAGGCTATAGTCGGTCAACAATGCTTGTGGCACATGGAAGCAGCTCAGTCGATAGCCCCTTGGATGCAACAGTCATCAACAGTGATAATGGCAATATGGCAGCTGCTTGGATTGGTCAGTGAGGGCTTGGCACTAGGGGATCTCTCGGTCAGCAAGGCAATTTGTGGTCTGCTCCTAGGGTCGATAAGCTCCTTGATGCAGCTACAGTTATGAGTTAGTAGACTTGATGTGGTTGTCTTGTAAGGGTCGGTAGATGCGCTAGTGCAAGGGAAGCAGCAGTCGACAACAAGCTTTGGTACGGGCTATCCTTCTGTCATCAAGCTCCTAGGCACGTAGATGGTGTCGGTCAGCATGCTCCTTGGCCCACATGAGTTTGTCGACCATCAAGCTTGATGGTGCGGCAATGGCAAGGGTCGACAGGGCAAGATGGTGCTTGAATCCCTAGGGTCGACAATGCTTGATGTCGTGGGTCTCCTCCTTGTTGGTGGATGAGTTTGTTCCTCAACCCAAACGGCAAATAAATGAGACTCCTCCTTCACACAAGCATATGGATTGATCTCCAAATAGGAAGATGATGATGGCTAGGCAATTTGGCGTTGGAGATGTGTGGGATGTTGAGACTTATTGCTTACAGCTATAGAGGATGCAAGCTTGCGGCTACGAAGGGATGTTGAAGTTTGCGGCTAGGTGATGGCTTGGTTTTTCTCTTTGTTTTGGCCGACACCCTTTTAGCTCTTTTGTGCTTTTGGCCGCAATGATTTCTTTGTTGTACCTGCATGAAACCCCCTCTCGAAGATGGGTTTTTATAGGGATTGTGGAGAGGAGATAGCTCTAGTAGAATCCCACAATACTAGGGATTTGAATGGGATAGGAAGTTTGAATTGATGTTAACATTGGATATGTAATTTGAATATGATTTGTAATGGGATTTGAATGGCAAAGGGATTAGATTTAATCATCAATTGATTTGAGTCAATCTCAAATAGATTTGAATTGATCCCCATGAGATTCCCTCCTTTTCTCTCCATCTTTGACCAAGTCTCCTTTGCACATGAATTGCAATATTTTCCATCACTTTGACCAAGTCTCTCTTTGAGTATTTACGAGCTTGCCACTCCTGAAAACACTTAGCACACACATCAAAATGTTCACAAACGTTTGTTATCATCAAACATTAAGTCATCGATCGTTGTATCCAACTACACGTTGTATCCAACAGTTCTACCACGGAGAGAAGGAATGGTAAGAAAGTCATATATATAAGAAGAAGAAGAGTTTGAAGAAGAAGAAGAGCATGCCTCTTCTGATGATGTTCCTACCTACGTCATTGAGCTTCAGGATATGCTCCTGAAAAAGATTAACAGGTTGAAGATTCGCAAGGCAATGGCTTCAAAGATCTCAACAACAAGGTGGAGGATCTAAAGGACTGCACCAATCATATTACTGAAAAAGTCCTTAAAGAGATCCTTGATGAGATAAAGGAACTAGAGAAGGAGAAGAAGAATGGTGGTTCTTCTTAGATTATTTGATCACATGCTTAATACTTTTCCTTTTAAAACATTGGTATGTAATAATTCTTAAATACTTTTTTTGAAAGGTAAGCGTGTATCTATAGAATCACAATTGTACAAGGTTCTAGGAATAGTGGGAGAATATTAGTAAGAAAGGGATAGGGCACAAGCACTGTCACCCTCCAATACTAATACCTACCTCCAAACCAAGAACCCAAAAAACAATACAAGAAAATACAGAAGCAGATTCCAGAACATCAATCTCTCTCCAAAATCCCCCAATTTTAAAGGGGAATGGCCGCAGAGTCTCGGTCACACTCCATATGCCTAAGAGAAATTCTGACATCTGCAGCCAAGTCCTTAAAAAGCAGAGTCTAATCGAGGCTAACCCCCTCAAAAATCATCCTATTTAGCTCCCTCTAGACATACCAAATCATCGAAGCCAAGATTGGCCAGAATACCAATGCTATCCATCTTACGATAGTATGAGAGAAACATGTCACCTACCCCCACAAGGGATGAAGGCAGAGCAATAGTAATTCCCATCTTGAGAAAATTTCTACACCGTAGATATCTCGAAAAGCTACACTCAAAGAAGAGTAATTCACATGAAACAGGAGATATCTCGAAAAGCTACACTTAAAGAAGAGATGGTTCACATTTTCATGTGAACCATCCGAGCATAGAACACAGCGAGGAGAGGTATGAACTCCCCAATGTGCAAGTGTGTCTCGAGTGAGGAGCTTGCTATGAAAAGCACGTAGCAGCATGATAGCCATCTTAGGAATATGCTCCTGATACCAAACCACCTCATAATAGGGAAATATATGCCTAATAGCACGAGAACCAACCCAAGCATCATACAAGGAAGGGGATTTGTGAACCCAAGTCCAAGAATCTTCACCATATAGAAGAGAAACTGGCACAATGATAGATCTAACTGGCAAAAGCATAGGGCTGTCAATCCATCCCTCAGGAGACCAATATTCGCAAACCATCCTCCTCTCTTCTTCAACCGAAACCTCATAGGAGTCACAAAGAGGGCCACATGGGAGCCAATTGTCATACCAAAAAAGAGTAGTAGACCCATTTCTGAAGATGTGCTTGGTGAGCTTCTTAGTAACCTCACGCCAGTGTGGGATAAATTTCTAAGTCCCAGACTGCATAGGTCTAGCCATAGCCAAGAAGAACCCCGCATTACCCATATACTGACGTCTCATATAAGAAGCTCAAACCCCATAATGAGTAAGCATATGCCATGTCAACTTAACACCATAAGCAGTATTCAATTTCGAGAAGTGTCTAAGCCCCACACCCCCCTCCCGCTTGGGCACACAAAGGTTACCCCTCACCCACATATGAGACTTCCCACATATAAACTTCCTGCATATGGCGTTAAGAATACAAAAAACGGACTTGGGAATGCAGAAAGCCTGTATCCAAAAAGCAACCATACCATAAATGACTGATCTGACAAACTCAATACGACCAGAAATAGAAAGCAAGGATGAAGACCACCCTTGTAACCTGCTCCTGCATCTGTCAATCAACTGAGCATACATTGAAGCTTTGGAATATTTAACAGAAAATGGGAGACCTAAATATGTAGAAAGTGATTGTACCCACAGAATACCCAATATATCCGCAAGATTACCCAGCTCTTTGGTCCCCTTGCTAAAGATAACAACACTTTTACTCCAATTAACCTCAAGACCAGTGAGGCATTTAAATGTAGAGAGAAGATCCTTCAAGCCCTCAAAGGACTTAGCATTGGCACGATAGAAAACAAGCAGATCATCAGCAAAAATAAGATGTGTAACAGCCCCCAATCTCTTCATGGGTAGGATGCTACAAGTAACATTTTCTTTAGCCATCAGTAGAGAAAAATCCTCTATAACCACCATAAAAAATAGGGAGATAGAGGATCACCCTGCCTCAACCCCCTATTAGACTAAAACATACCAAATGGAGAGCCATTGACCATAACAGAGAATGAAGGGGTGGATATACACTCACATATCCCTCCAATGAATCTATTTTTGAACCCCATTCGATGTAGCATGAAATAGATGAAGTCCCTATTCACACTATCAAATTCTTTTTGAAGATCCAACTTAAGACAAGCTCGGGCACCCATAGGATTATTAAAATCCCGAATATTCTCATGAGCATGCCAAGCACAGTCCACCAATGAACAACCTTTAAGAAAAGCAGTCTGGTTTGGGGAAATAAGCTCCATAATGGCCCTTTTCAATCTATTACAGAGGACTTTGCTGAATCTTATACGAAACATTACAGCATGAGATAGGCTTATAATCTCCAAGCCTAGAAGCATTAGGGCCTTTAGATATGAGGGTCAAAAAAGTATGATTGACCTGACGAAGAATTTTACCAGAACGAAAGAAGGAGAGAACAACATTAGTAACATCCCTACCAATAATATTCCATGAATTCTGATAAAAGAACCCATTGAACCCATTAGGTCTATGAGCCTTATCAATACCAATCTGAAACACCACATCCTTAACCTCTTCCTCAAGAACAGGCCATTCAACCCAGAAAGCAGTCTCAACAGTAAGCACTCTCTTAGTTGTAAGGCAAGGAAATTCTCTCCAGCAATCATCCTGATTATAAAATACTAGCAAAAAATTTGGGACTATCAATTTTAATCTTATTGATGGTGTCGTCACATGATCCATCAACAGAAATAAGATGCCCAAGGCTATTATGGTTTTACCTAGTTTTCATCGCGGTGTAAAAGAAACGGGTGTTACGATCCCAAAGATGTAGCCATACTGCCTACTTTTTTGTCTCAAATTTGCCTCCTTAATATCGATTGCATCAGCCAGCTGATTAATAAGGGCATGCTCTCTCTTTTGTTTTTCAACACAAAAACTCAGATCAGGATTGTTTTGAATAGATGCAAGCTCAGTATGACATTTGGATACATCATTTATACCCCTTATTTCTGCCCCCAAATGTTTTAAACCAATCTTAATATTCTTAAGTTTGGAAACAAGACGTATCATCAGGCAACCCACAGCACCGATATGCCAATGCTCTTCCAAGATATTTAGATACTCAGGAGCATGAGTTTAAGAACAGAAAATTTTGAATGGCTTAGGGTCTGTACCAACCATAGAATGAGTATGAATAATAAGGGAGGAATGATCAATAGAACCACCCGCAACATATTCACGATATGATGAAGGAAGCTTGTCCATCCAAGTGCAATTGCAAAGAGATCGATCAAGAGTGTCATTAATACGACGAGTGCCAATACTACGATTGGTCCAGCTCAGGAGATTGCCAGCAGTTTTAAGTTCAAAGAGAGCACTAGAACCAATGCAATTCTTAAATACTTTGTGCATGTGATGTTTTGATGTTTTGATGACTTGATGTGTAATATGCTTGACACACTACTCTTAAACTGCTTTAGTTATTGTGATAAGCCTATTTTATTTCCTGATATCTCCCGTATAACTTTCTTGGTAGGAAATGAAATTTCATGGATTATATACTAACTCTTTTATGCAGATAATATTTTTGACAAGGGGGATTGACTATTTTCACTCATGTTAACTCTTTTTAACTCCATTTGTCACTTGATAATTTGTATGTATACTATCATATTTTTGTATCATGCCAAGGGGAGAAAAAATGAAAAGCAAAAACATGAATGAATAATATATGATAATATGTTGCTAACTAGCTTTGATACAATGGAAGTATGAAATGATTTCATACCGCATTTAAGCAGGGGGAGTGAGTAAATTTACTCATTGTTTTCAAAGTCATATTATTCATATGTTTTTCATTTGGGTGTTATCATCAAAAATGGGGAGAGTGTTAGGAAATCTAGTCCCACCCCAAGTGGTTTTGATGATGATCACACCAAATGTTGTTGTGTATTAATTATTGCTTAAGTGTGTAGGTTGTGCAATAAGCTAATTGAATCTCGAAGCATAATCCGGGAAGAAGAACGATAACGACACACATAAAAGATGAAGAAGGATTGAGCTCGCATTCCACGTCTACATTCTAAAGCTTTAAACTTTAGCACAAGTGGAGCTCGAAGATGAAGCTCAAAGACTGTGCTCAAGCTCAAGCTAAAGAGGAGCTCAAATTCAGTGAAGCATATGTAACAAGCTCAAGTTCATCTATGGCTTCAAGTTCTTCATAGTGACTAGTGTGTGAGTTGTTTTTTATTTTTCTTCGGATTATGTCAAAGCCAAAAAAGAATATGTACTCACACAAAAAGAATTTTTGAAAATAGTTTTGAATTAATGTTACTATTTATAAAATTATTTTCAAAGATATGAGAGCAAAACTTCTTGAGAAAATCATCTTTCAAGAAGGAGTCAACCTCCAAAACACCCAGGAGTTGACTACCTTTCAGTAGCAGATTTTCTCAAAAAACTGCTCTGTATGTTGACTACCAAAGTTGGGAGTCGACTACCAGCTGTCGATGGCCAGATTCATTGAATCTGTTTTGTAGCCATTTTTGGGGCAAAATTCAAACATTTTTGAAATGATTTGAATTCATTTTAGCCCTATAAATAGAGAGCCATTGAGACCCTTTTCCATACCAATAATTCTTGAGCAAAATTCAAATTCTCTCAAAGCATTCAAGTTCTCTAATTTCTCATCTCTCTCAAGATTTTATAGCCAAACTGCTTTTAAATTTCCGATCTTAAACTTGTGCATATTTTTATATCTTCTTTTATGATCATTTTTATTTGGCTATTACAAGTTGTTTTGCAAATCCTTTCTACTTCATTTTTGAATATTCTTAAAAGGATTTTAAAGCAACAAAAATTTATTGATCACATTAAATCAACTAATATACTTTTGTAATCAAAGAAAAGATTAATTCTTTAGCCATATAGAGCATAATTGCACATTCTTCTTGGCTATAGAATTGTTGGGTGTAAAACCAATCTCTACTAACTTATTAAGGTAAATTGGATTTCGATCTAACTTTTAGTCCCTTAGGGATAAGGGTGTTGGAAATCCTAGCTAAGGCTAGGTGGTGGTGTTGTAAATCCTACTTGAGACTAGGTGGTTGGAAATCCTAGTGGTGAAGCTCGGTCATTGGAAATCCTAGCGAGTGAAGCCAGGTAATTGTATTGCTAAGGTAATAGTGGATTTAATCTCGATCTGTGACGGTCAGAGACTGGAAGTACCAAGGTAGGGAACCATGATAATATCTCGTGTCACTTTATATGAATTTTCTTTGATTGATTATTGTCTCTTGCTATTTACTTTACACTAACTTATTTATTTTTAAGTATAAGTCATTTGCAATCACGTATTAATCTATTCTTGATCATTAATCGCAAGCCTTTGTTTCATTCCATTGTGAGATCTATTTTATTGTTGTTACTCTTGTGGTCTTAATTATTGATATATAATCTCATCTTAATTTGGAGATCATCGTGTTGATTAAGGACCAAGCGTAGATCACTCTACTTGGATCCTTATGCAACATTGGAAGGGAAGTTATTCTGCGAAAAAGTTTTATTCATACAACAATATTCAACCCCCACTTCTAGTGTTGTTTTCCATCCATAGGATCCAACAGTAAAGACGTGCACACACTCCTTCAATCTCACCCTCTCCCTTCACTCTCCCCTCGGCCTCACCTCCAACCTTCTTCTCCGACGAACCCCTGCCAACAACCACTGCCTCCTCCTCGTACCCCTTGCTACCCAGTCAACACCCCCATCTTGTTGCTATACCCATAGACACAAGCAGGCAAACTCTGTTTCCTTGCTGGTGACCGCCACTGGCAACACTCTGTGCCATCACTGAACACACGGCTGAAGCCCCACTGACAGAAACCTCTCCCGCCATCGTCAAAACCCGGCCCGAGCTTCGACGAGCCACCGCCATGTTCCTCCGCATGAACCCATTCCTTCCCTACACTAGCTCGAAGACCCGAGCACCAACGAAGGAGCCCCATACGCCACCGATGACCTTCCCACGCCGGCGTGCTGCCCCGAGCCTCCACCGTTGCCAGCTACCTACCCCCGACGATGTCGCCCATTGCAGCAGCTGTAGGAAGATGTATGCCCTTGAGGCATTTATCCTGAGTTAAACATCTTGTTCTAATGATGGTACAATACAAATTGTCCTAGTATAAATTCTATGAATATATACTTAGATAATTTCCTTAGACTTATAGTGATGTCATTACGTATCTAGATGTAGATCTAGATTGTGGGAAGTAAATGACCGATAAAGAACTTAAGTCTTAAACGGTTCATGGTCATAGATGTGTTAAGAATAGGATATCGGCACATCGGATAAACCATTGTGTCTTTGTCTTACCTTAAGAGTAATGATGATCTCATAGTCATTCGGCCTAGCAAAGTCGGAGACAAGGCACATGTGCTCATTGGAGAATGAGTTCACTAAGCGACTAACTTAGAGTTATTGAATGGTTAATCTTTAACTAAACTGTCAAAAATAACTCTAGAGTGATGATAAGCAAGCTGGTCCTTAAGACCTGAAGTCATTTGTACAAACCTGTTCGTGAATAGTGTCACTTAGACCTATGACCTAGCTTCGAGGCTAGGCCGGCTGTAAGGTCTTAGGTTGGGTGACACCTGTAGCATACGAGGTCAGTAGATGCCTAAGATGGGATGTGTCTCTTCCGTTAAAGGGAAATTAGTGTCACAGGCTCAGTACGGTCTTTATGATAATCCTCGGTCGAGGTGCATTCTAGGAAGTACAACTTATATATAACAAAGTCCACTGCATATTAACCAATGCTGACTAGTGGGGTTGACGGTTAACCATATCCTAGGCCATGCAGCGACACAGTCATGACGAAGGGACTAAAACTGTGGTATTCATTGCTGACACAGTCAGAATGATCCCGACGACACTTTAGTCATTGGGTCAATCACGGAAGTATGATTCTGAAATAAGGACGACACCTGCTGCTCATGGTTACTGTCGTCAAGGGACTTCGAGTCCCAACCTGTAGTAGGGTCAGGCTGTAGGGTCTCACACCGAGTAGTATTCATGTCTTAGTAATAGGAAGAACGTTAAGAAGAATGCATTTGATGCAATGGAATATTTAAGCTCACAAATGAGTTGTGAGAATAAAACTAAAGGAAGTTAGCATTTACGATTGAAGAGGACTTCCTGAGGAATCCACAGGAAGAAACCGCGTTGGAATCGGAGCTCAAACGAGCCCAGAAACACGAAAACAGCAGAAAAGCGCTAAAGTGGGTCAGACCCACTTTGGGGAGGGCAAACCCACAAGGCGGAGCGGGGCCCACCCGCTAAGCAGGCGGGCCACCTGCAAAGAGCAAGCAGGTCTGGCCCGCTGGGTGGGCGCGCCCGCTGGGCCAAGCGGGACCGGCCTGCTTAGCAGGTCTGGCGCCTGCTATGGCCCAGCGGGGAGCCCGTGCGCTGCACGGGCGAGCACACCTGCCTGGCCCAGCGGGTGCGGCCCACTAAGCGAGCCAGGCAACTGCTGCGCCTAGTTCCGGGTGACCACCCGCAATGGAGGCGGGCGCGCCCGCGGGTTAGGGCCCCCCTTGGCTATTTTCTAGGGTTTTTTTTGAAACCTTTGACGACGGCTGCGAGCTACGACTTTTTGCTCAACTTTGAGCAATTGTTTGAGGGGTCAAACGAAGTCAGAATTCGTCGCCGTTTGTTCCTATGCGTTCACCATGTGAAGCTCTGTGAAATTATAGGTTGTATTGTCTCTAAAGCTTAATGGTGAGGGAGATTTAATTGGTTGAAGTTAGGCCTGTGATAAAGGCTTACTAACTTAATTAAATCCCTCTTTCACTAATTAGTACCACATTGCTCGTGCGACGAGCATGGGGCACGGCTCCCTATACAAATAGGGGTGAACACCCCTTGGAAAAGTTCACACCAAGTATTCGATTCGAGAAGCTCCTAATTTTTGAGCACGCTCGATCGATGACTTAATTATTCATCCTCTTTCTTCCTATCCTCCAATCGAGCCCTAGCTAGATGGCAAGGAGGTTTGGATCTGATCCAGAAGTCTTTGACGTGGATCTTCTCAAGGAAAATCTTCTTTGGCAAGTGGTTGGCTCGGAGGCGGGTGTCGGCTCGCTTCGGGTGGATCGAATCGAGGGCGCAAGGCGGCTCAGCTTCGAAGAGCGAAAGAAGGTGGTGCGGTACATCTTGCCTACTCCAAGGCAAGATTCCGGGTATGTCATTTAGTAGCTTTCTAGCCTAGTTTTAATTATGTCTCAGTAGTATAGATCCCTCTTGGGGTGGTCAGATCCACCTCAAGACGGCATAGATCTTGGCTTAGGTTCTGGCTTTCCTTAGGGCTTCGCTAAAATGTTTAGCGTTTGATTTTTCCGCTGTGCTTATTATGCTTCTGTAGTCCGTCCGACTTAGGATGGGCACAGATCTGAGCCTTACGGGTCTGCTAAAACCCTTCAGCTGCCATAGCAGCGCGCGTAAGCACAGGAAGAAGAAAAGAAAGAAAGGAGAGGGAAGGAGAGACAAAGGAGAGGGGAGGAGAAAAAAGAAAAAATTTATAAACTGAAAATCTAGACCCCAGAAAGAAAGTCCACAACAACCAACAGATTATTCGCGTTGTCTCGAACGTGTAGACACCAGAATCACACGAATGGGGTAATTATTTTTAAAGTTATGAATTTTCAAAGCTTACGATGTTTTATTTAGATTTTATAAAAACATGTATATTTTTCTTATTACACGTAAACTTCAAAATATAAAAATACATTCGTATTCTACTAGTCGAGAGTAAAATGTTAACATATCATACATAATATTCCGACATGTGGTATTCTCTAAACAAATCGTCGATCATTTACGGTAGTTAATTTTTAATTTCGAAAATTAGTTTTTAATTAGTTTTAACTCTAGAAATTTGATTTTAAGTGTTTAAAAACTATAAAAAATACATATGCGATTTAGAAAATTATTTTCTTCATAGATAAAATTATTTTCTTTATTTCTTCCATTTTTAAATATATTATTATGCATTTTGACCTATTTTAAGCTATAAGAAAAATAAATACGATTAAGAAAAATAGTTTGAAAATAGAATAACATATAAATACTAATATTTTATGCTTGGAGGAACCCGTTCTTGCACACGAGTACCTCTGATAGTCCTAGCGCCAGCCTCATCTTTCCGCAACGATCTCGAAACCCTTAAGTCACTCTAATTCTAGATTTAGAAGTTTAAACAAGTATACTAATATGAACTATATTGTAACACATTAACATAGCCTAGTGATTAATGTCGTCCTGAAGGAAAATTAATATCAACTTGGACATATGCCTTGCCAACGTAAAGACCTAATTAAATAGGGAACTACCCAATTGCATAGTAATTATGTTTGTGCCTATCATAATTAGGAAAGTTAAACGCATGTAAACCATAACTATATCGATGGAGGAAAAGTTGATAATCGACGTTCTTAAGGTATCCTCAAGCCGGTGTCTAAGATCGTTTAGTGTCTAAGGCTGGATCACCTTAATAGGGCTCGCCCTAGCTAGGGATAGTGATCCTAACTAGCCAAACCTGACTGGCCGTATTTGCCTGGGTCAAACTAGAATTCCAATTATCATCGAATGCAAACATTAATAATATGGGATTCATATAGATCAGGTGACAACTGATCTAATAGATCAGGTGCAAGACACAAAAAGGTGGGCCCCAACGAGTATAAGCCCATGTGTGGCTTGTACTTTCCACCTTTTTGTGTCTTAGCACCTGATCTATTAGATCAGGTGCCACCTTTTTCATATTAAATCCTAATAATATATACCTTGAATTCAGCCTTTTTGAACTTAGATTTTATTGCATCTCTTTACTAAACTCATCGCACATAAAACCAGATTCACCTTGATAACACATTTGACACGTACTCCCTTGCCTATCATGTTATTTTATGCTTGTCACTTGGAAATTATGCATTGTGGAATATCATGTCATGTGGAATCTCATGTTGAAACATTATGTTGACAACTCAAGTTGGAATGTCATATTGGAATATCCTGTTGAAATGCAAACTTAACACTCGACACTTCAGTGGATTTGGGGTAACTCATAGTTGAGAGTGTGTGGGAGTGACTGGAGTTCATCTACAAGTCCAGCTGCCTGTGTTTCGACATCTCGTCCCGCTGCATGTGTTTTGACATACTTGTCACGCTAGCTGTGTTTCAGCATTGTCAGGGTAAGCGCACCCAAGCAAGAGATGAACACAATGGTTGCATAATATACTCTCCTGCTTGAGTCACGTATATTCTAGTTTAGTTACCGCTTGCTTAGTCACATTTACTTTATTCATTACATGTACGTTACCTACCACACTTGTGCAGCCACACGTACATTACTTATGGCACTTGCATCCATGACCCCATTTACTTTACTTGTCGCATCTATATGTAGTTACTTCTTTAGCATGTTTCCTTTGCATGTTCTATGCTTGTTCATTGCATTTATTTCTATTTCTAGAATTGTTATGACTTACATACGATTCCTCTTTGTGCAACCGTTAGATGATGCACAGATTGAAGAAGAGGCTTCCGAGTTCAAGGAGCCTAAGTTCGACCCTGAGACTGTAGATTGCTAGAGCTTGAGTTTGGGTGTGTGTTGTATTCCTATATGTATTTCATTATGTTTTCTGCTATGTATTCCTATGTGAGCTGTGTGAAGTGTGATGTATAATATGGATTGTAATAACTGAACATTTGTTTGAGTATTTTTGTACATCTCTGCATCATATGCTATATTATTTTCACTGATTAACTGCAGGACCTGCAAATGTATCAAATAGTAATGGCCCCTGAGAGCTAGTCGTTACAAGTTTGGTGCCACATGCAGGTCTGCGCTAACTACCTCGTGAACAGTATAGTAAGATCAAGATGTACATGTTGGATACAATATATAGTTTGATACAATGATCTTTTATTTCCAGTTTGATGATAACAAACCTTCATGAATGTTTTTGATGTGTTTGTTAAGTGTTTTTCAGGGCCAAACAAGTTTGGAGCATATAGTGGCAAACTTGTGAATATTGATCAATGGCAATCTTGCAAATTGGGAGTAATGGAAATGATGTAAATACGAGCAAGAGATGTGGAGATGGCAATCTCTTGATTAAGAGATTTTTACTTGGTCAACATGGAGGGATAACAAGCTAAATTCAAAAAGAGAATCAATTCAAGTTCAAATCAATTTGGATTAAGAGAATTTGACTTGGTCAACATGCATGAAGGGATAAGGAGATTTGATTCAGGATTTGGTGGAAAAAATTGAAGAGTTAATTTGGATTTAACCTAGATTTAATTTAGATACAAAAAGAGTTCTACTTTTCATAGGAGATTAACCAAGTCCATTGCACCAAGGAGAGAGGATGAGAGCAAAACATATCAAATCAAGTTAAAGGAGTTTTGATTCAATCAAATTACTTAGGTCAAAGTACTATAAATAGGAGACCTATTTCTACAATGAAAAGAGAGGAGAGCACTAGAAAGAGCCGGTCAAAATAATATCAAAACCCCTTTCCTTGACGCAAGAATTTCCACAAGCAAAGAAACCCTTTCTACAAACAAGTCCACGGCCAAAAGGGGGCTTCAAATTGCCATAACATCCTCCTTGGAAAAAAAAATCTCAAAGCCCTACTACATTCTCAAGCAGTAAGCATCCTCCCAAGTCCGTGACCTTCCTTGCTGCCAAAAGCTCCTACATCATCTCTAAGCTAAAACTCTCGGCCTTACATCAATCACCAAGCAAAAGCACACGCTTCATCGTAAATGGCATCATCGTAAAAGAACTCCATCTCTGAAGTTCGTCATCACAAAGTGGACGACAACAGCTTCAAGCAACAACTGCAGCAACATCAGCGATGTGTGTCACGCCCCGCTTCCCAAAGCAATGGAGGTGAGACGTGAGAAGGTCCGCACAGACGTGAAGCTGTGAAGCCACACGCCTGATAAGCGTCAATCAAACATATGCAGGTCCCTGTAACCACGAACAGAACAAGATAATAACACAAGGAGATACAGAAATAAAATCCCAAATCTCAGCAATGTCCAAACATTAAAATTAAGTTCAACATCCAGAAAAGCCACCAGGCTAAACAGAAAGAGTCTAAAGGCCCAGAACAAGGCCAACAAAGACGAACATAAACAGAGTATTGGTGCTACGCACCGACAACAAAAACAGTCTAAAACGAAGAACACAAGCAGCCTCTACGACTGATCGACCGTGTCCTCGTACTCCTCAACGAACGCAGGCTCTGACTCAGCGTCAGCAAACACCACGTCCTCCACAGCACTCTCAGGCTCGGGATCTAACATGTGTCACCCAAAAGAGTAAAGGGGCACATGTCAGCAAGTCTAAAAGACTTGGGCAAGGAAACTGAAAGGAAGGTAAACTAGCAACCTAGCAGTTATAGTATGCATGACATGGCAGTTATAGTATGAGTGTACAAGTAAGACATGGTGTAACAATAAGTGCAAGAGAATAATTATCATGGTATGTCAAGAGTAGCCAAGCTACTAATAATCTCAATCTTCTCACTAGTCACCTTTCAAGTTATTTGTAGATGTTTACGCCTTACAGCTGAACTGTTGGACATTCACACTGAGTGGACGCTTAACACTACCCCAGAACTCAGAGTTTACGCCTTACAACTGAAGTTACTGATCGGGCAGACTCCCAGTTGAATGGCCGCTTAACCCTTACCCCTTCCACATGTAAACAAGCCAGGGTCCCTGTACACGATGCTCAGTAAATGAGCCAGGGTTGCCCTGCACAAGATCTTGTTTTTTAGGTTCACAATTTGGCGTAGGGTTGTGCCCGCTAAAAGCGGGTGCCTAGCCTCAATCAATTCACTAGGTGTAGCGGTGCTACGCAATCACGGGAACATTTAAAGAATGCAATGACATGACATTTAATTTACGTACCGTTAATTGAAATTAAACATGACATGGTAGTACTATTTCAACATAATAAATGATGGATCTATCTTCGTTGTTAAGCTAGATCCCGAAATTGCGCCTAGGCGAGTATCATTTCGTCGCCTAGTCTCTTTTACGCCTACAACAAGCAAATGGTCTAAGACATGGCCCAAAACCCTAAGTGGCAAGTTTCACTTGCCTAGCACTGAGGATGATGATCAACGAGGCACGTCACAAAAGTTAGCTACAGGGATGAGATTGCTGCCATGGCAAATCAATATTAGAACAACATCCAACCTAGTTTTATTAGGGTTTAACAAAAATCACAAAGCAGGTTATGAGAATATTAAAGGATCGATTCACTACCGTATTGGAGTGGAAGAACGATGCCGAGCAAGCACGCCAACGGAAGAACGATCCGGGAAACTAGGGCTCAGATTTGGAAATGGGGAGAAAATCTGAAGAAATGGGATTTTGGGGGTTTTTGGGGGTTGGTCGGCGGCCTAGAGGAGATGGCCGGCGCAAATGGAGAGGGAGAGAGACTCTTGAGGAATGAGGAATGGCAAGAGGAAACTTGGGGAAGATCAGAGGTCAAGGGGGAAAGGAAATGGCCAAGAGAAGAGAAAGAAAGAAAAGAAACGAAGGGGGGTTTAAATAGGAAACAAGCCGACGGCTGGGCAAACCCTAGGTTTACGACAGTAGTTAGTCGGTCAAAGAAGAGTTGTTGACCGACTAGTTCGAGAACTAGTCGATCGGTCGACCAACTGTGACCGACTAAAATCAAAAAGTAACTCAGGTCGTCAAGATGGTCAATGAATTAGTCGGTTAAAGAACAATGGCTGACCAACTAGTTTGCAACCTAGTCGGTCGGTGGTTGTTCTTAGACTGACTAATGATAAACAATAACTTAGTTGAAATTTCAAAGGAACTAGTCGGTCTGAGAGCAAGTTCTGACCGACTAGTTTCACATCTAGTCGGTCGGTGGTTGTTCTTAGACTGACTAAGAGTAAACAGTAACTCCTGAATTATTGATTCAATGAACTAGTCGGTTTGAGAAGAGTTGCCGACCGACTAGATCTCAATCTAGTCGGTTGGTTCCCCTTCTTGAACCAACTAAGGTGCACGAAAAGTGCAGAAATGAAGCGCGAAGCTTCGGGAAGATTTCTATAGCTTCTAAGATCAACCTATCTCTAAGATATGAGCGATTTGAAGTTCATCATGAGTGACTTACTCCAAGATCAACGATTCTAAGAAAGAAGCTAGAAAATCACAACGAAACGAACGAAAGCGAAAGCTACGGAGACGGAAACCACACATAAGGAGAAAATCCACCAAAACATAAATATAATATAGATAATCCAAATACATGAAAAACCAGTCGTTACATCCTCCCCAACTTAAGAAAAATTCCGTCCTCGGAATTTCCCAACACTCACGTGTCCAGGAACAAAAGTGGGTAGCAATCTCACATCTTATCCTCTCTCTCCCAAGTAGACTCTCCTGGCGAGCCGTGTCGCCACATCACCCTCACAAGATTGACAACCTTGTTCCGGAGCGACTTCTGACGCCTTTCGAAAATCTGCACTGGCTGCTGGTCATACGTCATATCAGGGCGAACGGTAATCTCCGAAAAATCCACAGCATGACATGGATCGCTGATGTATCGACGAAGCTGCGACACATGGAAAATATTGTGAACTCCTTCCAAAGATGGCGGCAAGGCTAAACGGTAGGCTATCTCGCCAACTCTCTCCAGAATGTCAAACGGTCCAATGTATCACGGGCTCAACTTCCCTCGCTTCCCAAAGCGAATCACACCATGATTTGTGGAAATCTTCAAGAACACATGGTCGCCTGGCTGAAACTCCAAAGGACGCCGTTTAGCATCCGCACAATGCTTAAAACGGTCCTGAGCAATCCTCAACCTCTCCCGAATGTTCATGACAACATCCACAGCCTCCACAATCATCTCAGGTCCCAACAGCTCCCGATCACCAATGTCATCCCAACCCAATGGCGATCGACACTTCCTCCCATACAGCGCGACGAAAGGCGCCATGCCAATACTCACCTGGAAGCTGTTGTTGTAAGAGAACTCTACCAGATGTAGATGGTCCTCCCACGAACCCTTGAAATCCAACATGCACGCCCTCAGCATGTCCTCCAAGATCTGAATCGTCCTCTCGGACTGGCCATCCGTTTGCGGATGGTACGCCGTGTTGAAACTCAGACGCGTACCCAAACTCTTCTGCAAACTCTGTCAGAACTGAGATGTGAACCTCGTGTCTCTGTCCGACATGATACTCACAGGGACTCTGTGAAGTCGTACGATCTCCTGCATGATTCACGTTACATCACTATCTAAACTAGGAAAAGGAAATAGAAAAAGAGAGTAAAAGAATTTACCTCCATGTATCTCCTCGCTAGCGCCTCAGTGGACTGTTCCACTCGGAATGGAATAAAGGGCGCGGATTTGGTCAATCGATCTACGATTAACCAAATCGCATCATTCTACTTCGGACTCCGAGGTAGTCCAGTTACGAAATCCATAGTGATGTGTTGCCATTTTCACTCCGGAATCGGAAGCGGTTGTAGCAACCCTGCTGTACGCTGATGCTCCGCCTTCACCTGCTGGCAAACCAAGCACTTGGCCACACTCCGAGCCAGACTCCTCTTCATACCATGCCACCAAAAATTCAGACGAAGATCCTTGTACATCTTGGTGCCACCAGGATGCACAGAATACGGCGAACTGTGTGCCTCCACCAATAACTCCTCTCTGATATCCCCAGCTGGCACACACAACCTGGCTCCATATCTCAGCGAGCCATCCTCATGAATCAAAAATTCAGTCCGCAGACCGGCTTCTACCTGCTCCCGAATCTTCACCAGCTTCGGATCCTCAGCCTGGCCAGCCTTGATCCGTTCCACAATCGTTGATTGAATCTGCATACTCATAAACGAAGAAGCCTCCCCAGGAAGAACAATCTCCACCCAGACTCGCAAAAATCCTGATGCAATCTCCACTGCGAGGTCAAAATCATCACCGCTGGAAGCCTACTCAGCGCATCAGGAACCACATTCACCTTGCTGGGTGAAACTGCAAATCAATCTCATAATCCGCCATGAGCTCTAACCATCGACGTTGTCGCATGTTGAGCTCCTTCTGAGTAAAAATATACTTCAAGCTTTTGTGATCGGTGAAGATCTTCACTTTCTCACTCAGCAGGAAGTGCCTCCAAATCTTGAGTGCAAACACGACAGCAGCCAACTCCAAGTCATGCGTCGGGTAATTCTTCTCATGAGTCTTGAGCTGATGCGAAGCATATGCCACAACATGCCCATGCTGATGCAACACACAACCGAGACCCTTGCCAGAAGCATCGTAAGAGATCTCAAATCCTCTGCTGCGATCAGGCACAACAAGAATAGGGGCAGTCGTCAATCTCTCCCTCAGAACGCCAAAAGCATTCTCACAATCACCTGACCAAACAAAAGGCACATCCTTCCGCGTCAATCTGGTCATCGGCTCAGCAATACGAGAAAAGTCTTTAATGAAGCGCCGATAGTAACCAGCCAATCCAAGGAAACTCCGGATCTCAAATGCTGACTGCGGAACAGGCCACTCTCTGATGGCCTTAATCTTCTTGGGATCCACTGAAATACCATCTACAGTCACCACATGCCCGAGAAAAGCAACTCTGTCCAGCCAAAACTCGCACTTCGAAAACTTAGCATACAAACGATGCTTCCTCAAAATCTCCAACACTGTCCTCAAGTGCGATGCATGCTCCTCCTCTGACTTAGAATAGATCAAAATGTCGTCAATAAAGATAACGACAAACTTATCTAAAAAGTCATAAAAGATCAGATTCATCAGATTCATGAAAACTGCGGGTGCATTGGTTACACCGAAGGGCATAACCACAAATTCGTAGTGTCCATACTTCGTCCTGAATGTTGTCTTCGGAACATCTTCCTTCTTCACCTTCAGCTGATGATAACCACTCCTCAGATCCAACTTCGAAAACACCCTCGAACCTCCAAGCTTATCAAAAATATCATCGATGCGAGGCAACTGGTATTTATTCTTGATGGTCACCGCATTCAGCTCCCGATAGTCCACGCACATACGACGCGAACCATCCTTCTTCTTCACCAGTAGCACCGGTGCTCCCCACAGAGACACACTAGGATTGATATAACCCTTCTACAAAAGCTCATCCAGCTGCTTCCGCAATTCCTCCAACTCTGCGGGTGCCATACGATAGGGCACCTTCGAAATCGGCTGCGCTCCCAGAATAAGATCAATCGAAAATTCCAGAGCTCGATCAGGTGGCAATCCAGACATCTCCTCGGGAAAGACGTCATCGAAGTCCCGCACAACAGCTGGTGTCACGCCCCGCTTCCCAAAAATATGGAGGCGAAGCGTGAGGAGGTCTGCACAGACTTGAAGCTGCAAAGCTGCAAGTCCGATAAGCGTCAATCAACTTTAAAACTGCATGTCCTTGCAATGCGAACGAAACAAATATAATAATAATGAAATGAGACAAAAGAGATATCAGAATATCCATAAAATAAGTTTCAACATCACAGAAAAAGCCACCAGGCTGAAAAGAAAAAGAGTCTAAAGGGCCAAACATGGCCAACAAAAGTACAAAGTATATGTGCCACGCACCGACAACTAACAGATGGCCTAAAACAAAAGGAAGCTCAGCAAAGACTCAAAGAATGGTCACCGGTGTCCATAAAACTCCTCCTGGGCAGACATGGACTCAGGCTCAGCGTCAGCAAAACACCACGTACTCAGCAACGGTCTCTGGCTCAGGGTCTAACATGTGACACCCAAAAGAGCAAGGGGCACATGTCAGCAAGTCTACAAGAGACTTGTGCAAGGAAACTGAAAGTAGGTAAAGCAACCTAGCAGTTCTAGCATGAATGCAAAAAGTATGAGTGCAACAAGTAAAGTAAAGTAAAGTGAAGTGAAGTACTAGCATGGCATTTAAACATGGCATGGATGACAAGTTTTACAAGTAACACTCACTAGTACAAGACAAGTAAAGTAAGCACCTCGTGCATAGAGATTCCGCCTTTTGGCTAGAGTGGCTGATCGGGCCAACTCCTAAGCTCAAGTGATCGTTTATCCCTACCCCTCCACGTGTATCGAGCCAGGGCCTTACCCCCAAACGGGAATGCTTGCTTCTGGAACACGAGCCAGGAAGTGTTTTATCTTGTTGGCCTAGGGGTACACCTAGCCGGACGAGGAAGTACAAGTACAAGTATTGTAGCGTGTTCTACGAATGCGACATTCAATGCATGGATGACATGACATGGCAAGTAGTAAAGCGTACGGGTAAGGAAAGTAAACATGACATTTTAGTATGCATGATCAACAAGTTAAAGAGTTGGATTTAGCTTCGTTGTCAAGCTAGATCAATTTAGGTGACGGATCTAGTTTCGTTGTCAAACTAGATCAAGTGGGCATCTAACCAGCTATCATTTCACTGACTAGTCTCTTTTATGCTAAAAACAATGAAGTGGCCTAAAAACATGGCCCTACACAAGAGTTGGCAAGTTTCACTTGCCTGTAAGTACAACGTCTAAGCACACCGTCCAACGAGTCCAAAGTCACAATTACCCTACGTGCACAAGTCCACCGGCCTAAAGTCCATATTATTAATCTTGATTAGTGAATTTAAAACATTTAAAACATTTTAAAAACATCAATTTTAGTCTTGATTAGCAGGCAATTGGGTTGGGGGTCCTAGGGGTGCAAAGCGTTACCTCAACACGACGCGAAAGCTACACTGGCGTCGGGTAGCGACGCCAGGGGTTGGAATAAAAGAACGCGCTCCAAGTCCTGATTCCAAAATAGATTCCTCGTTGGAAAGTTCAGAGCAACAACCGGAGCAACGAATCCAGATTCCAAAGCTAGCACGTGCGACGACGGGCTACGACGTATCGCAACGTCGTAAGCGGCAAATCGTCGGAGAGAACGCACCTAGGTGGGGCCCACAGTAGTCCTAGGGACCAATAGGGGACCCACAATACCTCTGGAGAACTTGGGGGGCCCACGGTGGCAAGTGGTGCGACGGGTGCGGGGCTGCGACGTTTGCTCTCGGTCAGACACAGCCAAATGCGGGAGATTGGCTCGGTCGGACACTGGGGGCGGGCTTGCATAGCGCAGCGGGTCGGTGCGGGGGTCGGGCTCTCGGTCGGTGCGGGGCAGGCCGTCGATCGGGCGCCTCGGATGCGGGGGCTGCAACGTTACAACGTTGCAAGCGTTGCAACGTAGCGGGGCTTCGGTCGGTGCGGGCTGGGGCTTCGGTCGGGCACGGAGCGGAGCGGGGGCTTGGATCGGGGCGCCGTGCGGTGCGGGGATGCGGGCGTGAGCGGCGAGATCTCTCGGTCTAACCGAGAGAATCTCTCGGTCGGAGTGGCTTGGTGCGGGGGTCGATGCGGAGCGGTTGCAGCGGGGTGCGGACGAGGCTTGGTGCGGGCGGCAGCATCGGTCAGGGCGGGGATTTTGGGGTGTTTGGCTCGGTCGGTGCGGGCGACGGTGCAGCAACGTTGCGACGATTCGTCGCAACGTGAAATTTGGGTTTTGGAAGCGGCTAGGGTTATTTTCTTGCGAAAATAGGTCTTCCTAGGGGTTGTTTATATAGTGTAGATGGGTTGACTAGGTCTAGGGCTAATCCTAATGGGATTAGGAGTTTAAAAATATTTAAAATTCAAATCTCACCATCTCCAACTCACCCAAGGCTTGGGTGCGGACCAAATGAGCTGGAAATTGGCTCAAAAATTATTTAAAACGTTTTAAACTCAAATAAATTTTCTTTGGCCGAAATTAATTTAAAATTTAGCTTTTAAAAATATTTTAAACCTTGTTAAAAATATAAAGTAGGTCAAACGAACTCCAAAAATTATAAAATAAATATCGTGGTGATCGTGATGATGAAAGAAAGCTAACTAAGAAGACGGATCTCAATTTCGATGTCGGACGACGAAACTAAAAATAGAAACGTCTCCCATCAAAAGTGAAAATCACAACGTCTCTTCGAGTAAGGCCAAATCGTTGGAAAACGACCCGAGAAATGTCGTTCCAAATTAGTGCCATAATTTACTACTCTCAGAGACGTTCACAACGGCATATCACAACAAAGTGTTCTCAAACAAACAAAGTCTAAAATAAACACGTGCACGGTCAAAAGCACGTGCACGAACAACGTACAACGAAAAGTGGTCGTTACATCCTCCCCACCTTAGAATAAAGTCCGTCCTCAGACTTTCTAACATATCTAGTCGTTCTAATAACTACCCCAATCATGTCACTTTATAATTCAAACCAGGTTTAGTCATTACAAGTGCTTATATATGCACTAGGTAGTCGAACATTAACACTACCAACATGTATATATATTCACGTACGTTATACACTTATACTTATTATAGTCAGTCAATTTCATACACGTAATTCAATCATATATATAAGCATACATCCCTTATATAACCACTACTTACCTAACACAAAACAATATTTCAGACACTCATATAAGTATGGTCTCACACTAGCAAATACAATCATTGTTCTACGTATAGATAACTACCTATGCACAAAACAAACATGGGTATACTACTCCCCAATATTTATCCGATACCAACCATATCAACACATGTAGTCACCCATACCATTATTAAATCATGTTTTACTATATCTAATATACATTCACCACTACCATATTTCACAATTATATAGTTATTCAAATGCATGCAATAATTTCACCATACATTCACATTACATACGGTCCTATAACTGTATTTACGTCACGCCACATATACCATAGTCACCAATAACTATAACTAAGCACATACTTACTCGTGCATGGTGCACACCTATACACGCTAAAATTTCATTCATATATATACCAATCACACCACTATATACTTAGCACATCTACGCACCTAGTTTAGCTAGCACGCATACGTTCACAGAGGCAAGTCCTTAGTAATTAGCTATACCTCCAGACTAACACCTATAACTATATACTGGTATAGCGACCCACAAGCATGTGCGTAGCACAACCAGGCACAAACAATACTATCACTATACACACATCAAACATCGCTGTATTCAAACTACAGACATACATCACAATATACTTAGAGTATACCCACTCAAACTTGAGTGAGACTCAATACACATATCAGAATATTCTATATATGGAACACGACATTTATACCTATACCAGTACCACTCCAATATATATAGGTCTACCAATACAACCATATACATTCCATAAGTCAATCACACTTAATATTTAGTTAGGTAACGCCCACATAGTTCAATCACTCTATATATCATAATAATAATACAGACATCAGCACACGCATAATTATAATACACTCTCTAATACATACGCATTCATCGTATAGTCACACACATGTAACATATATATTCACACCATAGCCTACTACCTATAATTAGTATACCAACACCTATACATACATAGTTAAGATGTGCAATAGTCGTGTATACCTCACGGTATGCACGCATACAACATCCCGTAAAAGCAAGCAATACCAATCAAAATTATAATCCTACTACCATATGTATATCACCTATATACTCATGCAACAAAACATAACTACTTACGCCTAAGCACAATACGTATCTACGTATGAGCACATACTCACACGTACTAACTCATAGGTCATATAATAGGCCTACTTACTTATCCATACGCACACCTATTATTATCACACCTAACATACACATAGCTTTACCAATCATTTTATTTCAACCAATATAAGTATCTCTAATTACATACACACCATTAGATATTCCAACACTAACTCCTATATACACATGCATCCCTAGTATGGTATAGCTAACCACACACCAATCTATAAATCCTAACACACAAATAACTCCATAATATCACGAATAACTCCGAGTATGTATATATATATATACCACACAATAGGCAAGCATCAATATACTATGGGGGTATACTTATTCAAGCCCACGTACACAACCTAGGTACGTGCACTACGACTACCTCACAAGGTCCAAGGGCCTACTAACAACTTAGAGTTGACACAGACATTGACGGGCACTAAAGCCTAAGCAATAAAGGGAGGTCGAGGTCGAAAGCGTGACGAGGGAATGATCGATAAGCACGAGTTCAGATAGGACGAATACAAGGAGTCAGCTTGGTTAGGTGAAATAGTGATTCACGGGTGAATGTTTAGGTAGAGGAAAGGGAGATGTAGTGATACTTATATAGTATTGAGAAATGAAGTAACATAAGCTAAAATACACGAAATTGAAAACTGTTGTACTTCAAAAGTTGGAATCCTCATCTGTATAAAAATATTTGGAGGCCGATAAAACGAGTTGTTCAAAATAAGGTTGAGTCGAACATACATAATAAGAGAAAATGGTTTATAGAAAGTCATTATAAAAGGAAGTAAATCATTCACACGAACATTAATGACGTAGTTTTTAGAAAATATTATACGGCGGTAATTTAATATAATTTTGGCAAAAATTTTGGAAATTCAAAGAATGAAATTTAAGTAACTGAAGAATTGAAGCTCGTTTTAAACGCTTTTAAAGTCTTTAAGCCAGGGAAAGGAAATTTAAAATGATCAATATTGGAACTACTTTTAGAGGAACCAGGATGTGCAAAAAATTTAAAACTGGTTTACACAAAACTCTTAGCATACGAGCACAACGAACCTGGTACGGATAAAAATAATTGAAATTCATTTTAGTTTAGAAATTATTCTAAAAGTATGTATGGTGAGCGGAAAGATAATAATAATAACTTAGTAGTAGAATTATCAAAATTTATAGTAAAGCTTTAAAATCAAATCATGGAGGGTCTAATTATGGAAGTGGTTATGAAATAGTAATTTTACAAAAATCTGAAGTAGAGAAAACGACGAGCATAAAATCGACTTGCTGAAAGCTGAATTTCTATGTGACTTGAAAAGTATATTAAAGTAAGCGCGATGTGTCATTTGAATGGCATAAATAAGAAATGAAAATTATAAGTCGAATTGGACAAAATAAAAGTACGGTTCAGAATAAAATTAATATATGAAAGGAAAGTGTATTTCCATTGGTACAAAAGTGTAGGCTGGGAAAATACCATAAGCTAGTATTCAAAATTTTGACAAAAGTTTTAAGAATTCAAGTCAACGAAGGAGTATGAAATATAAGATATATATATAAAAATTGAGCAAATTTAAACTTAGGGAAAGAGGAAATCGAAAAATACTTTCAGAAGATTCAAGGTTTGTAATGGAGAGGTTCGAAAATTGATGACGATCGTCATGAGGTGATCTCGTGAATCGAGGCAAGGAAATTGATCGGATGATCAAAACTTACATACGCCTAGGATATGAATCAGGAGAATCTACGGGGAAACTCCTACGGTTGACCAACTAAAGATTAAGAACTAAGCGCTAAGACTTTCTAAGGAGCTAGACGGCAATGCAATGTGTTCAGCTTGGTCCGAAATCGATGAACCCAAACGAACGACTAAAGGAAATTCTAGAAGTCTTATATGGTCAGAGTTTAGACAAGAACCTCTAAGGTAACTCATACGACGATTAAATTAATTGCTGACAGGGAGTCTAACTAACAATCAGAGGCCTCTAACTAGCAAGCACAGACATCTAACTATGTCTTCTTATCACCTAGTGACATAGGAAAACGACTAGACTCAGGGCTTATGACTCGGATGTTGCAATTTATTTAATGGACATTTCGTTATTATCGTTGTTCCGTTAATTCGCAATTGCAAGACTGGACCTGCATGGGCCACCAACAAAACCTGTCACGCCCCGCTTCCCAAAAATATGGAGGCGAAGCGTGAGGAGGTCCGCACAGACTTGAAGCTGCAAAGCTGCAAGTCCGATAAGCGTCAATCAACTTTAAAACTGCAGGTCCTTGCAATGCGAACGAAACAAAGATAATAATAATGAAATGAGACAAAAGAGATATCTCAGAATATCCATAAAATAAGTTTCAACATCACAGAAAAAGCCACCAGGCTGAAAAGAAAAAGAGTCTAAAGGGCCAAACATGGCCAACAAAAGTACAAAGTATAGGTGCCACGCACCGACAACTAACAGATGGCCTAAAACAAAAGGAAGCTCAGCAAAGACTCAAAGAATGGTCACCGGTGTCCACAAAACTCCTCATGGGCAGACATGGACTCAGGCTCAGCGTCAGCAAAACACCACGTACTCAGCAACGGTCTCTGGCTCAGGGTCTAACATGTGACACCCAAAAGAGCAAGGGGCACATGTCAGCAAGTCTACAAGAGACTTATGCAAGGAAACTGAAAGTAGGTAAAGCAACCTAGCAGTTCTAGCATGAATGCAATGACATGGCAGTTTAAAGTATGAGTGCAATAAGTAAAGTAAAGTAAAGTGAAGTGAAGTACTAGCATGGCATTTAAACATGGCATGGATGACAAGTTTTACAAGTAACACTCACTAGTATAAGACAAGTAAAGTAAGCACCTTGTGCACAGAGATTCCGCCTTTTGGTTAGAGTGGCTGATCGGGCCAACTCCTAAGCTCAAGTGATCGTTTATCCCTACCCCTCCACGTGTATCGAGTCAAGGCCTTACCCCCAAACGGGAATGCTCGCTTTTGGAACACGAGCCAGGAAGTGTTTTATCTTGTTGCCCTAGGGGTGCACCTAGCCGGACAAGGAAGTGCAAGTACAAGTATTGTAGCGTGTGCTACGAATGCGACATTCAATGCATGGATGACATGACATGGAAAGTAGTAAAGCGTACAGGTAAGGAAAGTAAACATGACAGTTTAGTATGCATGATCAACAAGTTAAAGAGTTGGATCTAGCTTCGTTGTCAAGCTAGATCAATTTAGGTGACGGATCTAGTTTCGTTGTCAAACTAGATCAAGTGGGCGTCTAGCCAGCTATCATTTCACTGACTAGTCTCTTTTACGCTAAAAACAATGAAGTGGCCTAAAAACATGGCCTTACACAAGAGTTGGCAAGTTTCACTTGCCTGTAACTACAACGTCTAAGCACACCGTCCAACGAGTCCAAAGTCACAATTACCCTACGTGCACAAGTCCACCGGCCTAAAGTCCATATTATTAATCTTGATTAGTAAATTTAAAACATTTTAAACATTTTAAAAACATCAATTTTAGTCTTGATTAACAGGCAATTGGGTTGGGGGTCCTAGGGGTGCAAAGCGTTACCTCAACACGACGCGAAAGCTACACTGGCGTCGGGTAGCGACGCCAGGGGTTGGAATAAAAGAACGCGCTCCAAGTCCTGATTCCAAAATAGATTCCTCGTTGGAAAGTTCAGAGCAACAACCGGAGCAACGAATCCAGATTCCAAAGCTAGCACGTGCGACGACGGGCTACGACGTATCGCAACGTCGTAAGCGGCAAATCGTCGGAGAGAACGCACCTAGGTGGGGCCCACAGTAGTCCTAGGGACCAATAGGGGACCCACAATACCTCTGGAGAACTTGGGGGGCCCACGGTGGCAAGTGGTGCGACGGGTGCAGGGTTGCGACGTTTGCTCTCGGTCGGACACAGCCAAATGCGGGAGATTGGCTCGGTCGGACACTGGGGGCGGGCTTGCACAGCGCAGCGGGTCGGTGCGGGGGTCGGGCTCTCGGTCGGTTCGGGACAGGCCGTCGGTCGGGTGCCTCAGATGCGGGGGCTGTAACGTTGCAACGTTGCAAGCGTTGCAACGTAGTGGGGCTTCGGTCGGTGCGGGCGGGGGCTTCGGTCGGGCACGGAGCGGAGCGGGGGCTTGGAGCGGGGCGTCGTGCGGTGCGGGGATGCGGGCGTGAGCAGCGAGATCTCTCGGTCTGATCGAGAGAATCTCTCGGTCGGAGCGGCTTGGTGCGGGGGTCGATGCGGAGCGGTTGCTGTGGGGAGTGGACGAGGCTTGGTGCGGGCGGCAGCATCGGTCAGGGCGGGGATTTTGGGGTTTGCTCGGTCGGTGTGGGCGACGGTGCAGCAACGTTGCGACGATTCGTCGCAACGTGAAATTTGGGTTTTGGAAGCGGCTATGGTTATTTTCTTGCGAAAATAGGTTTTCCTAGAGGTTGTTTATATAGTGTAGATGGGTTGACTAGGTCTAGGGCTAATCCTAATGGGATTAGGAGTTTAAAAATATTTAAAATTCAAATCTCATCATCTCCAACTCACCCAAGGTTTGGGTGCGGCCCAAATGAGCTGGAAATTGGCTCAAAAATTATTTAAAACGTTTTAAACTCAAATAAATTTTCTTTGGCCGAAATTAATTTAAAATCTAGCTTTTAAAAATATTTTAAACCTTGTTAAAAATATAAAGTAGGTCAAACAAACTCCAAAAATTATAAACTAAATATCGTGGTGATCGTGATGACAAAAGAAAGCTAACTAAAAGACGGATCTCAATTTCGACGTCGGACGACGAAACTAAAAATAGAAATGTCTCCCGTCAAAAGTGAAAATCACAACGTCTCTTCGAGTAAGGCCAAATCGTGGGAAAACGACCCGAGAAATGTCGTTCCAAATTAGTGCCACAATTTACTACTCTCAGAGATGTTCACAACGGCATATCACAACAAAGTGTTCTCAAACAAACAAAGTCTAAAATAAACACATGCACGGTCAAAAGCACGTGCTTGAACAACGTACAACGAAAAGTGGTCGTTACAACTGGCCTCTCCAGCTCCATCTGCATAGCCACAATCTCCACTGGCCTGGCCCGAAATCTGACAGGGCCAAGCGAACTGCTCCTCCGGCTGAACTCAAATACTGGATGTCCGGGAATCTCGAACACCACCTTCTTCCTCCGACAGTCGATCGTAGCAAAGAAGCTCGTAAGCCAATCCATCCCAAGGACCGCATCATAGTTGATGATGTCGTGGACAATGAAATCAGCGTAAAGCTCATGTCCACAGACCACCAACGGGCAAGAATTGCAACCACGATGCACCGAGACCATGCCATTTCCTGTGACGATATTCCAACTCTTGGAAAGTGGGGACGTCGACAAGGAATGCTTCTCCACGAAGCTCCGAGAAATAATGCACATCGATGCACCTGAGTCAAAGAGGACTCATGCAGGAAATGTGCACACCAAAATCACACCTACAACAGTCTAACAATCATGCCCTAGTCTAGCAAACAATCATGTGCAAGCAACCAAACATAATCTAACAATCAAAACTAACTAAGAAGGATAGCTAGAAGGAGAGTTACCTGTGATAACCTCATCCACAGCCTCGCTCTTCACAACAGTCATCAGAAAAGCCTGCCTCCTCGGCGGAAAAGCCTGCTGAAAGGCCTGCCTCTGAGGGATAAGAGCTGCTCCACGTCCAGCAGGAATAAGCGCTCTCTGCTGCAACGGCTGTGCTGCAACAGGTGCCCTCCGCAGCTGATTCGCATGTCGACAATCCTTCGCGGCATGAGAAGCATCACCACAAACCAAACACTGGCCCAGAAATCTTCTACACTGATCCTTGATGTGGCCAGTCTTGCCGCAGAAATGGCAAGTCTTCAGACTAGGCCCTCCTGGCCTCTTGAACTGCACCGAATGATTAGGCTTGAAACCAGGCCTAACCACCACTCTGGCCTGCTCCATAGGCCTCTTCCCAGCTCCAGAAGTATGCCCTCTCCTCTGGTTCAGGTTAAGCTCCTGCCTCCTCGCAGCTATCAGAACCTTCTGATAAGAGTCCAGATCAGAGGAAGACACAAAACTCTGAAGCTCCAAAGCAAGTCCATACAGGAACCTCTGAGCCATCTCATCAGCATCCTGCACCATCTTCTGTGCGAACCGACTCAGCCTAGTGAACTCTTGGTGGTACTGGTCCACCGTCAAGCTCCCTTGCTTCAGCTTAATAAAACACTGTAGCATCTCCTTCCTGGCAGCCTTCGGAAATAACTCTTCATCAAACCTGGACTTAAAGGTAGCCCAAGCTATCGGCTCCACCGGCATCTTCTCTTCCGCATCCCACCAGTTCCGAGCATTGTCCTTGAGTTGCCTCTTCGCCAGATCAACCCATCCAGCTGGGCTGATCTTCGCCATCTTCAAGTTATACTCTATGTTCCGAATCCACTCATCGGCAGCTAGAGGACCCTTAGACCCATCAAAATAAGCGGGACCCAGCTCTTGAAATTGCTTCGCTCCCGGCTCGGAGCGAGGGGCATCCTGGATTGCCCGAGCAGCTCGAGCAACTGGAGCATTCTGGACTTGCAGGAGCACGCCCTGTTGCACCTGCATCATCTGAAGCATCATTCACATCATCTCCCCATTGGTGGGCTCTCGCTCAGGCTCCTCGTCATGAGGGGGCACGCTACCACCACCACGGGTGAATCGCCTTCCTGCCATCTAATGACGCAGAAAAGGAAATAAATTAGACTCATAACTTATGACTCGGATGTCGAACTTAGTTTATTGGACATTCTAATATTATTATCGTTATTCCGATAATCGCAGTTACAGAATAGGACCTGCATGGGCCACCAACAAAACCTGTCACGCCCCGATTCCCAAAGCAATGGAGGCGAAACGTGAGAAGGTCCGCACAGACGTGGAGCTGTGCAGCCACACGCCTGATAAGCGTCAATAAAACATATGCAGGTCCATGTAATCACGAACAGAACAAGATAATAACACAAGAAGATACAGAAATAAAATCCCAAATCTCACCAATGTCCAAACATTAAAATTAAGTTCAACATCCAGAAAAGCCACCAGGCTAAACAGAAAGAGTCTAAAGGCCCAGAACAAGGCCAACAAAGACGAACATAAACAGAGTATTGGTTCTACGCACCGACAACAAAAACAGTCTAAAACGAAGAACACAAGCAGCCTCTACGACTGATCGCCTGTGTCCTCGTACTCCTCAACGAACGCAGGCTCTGACTCAGCGTCAGCAAACACCACGTCCTCCGTAGCACTCTCAGGCTCGGGATCTAACATGTGTCACCCAAAAGAGTAAAGGGGCACATGTCAGCAAGTCTAAAAGACTTGGGCAAGGAAACTGAAAGGAAGGTAAACTAGCAACCTAGCAGTTATAGTATGCATGACATGGCAGTTATGGTATGAGTGCACAAGTAAGACATGGTGTAACAATAAGTGCAAGAGAACAATTATCATGGCATGTCAAGAGTAGCCAAGCTACTAATAATCTCAATCTTCTCACTAGACACGTTTCAAGTTATTTGTAGATGTTTACACCTTACAGCTGAACTGTTGGACATTCACACTGAGTGGATGCTTAACACTACCCCAGAACTCAGAGTTTACGCCTTACAACTGAAGTTGCTGATCGGGCAGACTCCCAGTTGAATGGCCGCTTAACCCTTACCCCTTCCACATGTAAACAAGCCAGGGTCCCTGTACACGATGCTCAGTAAATGAGCCAGGGTTGCCCCGCACAAGAGCTTGTTTTTAGGTTCATAATTTGGCGTAGGGTTGTGCCCGCTAAAAGCAGGTGCCTAGCCTCAATCAATTCACTAGGTGTAGCGATGCTACGCAATCACGTGAACATTTAAAGAATGCAATGACATGACAATTAATTTGTGTAACGTTAATTGAAATTAAACATGACATGGTAGTACTATTGCAACATGATAAATGATGGATCTAGCTTCGTTGTCAAGCTAGATCCCAAAATTGCGCCTAGGCGAGTATCATTTCGTCGCCTAGTCTCTTTTACGCCTACAACAAGCAAATGGCCTAAGACATGGCCCAAAACCCTAAGTGGCAAGTTTCACTTGCCTAGCACCGAGGATGGCGATCAACGAGGCACGTCACAAAAGTTAGCTACGGGGATGAGATCGCTACCATGGCAAATCAATATTAGAATAACATCCAACCTAGTTTTATTAGGGTTTAACAAAAATCACAAAGAGGGTTATGAGAATATTAAAGGATCGATTCACTACCGTATTGGAGCGGAAGAACGATGCCGAGCAAGCACGGCAACGGAAGAACGATCCGGGAAACTAGGGCTCAGATCTGGAAATGGGGAGAAAATCTGGAGAAATGGGATTTTGGGGGTTTTGGGGGGTTGGCCGGCGGCCTAGAGGAGATGGCCGGCGCAAATGGAGAGGGAGAGAGACTCTTGAGGAAGGAGGAATGGCTAGAGGAAGCTTGGGGAAGATCAGAGGTCAAGAGGAAAAGGAAATGGCCAAGAGAAGAGAAAGAAAGAAAAGAAACGAAGGGGGGGTTTAAATAGGAAACAAGCGGGCGGCTGGGCAAACCCTAGGTTTACGACAGCAGTTAGTCGGTCAAAGAAGAGTTGTTGACCGACTAGTTCGAGAACTAGTCGGTCGGTCGACCAACTGTGACCGACTAAAATCAAACAGTAACTCAGGTCGTCAAGATGGTCAATGAATTAGTCGGTTAAAGAACAATGGCTGACCGACTAGTTTGCAACCTAGTTAGTCGGTGGTTGCTCTTAGACCGACTAACGATAAACAGTAACTTAGGTGAAATTTATCAAAGGAACTAGTCGGTCTGAGAGCAAGTTCTGACTGACTAGTTTCACATCTAGTCGGTCAGTGGTTGTTCTTAGACCGACTAAGAGTAAACAGTAACTCCTGAATTATTGATTCAATGAACTAGTCGGTTTGAGAAGAGTTGTCGACCGACTAGATCTCAATCTAGTCGGTTGGTTCCCCTTCTTGAACCAACTAAGGTGCACGAAAAGTGCCGAAATGAAGCGCGAAGCTTTGGGAAGATTTCTATAGCTTCTAAGATCAACCTATCTCTAAGATATGAGTAATTTGAAGTTCGTCATGAGTGACTTACTCCAAGATCAATGATTCTAAGGAAGAAGCTAGAAAATCACAACGAAACGAACTAAAACGAAAGCTACGGAGACGGAAACCACACATAAGGAGAAAATCCACCAAAACATAAATATAATATAGATAATCCAAATACATGAAAAACCAGTCGTTACAATATGGCCATGACACTTCAGGCAACAAGATGCTGTCAAGAAGCCTCGCAGCCGTGACATCCTTCGGCACCTTGCCACCGTGGTTACTTGCTGTCGTGAGTTCCTCATTGACAAAGACGTGATCATCTTGCTACCGAGAAACCATTGATGTCATGGTTTAACATCCCTTGCTGCCATTGAGAAACTATATGCTACTGGCTTCCCTTATCCTCGTCATTGTCGAGAATCCATTGCTTCTTGCTACCATTGACATCCCATGATGCTGTGAGATTTCCTTGATGTTGATCATCTCCTTACTATCAATTACTACCTTGCCGATTACTGCCTTGTCGCATGCACATCCAAGCTTGAATTCCATTGCCACAAGCAAGACCACAAATAAAGCCAAATGCCTTGATATCTGCAGACTCCTCCATCATGCATCAAGCAAAGTCCACTTTCACCCTGCCACATCAACTCTTGTAAAAGGCCAATGCATCAGGCTACCGTGAGTTTCTCAAAAGCATAATCACATGTCCTACATACAGATTGCTTGCTAGGAAGCTTGGGAAGAGTTGCTTTGCACACAACCCTCAACAAAGTATACAGAGCCAAGGTTGCTATACACACAGACCACTTCAGGACAGATTTGAGCAATCGACTTCAAAGGGCAATAACTTGTGAACCAAACATCTGATCAGAACACTGTTTACGTCATAGCGTAACTGACGACGTACTGATTGACAAGGACTACTCAAACGTCATAAACTGAGTGCTCTAAACTCTCTATCTCCTTTATATTTTTTATATTGTTTGGTAGATATTTGTATTAATTTTTACTTTCATTTTTGAGGTAATTTTCGGTCTTGACTGCTTGGGGCAAGTCAAGGGAAATTTTTCGCTGAGTAGTAGTGTTCGACGCTTTGGAGAGTGAGATATAGACTTGGGGAGCTAAGTGTTGGGGCACGAAGTTCTGTATGGTTTGTATCTTGACATTATTATTCTAGTGATTACTATGAGCTAGAGTAGGTCGGGGGTGATCGAACCAGGGTAAATATCGTGTGCACTCTGTGTTTTCTCCTGCATTATTCTTTCTGCACCATATTTGCTCTGTGACTATTTTATTGTTTAGGTAAAATATTTTTTTATTTGCAAAAATATGTTATAATCCTATTCAACCCCCCTTTAGGCTTAGATCACGATCCAACAAGTGGTATCAGAGCACATTAGAGGATCTAGGCTAGAAAATATATCTGATCAGCTTTTGCTGAAGGCCAGTCTACAGTTAGACCCCTAAGTTTAATGGCATAGATTTTGCTTATTGGAAAGCTTGGATAAAAATATATCTTGTGTCAGTTGATTATGATGTCTGGAACACGGCTGAAAAAGGCTACACTCCTCCTGGGATTAAAATTGGAGATGTTGAAATTCCTAAGCATGAAGATAAGTGGGATAACAATGATAATAAATTATATTCTTTGAATGGTTGAGCTATGAATGCTATTATTTGTGCTTTAGATAAAAATGAATTTAATCTGTTTCCCAATGTCTGACTGCACATGAAATTTAGCATACACTGGAGGTGATTCGTGAGGAAACTTCACATGTCAAGGAGTCCACATTGGCCCTTCTTTGCATATAGTATGGAAGAATTCGCATGAGACCATCAAAATCTATAAAGGAGATGTACGCCAGATTTATAGACATTATCTACAACTCAAAGGCCCTTGGAAAGCCATACTCAAACGAATTCTTTCAAGAGGCCAAAGATCTTTCAAAATTGATCTTGGAGGAACTGATTGAAACTTGATGTCACATGAGATAGAATAGAAGATTATGGAATCTAGAGAAAAGGAGGAAAAATATGAGGCTAAGAGCTCGAAGACTTTATCATTTAAAGCCAATGAAGAAAGCGATGAAAATATTGATGAGGAGCAAGCGTTGATGGTGAAAGGATTTAGAAGATACATCAAGTCTCCACAGGAAAGAGCTGAAATGACGAAAAGGTTCAATCATTTCAATACATTTAATCCTACAAATATTTCTTCTGAACAGAATACTTCTAATTTAGTGTAGTGCTTTTATTACAAGAAACAAGGTCATTTGGAAAGATTGCCCACTAATGAAAAGCAACTATGTGGAGAAGAATGGGAAATCACGTGTGGCAACATGGGATGAAGATAGCAAGGACGAACCACATAATGAGATTGCCCACACTTCTCTATGTTTAATGGGAGATCTTGATGAGGTACAATCTTACATTAAGGCTAAGCATATCCATAATTGTGAGAATATTCATGCTAAAATTGATAGTTTAGACTCCAATGTTGAGTCTCTTAGGTAAGAAAATTTTCAGTTGCAACAAGAAAACTCTCACATGTCTCTTGACGATGAAAAATTGAAAACTGAAATTAATACACTTAAGGACACATTTGCAAAGAATAGAAAGGAAACACCCGTTGTGCAAGCAACCTTAAAGTGTAACACATGCCCTAAGCTATAGACAGAGGATAAAGCATGCCAAGAAAAAATTATCATGTTGTAAAATAAAAATAAAAATCTTGAAGGAAAATTTATGGAGAAAGAGAAGAAAGCAGAGAATTTGAAAAAGAATGAAGAGGAAAATAAAAAGGCTTTCATTAGTAAGTGCACTTTGCTTATGAACGAAAATCTTTACTTAAAATCCAAAGTCATGGACCTAGAATTGACTATAAAGAAATTTGGTGTGTAAAAACAATCTTTGGATATAATGCTTAGAAACCAAATATATTGCAACAATAGGCGAGTACTTGGATAAGGATTGAATCACGCTGAAAAACATAAAAATAAGAAAGTTCACATTGAGGCTACAAAAGTTAGAAACATTCATGCAATGTGCTTTACATGTGGATGTGTTGGTCATACGTCTCATAATTGTGTATATAGGAACAAAAACATAAAGTTTAAACAAATATGGGTTTCTAAAAGTTTGATGACTAACATGAGTAGACCTTGTTGGACTTTTAGTCACACATAACATCTTCTGTGTATGTAAGATGAAGTGGAAAGGAACTATGGATTTGACGTCGCATTTCGTTGAAGTTCTTTGCCCAACAACAACGCGAAGGTATGTTTTCTTGTTTGAAGCTTAATGTATACCTTCAATTTTTGTTTTGCATTTTCATTTTTTAGTTTCTTAGTTTGCTCTTTTGTGTGATTTTTTCTTATGTGTGATTTGTTGTTAGTGTGTTTTCATGTCTTTTAGAAAGAAAAAAACAAAAATTGATAATAAAAATGAAAAAGTGCAAAATTATAAGGAATGAGCTTAATGGTTATCTCTGTTGTTTATCAAAATGGCATATTTGAATTATATTCATATCCATGTAGAAATTTTATATTTTTCTCTTGACTATAATTGCATATTATGCTTTTTAAATAATCATGACATGTTCGATTAGTTGAATAACTTGATTTCTACATCTTCACTCTACACTTTCATGAGATTAATTATTATTGCACATAGGTAATTATTTTCATGAAATATGGGAAAGTGGTTGTAGGTGGATGAATTAAAAATTAACCGAAAAAATATATTATTCTACAGGATATGAAATATCTTGCCTTGGATAAAAATTAGAGCTCAAGAAATAAAACAAAAAAATCCAAATAATGAAAAAGAGAAGAAAAGAGCTCTGTATAAAAATGGATACGGTCCATGGTAATAAAACAACCCATGAGTAGACAACTTATGCTTTAAGATTAATCTTTAGCATTGGTGTTATATCCATCAATCAATTCCACCTCTCGTCAAAGAGTCCTTATAGGCTATGTATGGGTGTTGGTAACTTGACCTCATGCTTCATGAGGTAAGAAAAATCAATCCTAAAAGATTGTATGGTATATTGAAAGTTGGTTTGTTTTTGTTGATTTTAATGAAACGTCTCCATATATGTTGTAAATTTTAATCATCACACGAGCACGAAGGTGTATTAATCATTGTTATGAGATTAATTGAATAATCAAGTTGTTGTTTTTAATCGTCTTAATGTGATCATATGACTTGACTAATAATGCATTATCTTTACATTGCATATGACTTGGACTTCTTTGGTGCTCTTTTGATGAAACAAAAGGGGGAGAAAACGGGATAGATTTGATCATGGTATAGATAGGGGAGCAAATTGATAGGGGAGCATGTCAATAGGGGGAGTTACTTGCATATGACTTATATCGTGTTGACATGCATAACCACTCACGAACACAAATCACGATGACATCACATAGAGCTTATTGATCAAATCTTATTGCAGTTTGTCATCTTCAAAGGGGGAGATTGTTGGATACAATGTATAGTTGGATACAATGATCTTTTATTTCAAGTTAGATGATAACAAACCTTCATGAATGTTTTTGATGTGTTTGTTAAGTGTTTTTAGGGCCAAGGAATCATGGAGCATATAGTGGCAAACTTGTGAATATTGATCAATGTCAATCTTGCAAATTGGGAGTAATGGCAATGATGTAAATACGAGCAAGTGATGTGGAGATGGCAATCTAGTGATTAAGAGATTTTGACTTGGTCAACATGGAGTGATAAGAAGCTAAATTCAAAAAGAGAATCAAATCAAGTTCAAATCAATCTAGATTAAGAGAATTTGATTTAGTCAACATGGCATGAAGGGATAATGAGATTTGATTGAGGATTTGGTGGAAAATTTTGAAGAGTTATTTTGGATTGAAATTAGATTTAATTTGGATACAAAAAGAGTTCTACTTTTCATAGGAGATTAACCAAGTCCATTGCACTAAGGAGAGAGGATGAGAGCAACTCATAATAAAACAAGTTAAATGAGTTTTGATTCAATCAAATTACTTGGGTCTAAGTACTATAAATAGGAGACATATTTCTACAATGAAAAGAGAGCTGGTCAAAAATAATATCGAAAACCATTTCCCTATCGCAAGAATTTCCCCAAGCAAAGAAACCCTTTCTGCAAACAAATCCACGGCCAAAAAGGGGGTCTTCAAATTGCCACAGTTTCCTCCTTGAAAAAGTCTCAAAGCCCTACTACATCCTCTAGTAGCAAGCATCCTCCCAAGTCTGTGACCTTCCTTGTTGCCAAAAGATTCAACATCATCTCTAAGCTAAAACTCTCGGCATTGCATCAATCATCAAGCAAAATCACACGCTGCATCGTAAATGGTAGCATCGTAAAAGAACTCCATATTTGAAGTTCTTCATCACAAAGGGGATGACAACATCTTCAAGCAACGACCGCAGAAACATCAGCATTGCGGCCGTGCCAATTCAGGCAACAAGTTGCTGTCAAGAAGTTTTGTAGCCGTGACATCCTTCGGTACCTGGCCACTATGGTTACTTGCTGTCGTGAGTTCCTCATTGACAAAGTCGCGATCATCTTACTGCTAAGAGACCCTTGCTGTCGTGGTTCAACATCCCATGTCGCCATTGAGAAACTGCGTGCTGCTGGCTTCCCTCATCCTCGTCGCTGCCGATAATCCATTGCTACTTGCTTCCATTAACATCCCATGCTGCTGTGAGATTTCCTAACTGTCGATCATCTCCTTGCTGCCTGCAATACATCCAAGCTTGAATTCCATTACTGCAAGCAAGACCATAGCAAAAGCACATTGCCTTGATATCTGCAAACTCCCCCATCACGCAGCAAGGAATGTCCACTTTTACCCTGCCGTATCAACTCTTCTACAAGGCCAATGCATCAGGCTGCCGTAAGTTTCTCAAAAGCATAATCCCATGTCCAACCTATAGAGTGCTTGCTAAGAAGCTTGGGAAGAGTTGCTTTGTGCTCAACCCTCAGCAGAGTATACAGAGCGAAGGTTGCTATACACACAGACCAGTTCAGGACAGATTTGAGCAACCGACTTCAAAGGGCAATAACTTGAGAACCAGACATCTTATCGAAACATTGTTTGTGTCATAGCATAGCTGACGACGTGCTGATTGACAAGAACTACTCAAACATCACAAACTGAGCACTCTAAACTCTCTATCTCATATATATTTATGATTTTATTTCGTAGATCTTTGTATTAATTTTTTACTTTTGTGTTTGGGATTATTTTGGGCTCTTGACTGGTTGGGGCTAGTCAAGGAAAAGTTTTCATTAGAGTAGTAGTGTTCAAAACTTTGGAAAGTGAGATATTGACTTGGTGAGCTAAGTGTTGGGACACAAAGTTTTGTATGGTTTATATCTTGACATTATTATTCTAGTGATTACTTTTGGGCTGGAGTGGATGACTGAACCAGGGTAAATATCGTGTGCACTCTGAGTTTGATTCTGCTTTATTCTTTCTGGACCATATTTGCTCTGTGACTATTTGATTATTTAGGTGAAATATTTTTATATTCGTTAAATTTGTTTTAAGCCTATTCCCCCCTCTAGGCTTAAATCATGATCCAACAGTACGGGATAAAATACACAAATTAGAACACTCGAGTATTGGATGCTCGAGTTTTCACTTGTATATGACGTACATGCAGAGCGTCCTTATTACGCATCTTACTTGATACTCATTACCTTCTTTAACTCTTGAACCATCATTCCATCCTTTGGATATAACCTTATATGTAATGCCCTGATAGCTACTGCACAAGTACTAGAGGGGGGGTGAATAGTAATTTAAAATAATCAAGAGTATAATTCCTAATTTTCTTGCAAACTCAACCAACAATGCGGAAATGAAAATAGACAACAATAAAAGACAATCTCAAACAAACTATTTAACGGGTTCGGATCCACCCAAGTCTCCCCGACTTGTTCACGGTGATCCTACGTCCCAAACACCCGGATCCCCTCCAGCTACTTGAGTTAGAAACCTCTAACTCAAATTTGCACTATGAAATTCTTGTAGAAAACCTCTACAAGATCAAATCATACACAAATGAAAATGTGACTCCCACAAATCGAGATCACACACCTCTCTCACAACCGAGAGAAAAACTTAATATCAAAGTAAATTAAACAATGAAATACTTACCAACAAAATCCTATGCCTTGAGTAAACTTACGATTTTAGGGCAAGGAAGATTTTGAAGGAGAAGAAGGCACCAAACCCTAGCTCCAAGAAGTTGACCAGCAATAGAAGCCTAGGGTGTAGTTGATGACCTTGAATCAAGCTCTTGGCTTGAGTGGCTTACAATCAATGAGAATCTCTCTTGAGGAAGAGAGATTCTTGTGAGAAATGAAAGCTTGGAAAATGAGAATAAATGCTTCTCTTTGATTCTCTAAAATGGAATAAATATCAGCCTTAAATGCTATGAAGAAGCGTCTCAAGATTATAAATGATAGAGAGGAGAGAGAGGAAAAATTCGTGCAATTAATGCTCCAACAGATCTATTTCTGAAGCAGTCTAATCGGTCTAAGAAGGATCACTGACCGATTAGTTTCTCAACTAGTCGGTCGGTGATTCTTCTTGGACCAACTAACTAGTTCACATCCAATAAAGTGAATTCAAAGAAGTTAGAACTAGTCGGTCTAAGAAGACTTGCCAACCGACTAGTTTGACAACTAGTCGGTCGGTAGTGTTCTTTGACAGACTAAGAGTTGAAATATAATAGGCTGAGTACAAAGAGAGCTAGTCGGTCTAAGAACAAATTCCAACCGACTAGTTTCACAACTAGTCGGTCGACGGTTGTTCTTTGACCGACTAACTGTAAACAGTAGCTCAGGCTGAAAAGTGAAAGACATAACTAGTCGATCTAAGAAGGATTCCTAACCGACTAGTTTGACAACTAGTCGGTCGGTGAACCTTCTTGGACCGACTAACTGTAAACAGTGAATGAGCTGAAATAGAAAAGGCAATCTAGTCGGTTCAAGAAGGATTGCCGACCGACTAGATGACAATCTAGTCGGTTGGTTCTTCTTCTTGAACCAACTAAGATGCACAAGAAGCCTCGAAATGAAGCGTGAAGTTTCGGTAAAGTTTGTATGGGCTTCTAAGATAATCCTAGCTCTAAGATATGAGCGTTATGAAGATTATAAAGTAAGACCTACTCAAGGCTTAACATTCTACGAAAAAAAGCTAGAAGACTATAAAATTAAGCTAGACGAACCGTCTTCAAAGCTTCAATCCGAATCTTGACTTCAATAAAGGTCCTTGAGCTTCAACGAAGCTTCAAGCACACGATCACGTGCTTTGAGAAGTCTTGAGACGTCGCTTTTGATGTACGTAGAATTTTGGCGACGATCTCCATAACTGCGCTCACAAAGAGTTAGTTCATGATATTTATGTTTGATCATCATCAAAACCAAATCCAGGGAATTAATACTCAACATTCTCCCCCTTTTTGGTGATGACAAACCAACATAAATAATAATAAAAAATAATGATTCAAATGAAATTTACTTACTCCCCCTGCATTGATGACACGTTAGTTCCGTATTAAATAATAATCATACGCATCAAGCAGACGAGGAAAGTATAAAATATGAATCCAATTATTGAAATTTAGGATCTAAATCCATTTTTATATCTTAACTCCCCGTGAATCTAACATATCAAATTAGATTCACGGTAAATTGCTTTGAATTATCATGTAGCACATCGTCATTATTAATTCTCTCCCCCTTTGGCATAAGCAAAAAAAGAGCGGGAGGAGTGGGTGCACGAAATGAGCTAGGCTTGGATTGAGCTTGAGGCTTGGTCTGAGAAGATCGGGCTCTAGGCTTAGCAGTCGCCGTCCTCTTCTTCTTAAGAGGATGCGAAGAGGAGGATGGACGAGTCGATGTGGTACGACGTTTGGATTGAGGAGGGTCCGTAGGAGGAGACTCTACGGTCATGGGAGACGGACTAGAGGGACGGATGGGGATACGTGTCTTCGCCATGATCGAGAGACGAGACAACGTAAACGAAGAACGAAAAATCGAAATGAACGAAAGATATTAAACCTAGAAGTGAAACTCTAATATGAGATAGAACGGAAATCTAACCCTAAAAGCAGAGAGAGTGTGATACCCTAGGTCGACTGGAGGATGGAGATGATCGGTGACAACGTACGGTAGCCGGAGATGGTGGCGCACGGCGGAGCAGACTGAGGGAGGAGAGGAGACACAGGGGGTGTAGGGCTGAGGAGAGTGTTCGCACCGATTAGAATGAGTTCTAATCGGTGCGGGCAAGTTAAAAACGACTTGGAGAGGGAAAAGACGAAACTGCCCAAACGTATTTAGTCGGTCACAGTTCAAGTGCTGACCGACTAGAATGAAATCTAGTCGGTCAGCCAATGAGCTTGAACCGATTAAGTGCAAACAGTAACCAAAGTCCAAAAATAGGGCATGAGTTAGTCGATCTGAGTTCATTCACTGACCGACTAGAACTGAATCTAGTCGGTCGGCCAATGAACTGGGACCGACTAAAAGAGTCCAAAAATTTGATAATTTGAAATTTTGAGTTCTCTCCTAAGCGCACTTGGACGAAACATCGAAATACTCTCACACATCATTATACTACCCTATAAAACATCGAAAAATATAAATACGACGTTCATGAACATTTCTAGCACAAATTCCGAAAATCCAACCAAAAAATCCTGAAAATCCCAACAAATCTAGCCTGAGCATATATAAAGAAAATTATTATCATGCAAGATTATTGAAAATATGAATCCTAAATCTCGGATTCACCCATAATCCCCAATTCTCAACGTAACCGCACAAAGGAGTCTTCCTTTAGTGGTTTCGTGAAAATATCGGTGATTTACTTCTGGGTTTCAACGTACACTAAAATGATGTCCTTTTTAGCAACATGATCATCTAGGAAATGGTGACGGACATCTATGTGTTTTGAACGGGAATGGTGTACCAGATTCTTAGAGAGACATATTGCACTTTGGTTATCCACCATGATAGGGCAAGTATCACAGTTTATATCGAAGTCTTTAAGAGTGTGTCTCATCCAAAGAACCTGAGCACACGCAGCACCGGCGGCAATATATTCCGCCTCGGTGGTTGAAAGTGATACTGAATTCTGCTTCTTGGAAAACCAAGAGACAAGAGAATTTCCTATAAAATGGCAAGTGCCACTAGTACTTTTTCTGTCGGATTTGCATCCAGCATAATCTGAGTCACTATATGAGATTAACTCATATATGCTAGACTTTGGATAATATAATCCGTAGTCAAATGTGGAACTTAAATAACGGAAAATACGTTTTACAGCTACTAAGTGAGATTCCTTAGGTTGAGATTGATAACGAGCACATACACATACAGCAAACATAATATCAGGCCGACTGGCAGTAAGGTATAATAAACTACATATCATACCTCGATATAGACGAATGTCTACATCTTTGCCCGCCGTATCTTTATCAAGATATGTAGTAGTGCTCATTGGAGTCTTCTTGCCTGAGGCATTCTCCATTCCAAATCGCTTTAGCAACTCCACCGTGTACTTGATTTGGTGGATGAAGATTCCATCGTTCATTTGGCAAATTTGGAGACCTAAGAAATATTTGAGCTCACACATGTGGCTCATCTCAAATTGGTCCTTCATGACATTAGAAAACTCTTCACAAAGAGTGAAGTTAGTAGCACCGAAAATGATATCATCAACATAAATTTGAACTAAAATAATATCATGATTCGAATACTTAACAAATAGTGTAGAGTCAACTTCACCCATTTTAAAACCCAAATCCAAAAGAAAGTTCTTTAGGCGGTCATACCAAGCTCGAGGAGCTTGTCTCAAACCATAAAGTGCTTTCTTAAGTTTGAAAACATGATTTGGAAATTTTTCATTTATAAACCTCGGAGGTTGAGAAACATAAACTTCCTCAACGACATCTCCGTTTAAAAATGCACTTTTTACATCCATTTGAAAGAGTTTAAAATCTTTATGGCATGCAAAAGATAACAACAACCTAATAGATTCTAATCTAGCTACCAGAGCAAAGGATTCTTCGAAATCGATATCTTCCTCTTGCCGGTAGCCTTGAGCTACTAACCAAGCCTTGTTCCGGACGACGTTTTGGTTCTCGTCGGTCTTGTTCTTGAAAATCCACTTTGTTCATATAACGGTGTGGTTCTTCGAAGGCAATGGAACAAGCTCCCAAACCTCATTCCACTCAAATTGAATGAGTTCCTCCTCCATGGCTAGGATCCAAGCACTATCTTCGCACGCTTCGTTAATATTCTTTGGCTCTATTGAGGAGGCAAAGGCACAATGAGCGAAGTAGTTGACTTGAGATCTCGTCTTGACACTATCAAGTATATTGCCAATGACTTGCTCATGGGGATGGTCACGAACTGTATGAAGCCGTTTGTGAATTCCCTGATCACTAGGAACATTCTCAAAAGTATCATCAGTCGGGTTGGTATCAATAGAATCAATAGAATTAGAATTACCAATAGAATCACATAAAACATCCATGGAGTCATCATCATTGATAATTCTAGTCGGGACAAGATTTTCATTGAAAGAAACATGAAGTGATTCCTCGATCGTTGAGGTTCTTTTATTGTATATCCGGTAGGCTTTGCTACGTGAGGAATAACCAACAAATATCCCCTCATCGGATCTTGGATCAAATTTGTCCAAACTACCATACGTGTATTTAATAAAACATTTTGCACCAAAAACTCGAAAATGTTTAACTTGAGGCAATCTACCAAACAACAATTCATAACAAGTTTGTTTGGTGCCGGGCCTCAAGAGTATCCTATTAAACATATAACAAGCGGTATGTACCGCTTCCGTCCAAAATTGATGGCCAAGTTGGCTATCATCAAGCATAGTACGAGCACATTCCACTAGCGTCATATTCTTTCTCTCAACAACACCATTTTGAGGAGGTGCACGAGGGAAGGAAAAGGTGTGAGTAATACCAACTTCATCACAAAAATTTGAGAAAGACTCATTCTCAAATTCCCCTCCATGATCACTACGAATAGTGACAATGGTGGTTCCAATGAGATTTTGTACTTTCTTAACAAATAATGTGAAGTTTTCAAAAGTATCATTTTTATTACTTAAAGAAAATACCCAAGTAAATCTAGAAAAGTCATCAACGATGACAAGTCCATATCGAGCATTCCCTAATGAAGCAACTCTAGTTGGCCCAAAAAGATCTAGATGAAGAAGCTCTAGAGGCCGTTTAGATGAAATGCTTTTCTTAGGTTTAAATGACGATTTTGGAAGCTTGCCTCGTTGACACGTGTCACAGAAGCTTTTCTTTTGGAAAGTAAGCTTAGGAAATCCTTTAATAGAATTTAACTTGGAAAGCTTAAAAAGTGTTCCAAAGTTCACATGACCAAAACGTCGATGCCATAAGTGTTATTCACTTGTGTTGGCAATGAGACATTGTTCATGTGACTTGGGGATATCTAGGATATATATATCCTTATGGCGTGTGCCAGAAAATAACAAATCATTATTATATTTTCTCAAAATATGACACATTCCTTTCGCAAAGCTAACTTGGTAACCTTTGTCACAAAATTGGCTTATTGAAATAAGATTGTGATTTAGCCCTTTAACGAGGTAAACATCACTTATAAGTGGTTTAGAGGGGTTACCTACTTTACCAACACCAATGATGGTTCCGCTCTCGTTGCCTCCAAAGACTACTCGGTTCCCATTCTCAATGGGCACCACTCCGGAGAGCAAATGAGCTTCACCCGTCATGTGTTTTGAACACCCGCTATCGAGTATCCACCTATTCTTGGAGCTAAATTTGGATTTGTTGCTCCGTTTCTTTTTCTTGAGTACCTAAAGTTAGAAATATCATTCCATGGTAGCCAAGGTCATTGGGTCCTAAAAAGATTAGACCTTTGGAAGCCAAGTCCAATTGGACTTAGACTTCCCAACATAATCATCATTATGCACGACATTCATAAAATAGGAATTCATGTATGCTTATTTTTTATGCATATTAGTGTTCTTCGGGCCCCAAATAGTGAATATTTTTATAGCCATATTCCTATTGGGAGCATGCATACGTTGTTGATGTCTACGTGATGCATGTGGCCTATGAGGAGGTGGCCTAGGAAATGCATGTCGTGGATAAGCATATGGCACATGATGAAATGGCGGTGGAATCATATGATATGGTGCATGATGATAAGTGTTCATATGATAGTGATGTGGATGAACATATGCATGTGGAGGAACACGTGCGTGAGTGTGTCTCACATGGTGTGCACGTGCTCATGGATGTGGAGCATAACAATCATCATAATTGTGAACCGGTGGAGTAGGATGTGTGTTCCTACGTGGCATAGTATTGGTGTACATAAATGCAAGACCCTTCTTTGGAGGTCCACCCAAAGTGGGTTTCTTTCCAAACGAGGGTGTGTACAAAGTGGAAGCACCATTGGTAGATGAACTACCAATGGGGTGTTTGCTCCCATTCGTTGAGGCATCGGAAGTTGGCCTAACAAAGGTAGTAGACGATTTGGATGAATTTTCCATCTTATACCCCAAGCCAATGTGATGATTGGCCGGAAGTAAGTCATTTAGGATTTTATCCAAATGGTCCTTACCTTTATTGAATTTATTAATTCGGCCTAATGTGCACTCATACTTCTCGGTGAGAGAATGCATAGAAGCATCTAAGGTGGACACTTGCGATGTGAGTGCATAAACACGAGACTTAAGATTCTCATTCTCAATACTCAAAGTTGAGTTTTGAGAAGTCAAATCCGTTATCTCGCGTTCATCCGATTTCTCAATATGAACATGCTCAAGTTGAGATTTGAGATTTACAATCTCATTCTCAAACCATCAACAACGGTGTCGTTGTTGATGGTGATAGGCTTGGGTAAGGTTTGGAGACTAGTTAACTCATCTTTAGTCTTAGTATATCTATTTACTAGTTTAGAATACTTAGACCAAATTTGCTCGTTAGCTAATCTAAGGTCATCCATAGTTACCTCATCGCCTTCATCCTCGCTTTCATCGGAGGAGGAGTCTTGATCATGTTCCTCTCTAGCCATGAAGCACATGTGTGCTTGCTCCACTTGTTCATCGTCCGACTCTCCACTTGAGGAGTCATCCTCAGAGTCGGTGAATGTGCCGACAAGCCCTTTCTTATACCCTTTCTTGTACTTCTTTGACTTGTTGAACTTTGGTGACTTCCACTTCTCCTTGTGTTTGTTTTGAGGACAATCCGCTTTCATGTGTCCTGGCTTGTTGCATTTAAAACACAAAGGAGCGGAGGCGTTAGAAGAACTAAATTTAGATTTGTTCTTGAAATTACCTTTCCGAAAGAATCGGATGAACTTCTTTGCCATGAGGGCAATGGATTCCAAGTCCAACTCGTCTTCCGAGTCTTCATCATCGGTAGATGTAGATGGAGCGGCCTTGAACGCAATCGCCTTTTTCTTTGGCTCGTCTTGCTTCAAGTAAGACTTCATCTTGTCCTGCATCTTTAGTTTACTATCCTTACGTACCTCATAAGACATGAAGGTACCCATTAGTTGAACGACAGTATATTTATTCATATCGTTACCTTCCTCGATGGCGAAGGTACGCTTCTCCCAACAAGAAGAAAGTCCGTCAATGATCTTTGAGACTTTCTCCTTTTGGGTGTAGGTCTTTCCAAGAGCATCCAACTCATTGGTGATGTCAACGAAGCGAGCACAGTACTCCTTCATCTTCGCACCCTGTTGCATATGAAATAATTCGTAATCTTTATTTACAACAGTGAGTTTGGAGTCTCTTACCTTACTCGTTCCTTCATGCAAGATGAGGAGTGAGTTCCAGATTTGATATGCACTCTTACATGTGCATATCTTGTTGAAGTCTTCGGGCGCCAAAGCACATTGCAAGGCATTCATCGCCTTGGCATTATTTACCTCCGCGGCGACCTCCGCGGTAGTCCACTTCGTGAAGTCTGGTTTGGTGGGCTCGACATACTCCGTCAACGTGACTCTCCATAGTGAAGTGCTCCGGAGGAACGTTTCCATCCGACATTTCCAGTACCCATAGTTGGTATCATTGAAGAAAGGAGGCCTAGTCGAGGAGTGTCCTTCCATCACCAAAGAAGCTTCTTCACAGTTCCTGAAGGTGCTGTAGTCTAAAGGTGGACAAACGGTTTTGTTTTCGTTGGAAGACATAGCTATGAACTTGGCTCTGATACCAAATGTAATGCCCTGATAGCTACTGCACAAGTACTAGAGGGGGGGTGAATAGTACTTTAAAATAATCAAGAGTATAATTCCTAATTATCTTGCAAACTCAGCCAACAATGCGGAAATAAAAATAGACAACAATAAAAGACAATCGCAAACAAACTATTTAACGGGTTTGGATCCACCCAAGTCTCCCCGACTTGTTCCCGGTGATCCTATGTCCCAACCACCCGGATCCCCTCCGGCTACTTGAGTTAGAAACATCTAACTCAAATTTGCACTATAAAATTCTTGTAGAAAACCTCTACAAGATCAAATCATACACAAATAAAAATGTGACTCCCACAAACCGGGATCACACACCTCTCTCACAACCGAGAGAAAAACTTAATATCAATGTAAATTAAACAATGAAATACTTACCAACAAAATCCTATGCCTTGAGTAAACTTACGATTTTAGGACAAGGAAGATTTTGAAGGAGAAGAAGGCACCAAACCCTAGCTCCAAGAAGTTGACCAGCAATAGAAGCCTAGGGTGGAGTTGGTGACCTTGAATCAAGCCCTTGGCTTGAGTGGCTTACAATCAATGAGAATCTCTCTTGAGGAATAAGAGTGAGGAGAGATTCTTGTGAGAAATAAAAGCTTGGAAAATGAGAATAAATGCTTCTCTTTAATTCTCTAAAATGCAATAAATATTAGCCTTGAATGCTATGAAGAAGCATCTCAAGATTATATAGGATAGAGAGGAGATAGAGGAAAAATTCGTGCAATTAATGCTCCAACGGATCTATTTCTGAAGCAGTCTAATCGGTCTAAGAAGGATCACTGACTGATTAGTTTCTCAACTAGTCGGTCGGTGATTCTTCTTGGACCAACTAACTAGTTCACATCCAATAAAGTGAATTCAAAAAAGTTAGAACTAGTCGGTCTAAGAAGACTTGCCAACCGACTAGTTTGACAACTAGTCGGTCGGTGAGTGTACTTTGCCCGACTAAGATTGAAATATAATAGGCTGAATTCAAAGAGAGCTAGTCAGTCTAAGAACAAATTTCAACCGACTAGTTTCACAACTAGTCGGTCGACGTTTGTTCTTTGACCGACTAACTATAAACAGTAGCTCAGGCTGAAAAGTGATAGACATAACTAGTCGGTCTAAGAAGGATTCCTAACTGACTAGTTTGACAACTAGTCGGTCGATGAACCTTCTTGGACCGACTAACTGTAAACATTGAATGAGCTGAAATTGACAAGGCAATCTAGTCGGTTCAAGAAGGATTGCCGACCGACTAGATGACAATCTAGTCGGTTGGTTCTTCTTCTTGAACCAACTAAGATGTACAAGAAGCCTCGAAATGAAGCGTGAAGCTTCGGGAAAGTTGGTATGGGATTCTAAGATAATCCTAGCTCTAAGATATGAGCGTTATGAAGATTATAAAGTAAGACCTACTCAAGGCTTAACATTCTACGAAAAGAAGCTAGAAGACTATAAAATTAAGCTAGACGAACAGTCTTCAAAGCTTCAATCCGAATCTCTTGACTTCAATAAAGGTCCTTGAGCTTCAACGAAGCTTCAAGCACACGATCAAGTGCCTTGAGAAGTCTTGGGACGTCGCTTTTGATGTACGTAGAATTTTGGCGACGATCTCCATAACTGCACTCACAAAGAGTTAGTTCACGATATTTATGTTTGTTCATCATCAAAACCAAATCCGGGGAATCAATACTCAACATTATACTCTCTTTTGTTAGTAACTTCCTTCGTCGGTAATTAGAGTTATCTTTCATAGTTTGAACCATTCATTCACTCTATTGTCAGCTATGTTGGGGTTCCAAAGATCCTAAGGGCTCAAAAATCGATGTCCGGCCTAAGTTGGGCTGACGACAAAAAGAAACAAGGCAGTGAAAAGAACAACTTAAAACAGTTTTAAGAAAAGCCCTAAAGAAATTAAACCCTAGCCAGAATCTCTTCTATCTAGGGGTAGGTCTTACCAATCCCTAAATATTGAACTATAAAGTTAACTAAAATTAAAATGCATAAAATAAACTATTAACCTTTGACTTCCACGTCAGCAAAGCGCAGAATCCCACGAACCAATGCCTCGTGTTTGGGCTGAGTCGCTTGTCCCGAGTCAAACTACGTCTCGAGGCGAGCAATCTCATTTTCACCGAGTCAACCATGCGCTCCAGAAATTTTAACTTTGAGTGGATCCTTCGTCAAGACTTCAGATCTGATCCAAACTCCTTCGTAGCTTTGCTAGAGCCGAGCAAGAGCAAGAAAGAATATGGGAGAAAGAGGGAATAATTATTTTTTCCTATTCGATCTTGGTGTGCTCTTAACTTTTGAGAGCTCCCTTGATCCTTGGCTTGGTGCAAGTTACAAGGATGGGAGTAAGCACCTGTTTATATAGGGAGTAGACCCCTCCTTTTCTCAAAATAGCCAGTGTGCGGCTAAATAATTTAGAAAATTAATTAATATACAAGTTTATCTTTTATAAAGGCTAAACTTTAACGAATTATTTTTTCTCACCGTTGAACTCTAGAAGGAATATCATATAACAAATCGAAGAGAATTGAACGGTGAACACATAGGAACAAACTGTGCTCAATTCCGACGTCGTTTGGCCCCTCAAATGTCGCCTTAAAGTTGGTTAAAAATGCATTCTACTAGAAAAACACAGCCTCCATAAGGGTTTCACAAACCCTAAATGTGGGCCCCCCCACGAGGCCCACCACTATGAAGGCACGCCACATGGGTTCACCCGCTGCCCAAGCAGGGCCATGCCGGGCACCCGATTAGAGCGGGCACCTGATCCGCTGGCCTGGGCTAAGCCCATGCACTGGCCTGGGCCAGTAGCCTTGTGCCACGAGCACTGGGAAATGCGCAGCTCTATTTGGGCTGAATATTTTTTCACTTTTTTGACTTTCTTTCATTCTTTTTGGTCCTTTCCAATCATATTGTGCTTGGACCAAAACGAATGGGTCCGGGACTTTCCTGGATCCTTCGGTTAAGCTTGTTCTAGGACTTTTATTATAAAATATATTCGTAAACATTTTATGATATATTTTATTTTGCATCATATGCAATAATCCCACATCATTATTCTAAAGCTTATATTGCAAACTAATTGCAACGTAATAAATTACAGTACATCGTATGCACTATCTCCCTTACACTTCCTCTTACTTGACGAAGGGCCCACTCTGTAGAGACCCTACAACCTGACCCTATTACATGTGGGGCTGAAAACCCCAGATGGCAAAGACGATGAGTAGCAGATGCCATCCCTATTTTGGTATCATCATTATGTGGTTAGCACATTGACATGAGTAGTATCAGGACCACCTTGACTGTGTCCGTGATGAATGCCACATTTTTAGTCCCTTCGTCATAACAATGTTGCTTAGTCAAGTGTAGGGTATGGTCAACTGACAACCATAATATCGTGAAACTGATTAGTCTCCATCTGCCTTTAGTCCAATAATGTTGGACTTCTTCTAACATACTTTGGCCAAATTTTTTTTACTAAAGACCGAACTAACACCTGCGACACTAACTCTCCAAATATATCAAATTTATATTTTTGATATTTTTTGGTAGATCTTTGTATTAATTTTTACTTTCGTTTTTGAGGTAATTTTGGGTCTTGACTGCTTGGGGCAAGTCAAGTGAAATTTTTCGCTGAGTAGTAGTGTTCGACGCTTTGGAGAGTGAGATATAGACTTGGTGAGCTAAGTATTGGGGCACGAAGTTCTGTATGGTTTGTATCTTGACATTATTATTCTAGTGATTACTACGGGCTAGAGTAGGTCGGGGGCGATCGAACCAGGGTAAATATCGTGTGCACTCTGTGTTTTCTCCTGCATTATTCTTTCTGCACCATATTTTCTCTGCGACTATTTTATTGTTTAGGCAAAATATTTTTATATTTGCAAAAATATGTTATAATCCTATTCAACCCCCCTTTAGGCTTAGATCACGATCCAACAAGTGGTATCAGAGCACATTAGAGGATCTAGGCTAGAAAATATGAATATATCTGATCAGCTTTTGCTGAAGGCCAGTCTATAGTTAGACCCCCCAAGTTTAATGGCATAGATTTTGCTTATTGGAAAGCTTGGATAAAAATATATCTTGTGTCAGTTGATTATGATGTCTGGAACATTGTTGAAAAGGCTACACTCCTCCTCGGATGAAAATTGGAGATGTTGAAATTCCTAAGCCTGAAGATAAGTGGGATAACAATGATAAGAAATTAAATTCTTTGAATGGTTGAGCTATGAATGCTATTATTTGTGCTTTAGATAAAACTGAATTTAATCTGTTTCCCAATGTCTGACTGCACATGAAATTTAGCATACACTGGAGGTGATTCGTGAGGAAACTTCACATGTCGAGGAGTCCACATTAGCCCTTCTTTGCATATAGTATGGAAGAATTCGCATGAGACCATGAAAATCTATAAAGGAGATGTACACCAGATTTATAGACATTATCTACAACTCAAAGGCCCTTGGAAAGCCATACTCAAACGAATTCTTTCAAGAGGCCAAAGATCTTTCAAAATTGATCTTGGAGGAACTGATTGAAACTTGATGTCACATGAGATTATGGAATCTAGACAAAAGGAGGAAAAATATGAGGCTAAGAGCTCGAAGACTTTATCATTTAAAGCCAATGAAGAAAGCGATGAAGAGATTGATGAGGAGCAAGTGTTGATGGTGAAAGGATTTAGAAGATACATCAAGCCTCTGCAGGAAAGAGCTGAAATGACGAAAAGGTTCAATCATTTCAATACATTTAATCCTACAAATAATTCTTCTGAACAGAATACTTCTAATTCAGTGTAGTGCTTTTATTACAAGAAACAAGGTCATTTCATGAAAGATTGCCCAGTAATAAAAAGCAACTATGTGGAGAAGAATGTGAAATCACTTGTGGCAACATGGGATGAAGATAGCAAGGACGAACCACAAAATGAGATTGCCCACACTTCTCTATGTTTAATGGGAGATCTTGATGAGGCACAATCTTACATTAAGGCTAAGCATATCCATAATTGTGAGAATATTCATGCTAAAATTGATAGTTTAGACTCCAATGTTGAGTCTCTTAGGTAAGAAAATTTTCAGTTGCAACAAGAAAACTCTCACATGTCTCTTGACGATGAAAAATTGAAAACTGAAATTAATATACTTATGGCCACATTTGCAAAGATTAGAAAGGAAACCCCCGTTGTGCAAGCAACCTTAAAGTGTAACACATGCCCTAAGCTATAAACAGAGGATAAAGCATGCCAAGAAAAAATTATCATGTTGAAAAATGAAAATAAAAATCTTGAAGGAAAATTTATGGAGATAGAGAAGAAAGCAGAGAATTTGAAAAAGAATGAAGAGGAAAATAAAAAGGCTTTCATTAGTAAGTACACTTTACTCATGAACGAAAATCTTTACTTAAAATCCAAAGTCATGGACCTAGAATTGACTATAAAGAAATTTGGTGTGTAAAAACAATCTTTGGATATAATACTTAGAAACCAAATATATTGCAACAATAGGGGAGTACTTGGATATGGATTGAATCACGCTGAAAAACTTAAAAATAAGAAAGTTCACATTGAGGATACAAAAGTTAGAAACATTCATGCAATGTGCTTTACATGTGGATGTGTTGGTCATACGTCTCATAATTGTGTATATAGGAACAAAAACATAAAGTTTATACAAATATGGGTTTCTAAAATTTTGATGACTAACATGAGTAGACCTTGTTGGACTTCAAGTCACACATAACATCTTCTGTGTATGTAAGATGAAGGGACAAGGAACTATGGATCTGACGTCGCATTTCGTTGAAGTTCCTTGCCCAACAACAACACGAAGGTATGTTTTCTTGTTTGAAGCTTAATGTATACCTTCAATTTTTTTGTTTTCATTTTTAGTTTCTTTGTTTGCTCTTTTGTGTGATTTTTTTTCTTATGTGTGATTTGTTTTTAGTGTGCTTTCATGTCTTTTAGAAAGAAAAAAAACAAAACCTGATAATAAAAAATGAAAAAGTGCAAAATTATAAGGAATGAGCTTAATGGTTATCTCTTTTTTATCAAAATGGCATATTTGAATTATATTCATATCCATGTAGAAATTTTATATTTTTCTCTTGACTATAATTGCATATTATGCTTTTTAAATAATCATGACATGTTTGATTAGTTGAATAACTTGATTTCTACATCTTCACTCTACACTTTCATGAGATTAATTATTATTGCACATATGGAATTATTTTCATGAAATATGGGAAGTGGTTATAGGTGGATGAATTAAAAATTAACCGGAAATATATATTATTCTACAGGATATGAAATATCTTGCCTTGGATAAAAATTAGAGCTCAAGAAATAAAACAAAAAAATTACAAATAATGAAAAAGAGAAGAAAAGAGATCTGTATAAAAATGGATACGGTCCATGGCAATAAAACAACCCATGAGTAGCCAACTTATGCTTTAAGATTAATCTTTAGCATTGGTGTTATATCCATCAAGCAATTCCACCTCTCGTCTAAGAGTCCTTATAGGCTATGTATGGGTTTTGGTAACTTGACCTCAGGCTTCATGAGGTAAGAAAACTCAATCCTAAAAGATTGTATAGTATATTGAAAGTTGGTTTGTTTTGGTTGATTTTAATGAAACGTCTCCATATATGTTGTAACTTTTAATCACCACGCGAGCATGAAGGTGTATTAATCATTGTTATGAGATTAATTGAATAATCAAGTTGTTGTTTTTAATCGTCTTAATGTGATCATATGTCTTGACTAATAATGCATTATTTTTACGTTGCATTTGACATGGACTTCTTTGGTGCTCTTTTGATGAAACAAAAGGGGGAGAAAACGGGATATATTTGATCATGGTATTGATAGGGGAGCAACTTGATAGGGGAGCATGTCAATAGGGGGAGCTACTTACATATGACTTATATCGTGTTGACATGCATAACCACTCACGAACACATATCACAATGACATCACATAGAGCTTATTGATCTAATCTTATTGCAGCTTATCATCATCAAAGGGGGAGATTGTTGGATACAATGATCTTTTATTTCCAGTTAGATGATAACAAACCTTCATGAATGTTTTTGATGTGTTTGTTAAGTGTTTTTAGGGCCAAGGAATCATGGAGCATATAGTGGCAAACTTGTGAATATTGATCAATGTCAATCTTGCAAATTGGGAGTAATGGCAATGATGTAAATACGAGCAAGAGATGTGGAGATGGTAATCTAGTGATTAAGAGATTTTGACTTGGTCAACATGGAGTGATAAGAAGCTAAATTCAAAAAGAGAATCAAATCAAGTTCAAATCAATCTAGATTAAGAGAATTTGATTTAGTCAACATGGCATGAAGGGATAATGAGATTTGATTGAGGATTTGGTGGAAAATTTTGAAGAGTTATTTTGGATTGAAATTAGATTTAATTTGGATACAAAAAGATTTCTACTTTTCATAGGAGATTAACCAAGTCCATTGCACTAAGGAGAGAGGATGAGAGCAAATCATAATAAAACAAGTTAAATGAGTTTTAATTCAATCAAATTACTTGGGTCTAAGTACTATAAATAGGAGACATATTTCTACAATGAAAAGAGAGCTGGTCAAAAATAATATCGAAAACCATTTCCCTATCGCAAGAATTTCCCCAAGCAAAGAAACCCTATCTGCAAACAAATCCACGGCCAAAAAGGGGGTCTTCAAATTGCCACAGTTTCCTCCTTGACAAAGTCTCAAAGCCCTACTACATCCTCTAGTAGCAAGCATCCTTCCAAGTCTGTGACCTTCCTTGTTGCCAAAAGATTCAACATCATCTCTAAGCTAAAACTCTCGGCATTGCATCAATCATCAATCAAAATCACACGCTGCATCGTAAATGGTAGCATCGTAAAAGAACTCCATATTTGAAGTTTTTCATCACAAAGGGGATGACAACATCTTCAAGCAACGACCGCAGCAAAATCTGCCTTGCGACCGTGACAATTCAGGCAACAAGTTGCTGTCAAGAAGTCTTGTAGCCGTGACATCCTTCGGTACCTTGCCACTGTGGTTACTTGTTGTCGTGAGTTCCTCATTGACAAAGTCACGATCATCTTACTGCTAAGAGACCCTTGTTGTCGTGGTTCAATATCCCTTGCCGCCATTGAGAAACTGTGTCCTGCTGGCTTCCCTCATCCTCGTCGCTGCCGATAATCCCTTGCTACTTGCTGCCATTAACATCCCATGCTGCTATGAGATTTCCTAACTGTCGATCATGTCCTTGCTGCCTGCAATACATCCATGCTTGAATTCCATTGTTGCAAGCAAGACCACATCAAAAGAATATTGCCTTGATATCTGCAAACTCCCCCATCACGCAGCAAGGAATGTCCACTTTTACCCTGCCGTATCAACTCTTCTACAAGGCCAATGCATCAGCCTGCCGTAAGTTTCTCAAAAGCATAATCCCATGTCCCACATACAGAGTGCTTGCTAAGAAGCTTGGGAAGAGTTGCTTTGCACACAACCCTCATCAGAGTATACAAAGCCAAGGTTGCTATACACACAGACCAGTTCAGGACAGATTTGAGCAACCGACTTCAAAGGGCAATAACTTGAGAACCAAACATCTTATCGAAACATTGTTTGTGTCATAGAAAAGCTGACGACGTGCTGATTGACAAGGACTACTCAAACATCACAAACTGAGCACTCTAAACTCTCTATCTCATATATAATTATGATATTATTTGGTAGATCTTTGTATTAATTTTTTACTTTTGTTTTTGGGATTATTTTGTGATCTTGACTAGTTGGGGCTAGTCAAGGAAAAGTTTTCGTTAGAGTAGTAGTGTTCAAAACTTTGGAAAGTGATATATAGACTTGGTGAGCTAAGTGTTGGGACACAAAGTTTTGTATGGTTTATATCTTGACATTATTATTCTAGTGATTACTTTTGGGTTAGAGTGGATGACTGAACCAGGGTAAATATCGTTTGCACTCTGGGTTTGCTTCTGCTTTATTCTTTCTGGACCATATTTGCTCTGTGACTATTTGATTATTTAGGCAAAATATTTTTATATTCCCTAAATTTGTTATAAGCCTATTCCCCCTCTAGGCTTAAATCATGATCCAACATTACGGTATAAAATACACAAATTAGAACACTCGAGTATTGGATGCTCGAGTTTTCACATGTATAGGACGTACATGCAGAGCGTCCTTATTACGCATCTTACTTGATCCTCATTACCATCTTTAACTCTTGAACCATCATTCCATCCTTTGGATATAACCTTATACTCTATTTTGTTAGTAACTTCCTTCGTCGGTAATTAGAGTTATCTTTCATAGTTAGAACCAATCATTCACTTCATCATCGTCTATGTTGGGGTTCTAATGATCCTAAGGGCTCAAAAATCGATGTCCACCCTAAGTCGGGCTGACGACAAAAAGAAACAAGGCAGCGAAAAGAACAACTTAAAACAGTTTTAAGAAAAGCCCTAAAGAAATTAAACCCTAGCCAGAATCTCTACTATCCAGGGGTAGGACTTACCAATCCCTAAGTATTGAACTATAAAGTTAACTAAAATTAAAATGCATAAAATAAACTATTAACCTTTGACTTGCACGTCAGCAAAGCGCAGAATCCCACGAACCAATGCCTCGTGTTTGGGCTGAGTCGCTTGTCCCGAGTCAAACTACGTCTCGAGGCGAGCAATCTCATTTTCACCGAGTCAACCATGTGCTCCAGAAAGTTTCACTTTGAGTGGATCCTTCGTCAAGACTTCAGATCTGATCCAAACTCCTTCGTAGCTTTACTAGAGCCGAGCAGGAGCAAGAAAGAATATGGGAGAAAGAGGGAATAATTATTTTCTCCTATTCGATCTTGGTGTGCTCTTAACTTTTGAGAGCTCCCTTGATCCAAGGCTTGGTGCAAGTTACAAGATCAAGTCTTGGTGCAAGTTACAAGGATGGGAGTAAGCACATGTTTATATAGGGAGTAGAACCCTCCTTTTCTCAAAATAGCCAATGTGTGACTAAACAATTTAGAAAAATAATTAATTACAAGTTTATCTTTTATAAAGGCTAAACTTTAACGAATTATTTTTTCTCACCGTTGAACTCTAGAAGGAATATCATATAACAAATCGAAGAGAATTGAACGGTGAACACATAGGAACAAACTGTGCTCAATTCCGACGTCGTTTGGCCCGTCAAATGTCGCCTTAAAGTTGGTTAAAATGCATTCTACTAGAAAAACATAGCCTCCATAAGGGTTTCACAAACCCTAAATGTGGGCCCCACCCACGAGGCCCACCACTGTGTAGGCACGCCACGTGGGTTCACCCGCTGCCCAAGCAGGGCCAGGTCGGGCACCCGATTAGAGTGGGCACCTGATTCGCTGGCACTGGCTAAGCTAGGGCACTGGCCTTGGCCAGCAGCCTATTGCCACAAGCACTGGGCAATGCGCAGCTCTATTTGGGCTGATTATTTTTTCAGCCTCCCTTTTTTTGACTTTCTTTCATTCTTTTTGGTCCTTTCCAATCATATTGTGCTTGGACCAAAACGAATGGGTCCGGGACTTTCCTGGATCCTTGGGTTAAGCTTGTTCTAGGACTTTTATTATAAAATATATTCGTAAACATTTTATGATATATTTTATTTTGCATCATATGCAATAATCCCACATCATTATTCTAAAGCTTATATTGCAAACTAATTGCAACGTAATAAATTACAGTACATCGTATGCACTATCTCCCTTATACTTCCTCTTACTTGACGAAGGGCCCACTCTGTAGAGACCATACAACCTGGCCATATTACATGTGGGGCTGGAAACCCTAGATGGCAAAGACCATGAGTAGCAGATGTCGTCCCTATTTTGGTATCATCATTATGTGGTTAGCACATTGACATGAGTAGTATCAAGACCACTTTTACTATGTCCGTGATAAATGCCACATTTTTAGTCCCTTCGTCATAACAATATCGCTTAGTCAAGTCTAGGGTACGGTCATCTAACAACCATAATATCGTGAAACTGATTAGTCTCCATCTGCCTTTAGTCCAATAATGTTGGACTTATTCTGACATACTTTGGCCAAATTTTTTTACTAAAGACCGAACTAACACCTGCAACACTAACTCCCCATAAATGGGAGAGAAGAATCCTCTCTTGGTCATTACTCTCCTCGTACGCTTCAATTGTCACCCAACCAAAAACTTTTCCACAGGCCTTTCCTCGTAGCTAGGTCAGAGATCTAAGTGACACTGTTCAAGTACAGGTTCGTACAATGATCTCAAGTCTAAAGACCAACTTGCCTATCATTACTGAGAGTTAGCATCGACAGACGAGTTTTTGTTAACCATATGATAACTCTCGATGGATCATTCAGTGAACTCATTTTCTAATGAACACCTGTGTCTCGTCTCTAACTTCGCCAAGTCGAATGACCATGATATCATCGTCACCAATCCATGGTGAAGACAAAGACACACTGGTCTATCCGATGTGTCAATATCTTTTTCTTGAAACATCTACAACCACGAATGATTGTAGGCTAATGCTACAAACTGTCAAGCAATTCTCCATGATCGAAATCCTCATCTCGATACTTGTTTGTCCTTGCATTAAGTCTGAGGAATTTACCTAAGCTCTAATGAAGGACACATTATTATTTACTTAGCTAAATTCTTACCAAATAGCTTACTATTATTTTCGAACAATATGTTTGCACTATACATAGAGCCAAATTGGCTCAAGGGCACACATATCTCTCAATATCTCCCACTTGCACTTAGGCCAATTTATCTTGGTATCTCATACTGCTTTTACACATAAGTCTATCCAGACTTCATGTGGTATAGCCTTTGTGAGTGGATCTGCTAAACTATCTTCTATGTCAACTTAAGGAGTTTTTCTTTTGTATTACAGATTTGAATCACATCCAAATCATTTCCTTGGGCTCTTGGAATTCGTAACATTTTTCTTGCCTGGATCTCATCTAGCGCATTGCCGTCACTTGAGACTAAGACAATATCCTTATTGTTACTTACGTGAATTATCCAAAATAGTCACTGGTCATCTGCACAGTTCATATAACAAAGTGTCAAACTGTTTGATTACATTGTCAAAACAAATGTTCCGGCTCCTTGATGCCATACATGCATTTTATTTGCTCCCACTGACCTTGAAAAATTTCTGGCTGATTCATGTAAATTCATTCTTCTAAATCATATTTAGAAAACAGACTTTACATGCATATTCCAGATTTCAGGGTCATCTTGAGGATTGACAGCGAGTCTGATCCGAAAGAGCTGTTCACGGCTGTTGGTGAGAAAGTTTTATCATAATCCGTTTATTGGGGTTCTGATGATAATCTCTCAACCATCATAACATGCACTTCTTTATTTTCCATCTGCACTAATCTTCTATCTTGAATATTCACTTGCAGCCAATGGAAACACTTCCTTTAGGCATGTCATCTAAGGTCCATACCTTATTTACATGCGATGAACTTTTTTTTGGATAGCATCAAGCCATTTCTCAGAGTCCCTACTCCGAATGGCATTCTGGAAGTTGACTAGGCCATCATCAACTATGATGTTTTATTCGTCTCCTTTGTCTTGCGAGAGAATTCAGCGGCTCGAGTAATCCTGTGACTTCCTAACAATTGATTTGAAGAATATCATATTTGCTGGTTCCGTCAGATGTGTCTTCCAGTTAGTCTGGATTAAGACACTTGACTTACGCAGGAGATCCACACGCCTTAATCTATTTTAAGGTTGGGTTTCTCACTGTTTCAAACCTTATATGAAGTCATTGGTATGAACCTTGTCAGGACCTTATTTATTATCTGGGGCTTAACTCCAGAGGGAGGATTGTAACTCATAGTCACTTTCCATGTATCACACTATGTCTACCAGAGTGTGATTCATGATCTCCAACACACCAGTGTGTTAGGAGACTTGACCTCAGAGAAAATCTCATTCTCTTTTAATTACATAAGAATCACATGGCTAAGTATTCTCTTCTTTAATCCGATCAAAGTAGTTCAAATACTTCTGCCATTGTGTTCTATATTTCATTACCATCCTTCATGATTTGCTCAACTACATTAGACTTGTGTTTCATCAAGAACATGTGTCCATACCTTGAGTGATTCTAGGTAATAAAATAAGAATATCTTATCCTGGCTAATGTAGACTTGGGTCCAGATATATCCGTATGTCTGAGACCACGAGTTCTCCAACTCATTCTCCCATTATCTTACAGAAGGAGTTTTGACCATCATACCTTTGAGGCAAGACTCACAAGTGTCTTTCGACTCATAATAAGATATGTTAAAAGACCATTCTGTATGTGACTTGTCAAGTCTGTTCTCTTCGGTATGTCCTAGTCTATTTTTCCATAGATATATTTTTCTACTAACTTGTGCATTCATGTATTAGCAATTAATATAATATCGTTATATAAAATAGTCACACAGAAACATTGCTTCTAAAGCAAGGTGACAACATTTGCCAGACATCCCATATGGTCCAAGAAACAAGAACACTTGCTCCTTTCAAATATGTAGGACAATCTTTTATTTTGTATAACAATTTTTCTGAAACTAAGGCATCAAATATGTCTCATTTTCAATTCCTCCTAATATTCTTATGATAGGCAAAACATTCTTTCTCACCGAATTTCCTGAATGCCTTCTTCCTTTCTAAATCACAATTAGACATTACTGTCCCAACACAAATATTAGCTGTGCAAGCATCTTATGTATTCAAACACTTGAGCTTTACAACCTTAAGTTGGCTCAACATGCTTGACTCAAGATTTGATTTGGATACACGATCTTGCACCATCATGCACTCAACTTCGAGCAACATAATTTACATGAAGTTTTTAACCTTGCGGATTGAAACTATTTTCCACACAACCTTGAGTTGATCAACAAGTTGTACAGAGAAATGACGTGTGTTTATATTTTATATATTCACGCATTTCTTCTCCGTGATTTTCCATTGTTTCGTATCCATTCTTTTGTGATTTTTAGTTTTCTTTCACTTTCTTTGTGTTTTTGTGCCGTTGCAGGAGATTGCCAGCGCTGGGATCATATAAAGCAGATATCATGAGTCCCCAGAGCAACGGGAGGCGTCGCGCGAGAACCTGAGGGCAAAACGTCAAAGAATGCCACATATCAGCCCTCAACCGATCAGGTGGACAGACCCACCCGATCGGTTCGTGCACGCGTGTCCGACCCGATCTGGAGCAGCAGTGAAGAAGATCCCACCCGATCGGTTCAGTGATCGGGTGGTGGCTGACGTGTTCTCTGTTTTTGGAGCTGCTTCCCAACCGGTCAGTTGACCCGATCAGTTCAGCGGTCGGGTAGAGCCGCAGTCCTCTATGTCTTTTGGAGCTGAATTCCAACCGATCGGGTGAAATCTCACCCGATCAGTAGCCGAAGTTCTCCCAGCTCACGACCCGACGACTCACCTGATCGGTTCAGCGATCGGGTGATGTATTTCAAAAGTCGAAGACCAAGTCAACCGCCCACTCACCCTATCGGTTGATGCTTCAACCGATCGGGTGGACGCTTATCTATAAATACAACCCTAGGTTTTTCCCAGAAACGAATCCCCTTTTCTAAAATTGTCTTTTTAGGATTTTGACGGCTGCAAATTTATTTTGTTTTGTAAGTTCTCTTATTGTCTCGATACTTTTATATTGCGTTCTTAATACTATTTGCTCCGTTATTCTATTGATCGATCTTGATTTTAATGGCTATAATTTGTTGTGTTGCTCTTTTTGCAATGAACTGTGAGTAGTTTCCTAATCTGAGACGTTGGTGGAAGCCCCTTCGTGGGTTCTCCTAGAACGACCATATGATTAGGGTTTCGATATGATATAGGAATTTAGATGGTTACGTTGGGCGTTTCATTGTCATTGGCAGAAGAAAGACCGCCTCTGACCGTCGGGCCAAGGTGAAATAAAATTGGCGTTTGATCCACTAGCCATAGCTCACATCCCTAGCGTAGACATTGAATCCTTGCACATGGGAACGACAGGATGAAATGTCGGGAGCAATCGTTGCGAGCTTAGTGCTCCCAGAGTCGGTCGGTGTTAATGGACATAGGAATGCCCACCGTTCGACCCCGGGTAAACCTAGCGTATCATCTTGGGCATCACCGGAATATCTGGCCCATGGGACGCTAGGTATCACTTTTAGAGGCAACGTCTCACCACTAAACCCTAGAATCCGATCGTTCTCCTATCCGTCGGTCGTAATAGAGATGGCATATGATAGGGTGGAAACCAAAGTCCTAGGTTACCTTTTTATATCTTACATCTTTCGTAGTTCCATTTCGTGACAAACCACCGAGCAATAAAGCTAGCTCACCCACCGGGTGATCCGGTTCCTCTTTGACATCAAGCATATCTCACGTCTCCCCGTATTCGACCCCCAAGCCACACTACAACACCATGCGCTTGCGGTTATAAATATTTAAATCTGGTATCCCCGTTCTGACTACACATTGCTAAATCTAGGGGACGTCAAGCTTTATGGCGCCGTTGCCGGGGAGGCAACGTGCTTGATTCAGTTAAGACCCTGTGAACCCCCGAGACTAGTTCACATCCTCACTTTGTGAAAATTTTCACATTCTACATTCTTATTTTTATTTTTTACTATTTGTTTTTAACTGGAATTATACCATACGTGCTTGACGGGTGTTTCTTGATTTTTCATGCACAAGAGCTCAAGAAGTCTTGACGACTTAGTTCCTTTAGATCCAGAGATTAACGCCACCGTGAGGCGTTTGAACACCGGGAAAAGAAGAAGAGAAGAGATTGCCGACAACATGGTAGAAAATGTCCCTCCCCAGAAGTCCTTGCTTGAGTACTGGATGTCATCCATCGGGTCCACGTCCAGCATCCGACCTCCGGCCATTACGACCGGAAATTTCGAGCTGAAGCCGTCGTTGGTGACTTGGATCCAACAAGACCAGTTTTAAGGAGCTCCTATGGAGAGCCCGATCGAGCACCTGGACTCATTTCTGGAGAAGTGTGACACCTTCAGAATCAATGGTGTGTCGAATGAAGCCATCCGGTTGAGATTGTTCCCCTTCTCTCTGCGGGACAAAGCAAAACAATGGCTGAAGGGGAAGGACCCTAATACATTTACAACTTGGGAGAAGCTATATAATGCATTCATGAACAAGTTCTTTCCCCTGGGGAAGACAATGAAGCTGAGGAGCGAGATCTCCTCCTTCTCCCAAGCCAGCCATGAATCCTTGCATGAGGCATGGATGAGGTTTAAAGAGATGCAAAGAAAATGTCCTCACCATGAGCTCCCCAGATGACAAATTATCAACCTGTTCTACAATGGTCTGAGGGACGACCTAAAGTCCTCAATGGATGCCGCTGCTGGAGGGTCTTTCATGTCAAGGAATGAAGAAGATGCCGGAAATATTCTGGAGAATATGGCATCAAACAATGAAAGGTGGAGCGACGAGCGTGCCACACCTAGATCTGGAGGAATGCACCGGGTGGAGGAAGTAGATAAACTGTCTAGTAAATTTGATTTGCTTTCCACCCAGATCTCAGCATTCATGGTTGGGGTCGGTGGCACCAACACTCGGCAAGTGGCAGCGGTGGAAGCTGAAGTCTTGGGAGACTTTGATGGTGGAGATATATCGGCACCGGTGGATCAAGCGAGTGCCCTCTTCTATAATCTGACGGGTAATGCACCCTATCCATCGAGGACAAGCTCAAATCCTGTATATTCTCCCAACAATCGGAACCATCCCAACTTCAGCTACAGGGCACCATATCAGCAGCCCCAGCAGCCCCAGCAACCTCAGCAGCAGTTATATCAACAACCTCGGCAGCAGCAGCAGTTATACCAGCAGCCCCAACAACCTCAGCAGTAGACATATCAGCAGTACCCTTCTAGGAATCAGTAGCCCCTGCCACAGCAGCAATAATATAATCAACAACGGGTAGTCTCTCCTGTCGAGAGTCTCTTGACTCAATATATATCAAACCAGGAGATCAACCTTCAGCTGCAGATTGGGCAGAAGACTTTGGCCGATCAGGTGACCAAGCTGGGGTTGCAAGTGGCCAATCTTCAGAAAGCACACGGGCAACTACCGGGCCAACCAGAGGTGAACCCAAGGGGGCCCATCCAGACATTAGCCTTGACGCATGGTCAAGCAAATGTGCCCGCGATAGTCTTGAGAATTGGTATGCAGATTCTGACGCGAGAGGCCATGAAAGAACCCGAAGCACCATTGGTCGAGGAGAGACCAAATCTGAAGGCAAATGACGATGGAGCTTCGACATCGAACCCCATAACTCCGGAGGGAGTTTCTGAAGAGAAGAAGAAGAATGAGGAGACAAACTTGAGGGTCTTCAAGCCTACTATGCCATTCCCACAAAGGCGTGCTGAAGCAAGAATCGATGAGAAATACAACAAGTTTTTCAAAATGGTGAAGGACTTGAGTCTGCAAATCCCCTTTCTGGAGGCGATAGAGACCATCCCCTCATATGCAAAATTTCTGAAGAAGTTAGTTACGAAGGGAACAAGGAAAGAAAAAGTTGTCCTCACGGTAGAATGCAGCGCTCTAATTCAACGAGCGAATCCCCCAAAACTGAAGGACCCCGGGAGTTTTTCTATCCCATGCTTAATAGGGGATGTGACAATCAATCGAGCGCTTGTTGACTTGGATGCGAGCATTAGTCTGATGCCTCTGTCTTTATACAAGAGGATAAATATGGGCGACCTTGAACCCACCGGGATGACTCTGCTATTGGCAGACAGATCAGTTAAGTACCTAGTGGGGGTAGTGGATGACCTGCCTATCAACGTCAGCGGTGTGCATGTGCCAGTCGATTTCGTAGTTATGGACATGCCAGAGGACAATCACATCCCGATTATCCTTGGGAGGCCCTTCATGGCAACTGTGGGCGTACTCATTGACGTGAAGAAAAGAAAGCTGTCCCTGAATGTGGGATATCAGAAAGTCGAGTTTAACTTAGCTTTGTCAATGAAGTCTCTGTCAGAGGAACAAAGATGCAATCTACTGGAAGTCGAGGAAGAAAGAATCGTTGAGGCTGGATCTTGGGAAGTTCTCTCAAGGAACCCCCCGATAGCTTGGAGGGCCTTGGGGAGCACATTGGGTTGGAAAGAGAAGAAGTAGCTGAAGAAGTGTGTGTCTCCCGGACGACTCCCCATGATGTAAGAAGGCTGCTCTGACAAAGGGCAAAGGAAAAGAGCCCTTGGGGCTCACAGCTGATGAAGTCCAGGTCCTGCGAAGAGTGGCGGTTGATGCCAACATGAGGGAAAAGCCCCCAGACATCACCAGCGGGAAAGTCGTCGAAACCATTCACTTGTCACAGCTGTCATCAACAGGATCCCCTGCCCCAAAAGCTGAAGGGATACCGATCGTTGGGCATCACCCGAACAAACCCCCATGAACATCATATATCGAGAGTCAAGCAAACGACTTTAAACAACAGCTCTTCATGGGAGGCAACCCATGTTCTGAACTTTTGTCATTATTTATAGGATTAGTTTACTAGTTTTAGTGAATAAATTTCACTATGGGGATTTTTCATGGGGGGACTAAGACAACTTTTTGTATCTATGCAGGAAATTGCCCCCACCCGATCGGTTCAAGCATCAACTGATTGGGTGGGCCGTGTCTGAAGATGGCCCTGTGTCAACACATAAGCCAACTAATCGGGTGGCACATGCGAATGATCGGGTGGAAGATCGGGCGATGACAACAGAGCTCTCTGGAATTTTGGTGTAAAATCAACCGATTGGTTGATAGAAGCTGTGATCGGGTGGCAGACCAGGTGAAGAGTACAGAGCTCTCGGGAAATTTGTGAAGCGGTCAACCGATCGGGTGAAATCTCACCCGATCGGTTCACCTATAGCTGTTGATCCGCAAGAAATTTTCGAAAATGACCCACCCGATCGGTTGAAATCTCAACCGATGGGTTCACCCAGCCCTATAAATACTACCCCCCTCACCCGTTTCATTTCATTCGATCCCCTAATTTTTCTCCCGACCGTTTCATTTTCCCTTTCTTCCAACCGATCTCCTCCTCTCTCCTGCTACTCCCAATTGTTTTCCCCACTTCCCCCACCACTCTTCGACCTTCCGAACCCTTCGTCAACCACGTTCCATCCACAAATCTGCCCAAACCCTAACCCTAACCAAGAATTTTCGAAAATTCATTTCTTGTTGGATTGACGTGCGGCGGCTTCCCAAAATCCCTCGATCATAATGCGTGGGATCTTTCAAGCGCAAGGACTCGCTTCATTATTGGGTAAACTCGTTCCTTCGCTTAATTTTTACGTTGCCCAAGCATTAGCATTTTGCTCCATTGTCGTTGATTGTGTGCACTCATAAATCTTGCATATCACATTACATCGCCACACAATCATGGCTAAGGATAAAAGACAATGGTAAGCGCATCATGGAGGAAGAGGAGCCGTCTCGCATGAGACACAAATCCACACATTCGCCGCGTGCACGTGCTCCTCCTACTCCGCCTACCCGACCACCACCCCAACCCATCATTCCTGTGGTTGACCCACTGATGAGGCTGCAGGGAATCCGTTACATGAGTCTGGCACATAAAGATTTTTACACTAGACTCGACCAAAGATCACACTTAGCCACTAAGTTTGCCCACAGTCAAACCCTACTTGATCTCGGAGTTTTCTCCGGGCTCGAGTGTTGGAATTTCATAATTCCATATTTCTATTTCCATATGGTTTTGATATGACAAACACATTCAGTGCTACTAACTCTATGTATGTAGATACAAATCAATGCTGAGTTTCACACAATCAGATATCTTCATGCATACTCAATCAGATATACCATTCATGAAGCTGAAAAGACAAAGGCACCTAATCCACGACTTGGATATATAATGACTTGATAAGGATCTCCTGCAAAGAAGCTTCTCAGATTCAGTTGCAGACACAGTCCTATCTACGGCTTTATGTAATCAATGTAAAATTTACTTTATTAGAGTCACAAAGCCTTGTGATAATATATCTTATTCATCTAGGTTCCATTCCTTAGAGATCTACACTTCCCAATTTCAAAAATTCACAACTTTGAAAATTGGCAGCCAATAACACCATTTTGGTCGACCAATTTTAAACCTTCGAATTTGGTTATGGGATTGCATGTGCAACCTCCCCTAACCGTGTAGATTCTAGAACTGTCTTCCAACGGTCGAAATTCTCTCTCTAAATTTTGGTTGACCAATGTGGTAATTTTGGTCGACCAATTTCAAAACTAGCCGTTCTGATCCCAAATTTTCAGGGACGGTTCTTGCCCGTTTTCCAACGTTAACTACAGTTCCCAACCGTCCCTAAACACTATAAATATAGGGGTAGACCCTCTCTTTCTCTTAACTCACTTTCCTCTTCTTTACTCTCTTAATTGTTGAAATCAAGTCTTTCATTTTCTAAAGCTTTAGGCCATTAGTTGTTCTTTTCTTATTTGTAAGAAGAAATCATTAGATTTCTTTCTTCGTTTAAGAACGGAAGAACTTGGTTTTTCAACATCATTTTGGAAAGTTGTTTGTGTTCATAATTGTAAGAAGAAATCAATTGATCTCTCTCTTCTTTTATGAACCAGAGAACTTCAAGTGTTGCTCTTCATTACATATCTTTCACATCGTGAATTTTTCTTCTAAACACCATCCTTGAATTCATTCTCTGAAATTTATAACAAGGCTATAGGTGTTTTTCTATTTCATTATTTAACAGGTTTGAATCTCTGTTTAGAGATTGTACAAAGTTTGGGACACAGGGAGTGTCGCCATTTTTGTAAGTTTGTGCTTGTGGGGCAAGTGATTATATTGGATTGAAAATCTCTACGAGGTAGAGGACTGGAGTAGGATCACAAGGATCCGAACCAGGATAAATCTCTGTGTTTGCGATTGATTTAATTTCAGTACTTGTCTTTTTATTTTCTGTGCCATCTTTACAAATATTACTAACATTTTATTTGCGAAATTTTTTAATATACACTATTCACCCCCCTAGTGTATTGATCCTTACAGGCTAAAATTACATTTGATATCAGAGCAAGGTTAAGATGGCAGCAAGTTCCTCAAACATGAACGCAGTTCCACAGAACTACAATCAGCATCCTGAAGGGCACTCTCAGACTCGTCCTCCTCTATTTGATGGTTCAAATTACTCATATTGGAAAATACGAATGGAGATTCATCTCCAAAGTATGAATTATGTGATTTGGGACATCGTAGAGTCAGGATACGAAAAGCCAACAACTCCTGTTGCTGATTGGACCACCAACGACAAAGCTGCAAAAACCAACAACTCAAAGGCTATGAATGCTTTATTTTGTGCTATGGATAAACATGAGTTTAATCTAGTATCTCAGGCCAAAAGTGCTAAGGAGATTTGGCATATACTTGAGGTAACTCATGAAGGAACCAGTAAAGTGAAGGAAACCAAGATTTTCGTTTTGGTTCACAAATTCGAGTTGTTCAAGATGAAGGACCAAGAGACAAGTGGAGAAATGAACACAAGGTTTACTAATATTATAAATTCTTTGAATGCTCTTGGAAAAACTTACACTTCTCTTGAACAGGTTCGCAAAATTCTTAAAGCTTTAACTTCAGTATGGCGTCCAAAGATCACCGCTATTGAGGAAGCCAATGATCTTTCGACATTATCTATGGAAGATATTATTAATAACTTAATGGCCCATGAAGTTACACTACAAGATGAGAAAGAAGAATCAGATCAAAAGAAGAAAATATTTGCCTTCAACGCAACATCAGATAATGAAGATTCAGATGATGATATGGCATTTTTTGCCAAAAACTTCAGAAAATTCTTTCAGAAAGGTAAGTATAATAATTTTAAATCTAAGAATACTGATTCTTCTCTTTGCTTTAATTGCAATAAGCCAGGACATATGAAGAAAGACTGTCCACTTCTCAAAGCAAAGTTCAAAACTTCTAACAATGATCAATCCAGAAGAGAAAGGAGGTTTGACAAAATGAAAAAGGCATTTGCAGCAACATGGGATGATTCTTCAGATGATGAAGATGATGATCTAAATGAAAGTGCCAACATGTGCTTTATGGCACAAGATGATGAAGATGAGGTAAGTTCTTTTAATAACGAAGAATTACTTGATGCATTAAAAGATCTCTATTCTCGTTTCAATAAATTGAATAGTCAACATAAATCATTGAAACAGAATAATGATGATCTTCTTATTAAATATCAAGAATTATCTTCTTCTAAAAACACTGAGAATACATCTTCTCAAAATTTGGATCTTAGTAAAGAGAATGATATTCTCAAAACTAAGAATCTAGAACTACATACACAAATATCCGAAATGGATAAAAATATTTCATCACTAAAGATGAAATACGACGAGATGTCATCCAATGTTAATAAATTTAACAAAGGAAAGACAAATCTCGATGATTTGCTCAAAATTCAATATCCAGCAAATCATAGACAAGGATTGGGATATTCTAAAAAGGTTGAACCCAAGACTTATAACACTTCTTCCTCTTATGGAAAAACAACTTTTGTTAAACCACAAAAGAGGAATCATGCATTTATTTACACGAAGAAAATAAACATACCTACTTCTTCTTCACAAAGAAATGTTATAAACATTTTAAAAACATTTCCTAGGAAACCTACTATTAGTATATGGGTTCCTAAGGATTCATCTTTAAATGATAGAAATAGTTATATTTCTCATTTTATGCATTCTATTGTTCATTCTAGTAATTACATTAGAAAGCCAAATTCCACTTGGGTTTGGCTTCCTAAAATCTAATCCCAAGGACCCTCAAAACAAAGGGTACCAATGCTTAATGTTTTATCTTTCAGGTACCTAGGAAAGAAAGATGGATTTTGGACAGTGGATCTTCAAAACATATGACAGGAAATATCAACTTGCTTTCAAACATTAAATATAAAGATGGAGGCACAGTTACCTTTGGTGACAACAAGAAATGAAAAATCATAGGCACTGGAACAGTTGGCAATACAAATCAGCCTATCATTGAGAATGTTCACCTGGTTGACGGTTTGAAACATAATTTACTTTCCATTAGTCAGTTATGCGATAAAAATTACAAAATAGTTTTTGAACAAAATGATTGCATTATTTATGATTCTGATATGTCATCTGTTTTGTTTCATGGTAAGCGTAAAAATAACATTTATATTTTATGCATGTCTGTTACCACAAATAATCATTGTTTAATGATTACATCTGATGATACACTTTTATGGCATAAACATTTTGGACACACTAATTTCAAAAATCTAGCACACATTTCAAAACACAAATTAGTAAATGGAATGCCAAATATTTCTTTCAAACACAAACATTTTTGTGATGCTTGTCAACAAGGAAAAATGCACAAATCTTCTTTTAAATCAAAGGATGTTATCTCAACAAAGAGACCATTAGAACTCTTACATTTAGATTTGTTTGGTCCTTCAAGAGTATCTTCTTTGAATAGAAGTAGATATGCATTTGTCATTGTTGATGATTATTCAAGATATACTTGGGTTATATTCTTACAAAACAAGAATGATGCATTTGAAGAATTTTCAATATTTTGTAAAAAGATACAAAAAATCAAATCCTCTAACATTGTCACTATTCGTAGTGATCATGGAGGAGAATTTGAAAATGAATCGTTTACCAAGTTTTGTAATGAAAATGGCATTACTCACATTTTTTCTTTTCCTCGTGCTCCTCCTCAAAATGGAGTAGTTGAAAGGAAAAATAGAACTTTACAAGAATGTGCAAGAACAATGCTTTGTGATAGTAATTTACCGAAATATTTTTGGGCTGAAGCTGTCGCAACTGCATGTTACATTATGAATAAAGTTCTCATAAGGCCATTGCTTAATAAAACTTGTTTTGAATTTTTCTTTGATCGCATTCCACGTGTATCATATTTTAAAGTGTTTGGATGTAAATGTTTTATTCTAAATACTAAAGATGCACTTGATAAATTTGATTCGAAATCTGATGAAGGTATTTTTGTTGGATACTCAACACGTAGCAGAGCCTACAGAGTATATAACAAAAGAACTTCAACAGTTGAAGAATCACTACATGTCACATTTGATGAGAATCCCTCATCTAATTCTCCCATCATTGATGATGAAGAGAATATATTACCTTTATCTAATTCTTTAGATAATATCAAACTTGATGAAATTGATGCTACTAATCATTCTGTTGAGTCTATTTCAGATAATACAGATCTTTCCAAGGCTTTTGCACAAGTTCCAAATCATCCATCAGAGTTAATCATTGGAGATATCACTAATGGAGTTAGAACTCGTCGTCAAATTGAACAAATGGTGCATTGTGCTTTCCTCTTATCCATTGAACCAAAAAACATCAAAGACGCATGTGAAGACAGTTCATGGATTATCGCTATACAGGAAGAACTCAATCAATTTCAACGAAATGATGTTTGGGAATTAGTTCCCAGACCAACAGATCATTCAATTATTGGTACCAAGTGGGTATTCAAAAATAAATTGGATGAATCTGGTCAGGTAATTAGAAACAAGGCACGATTGGTTGCACAAGATTATAATCAAGAAGAAGGTATTGATTATGATGAAACCTATGCACCAGTTGTTCGTCTTGAGTCTATTCGCATGTTGTTATCATTTGCATGTTTTAAAGATTTTAAATTATTTCAAATGGATGTCAAAAGTGCTTTTTTAAATGGATTTCTTAAGGAGGAAGTTTATGTTGAACAACCTCCTGGTTTTCATCATGAAAATTTTGAAAATCATGTTTTCAAATTAAAGAAAGCTCTTTATGGTCTCAAACAAGCACCTCGTGCTTGGTATGAAAGACTTAAAAGCTATCTTTTAAATTCTGATTATAATATTGGTAAAATAGATTCCACTCTTTTTATTAAAATATTAAATCTGACATAATCATTATTCAAATATACGTTGATGATATTATTTTTGGTTCTACTAATGAATATCTTTGTCAAGATTTTTCTAAGATTTTGCAGAAAGAATTTGAGATGAGTCACATGGGTGAACTCAATTACTTCCTCGGTATTCAAATCAAACAATTGAAGGAAGAAATCTTCATTCACCAAAGCAAGTACTCTAAAGAACTCATCAAGCGTATTAGTTTAGAAAGTCCTGCAGAAAAACGTACTCCAATGAGTACATCTACTTCTCTCGACAAAGATTTAAATGGTAAGAGTGTTGATCAACATCTTTACAGATGTATGATTGGCTCTCTACTCTATTTAACTGCTAGTAGACCAGACATTATGTTTTTAGTATGTTTATGTGCGCGTTTTCAGGCAGATCCTAAAGTTTCGCACTTAACTGCCGTAAAAGGATTATTAGATATGTTAAGCACACTTCTGATTTTGGTTTAATTTATCCCAAGTCAAGCACATTTGATTTATTATCCTATAGTGATGCAGACTTTGCTGGTTGCAAATCAGATCGTAAAAGTACCAGTGGTACTTGTCACTTTTTAGGTCATGCTTTAGTTTCTTGGTTTAGCAAAAAGCAAAACTTTGTTTCATTATCTACAACCGAGGCAGAATATATTGACGCCGGATTAGCATGTGCTCAAATCTTATGGATGAAACAAACTATATCTGACTATGGTATTGATTGCTCTACTTGCCCTATTATATGTGATAATACTAGTGCTATTAATCTTTCTAAAAATCATGTGCATCATTCTCGTACAAAACATATTGATGTACGTCATCATTTTCTAGATGATCACGTTCAGAAAGGAGATATAGTTCTTAAATTTATAGCTACTGAACATCAGACAGCTGATATTTTAACCAAACCATTGAGAGAATATACTTTTATTAAGCTTCGTAGAAATTTAGGGATTATTAGTGAATCAGACTTATGACACTTTCTTATTTTTATTTTTAGAATTTTATTCAAATTTTTTCAAATTTTTCTGGCTATATTTAAATTGGTCGACCAATTCACCAATATTGGTCACCAATTGTCGATTTTTTATTATTTTTTTAATTTTTCGGTAACTACTTCGTCTTCCCTCTTATTCTCGTTATCCGTTCCCTCCATTTTTGGTTTCAGAAACTGAACCCATCCTTTCGTTTTTCGAATTTGCGTGGGATTCGTTTTTGCAACTGATCTGCCGATTGGACTTATTTCAGTTCCCCAAACTTCCCTAACTGAATTTTTCTCTCTATTTAATTCTTATCCTGCCTTGGAACTCTCATTCCCAACAAATATCTTCTCCAGGCTTCTCTCTTCCCGAAATCTGCTTCCCCCCAAATTTCGCCGGTCTCCTCCTTTCCCAAATCGTCGACCTTCACCCACTAAATCACCGGCGATCTCCCTCTCTCTCGTCGGCGCCTCTCTCAAGAGTCCACCTCGTCCTTCTCCTCTCCGCGCTCGACCGTTCGCCGTCTTCTTCCACCGATTTCGCGAGCCGCACCGTCGATTTCGCCGATCCATCCCGGTTTCACCGACGACCTCCCTCAACTCGACCCCCCGTCGACCGATTGTTCCTCGTACGGCTCCGATTTCCATCGTTCCGCCGTCTTTTGACTTCACCCTCGATGGATCCGCCTCCGCAGGATTTCATAGTGACCCCGGCACCGGCCTACTTTTTCTCTCCGGCGGCTACGCAACACTTCCGGCTCTTGGAGAACATCCCCTTCCATCCCGAACGACATATTGATTTCAGCGACCATGGGTTCTCCAGGCTTTTGAGCCCTCTTCATTCTGCCGGTTTGGTCGGTCTATGGTCTACTTCCAACCCAACCCCGTACTTCCCTGCTCTGATTAGAGAATTTTATGCCAACTTAGACTCCTCCCTACAGGCTGGTATGTTATCCCTTACAACCATTGTTAATGGGTTCTACTTTCGCTTAACTGGTCCTATGTTATCATGTCTACTGCAACTACCACTGACCCATGTCCAGTCTCTGCCCACTAATCTCAATGACCCCGCCATTAAGCTTCTCTTGTCCACGGATTTTCGCCCCAAACATTCTGCGGCCACCCTTCATCCCCTTGCCCGTATGATGGTTAAAATCATCCTCACCAATCTCGCTCCCAAGATAGGTTCCCTCAATTATGTCAGCACCAAGACCGCACGTTGTCTATATGCTTTGATGGGTGAACTTCCTATATGTTGGTGTTCTGTTTTACTTGACTCATTGGCCAAGCCTGTTAAGTCTCACATTTTCTTGCCTTCCTTGATTACTAGAATCTTGGAAGCCTTTCAGATTCCATTCGCCAACTCTGCCCCTATCTTCAATCCGGTTGATTTCACTTCTGCAACCCTGACTCACATGCAATTGGTCGTATCTGACACTTCTGACCCTGATGATGATTCCGATGCCGTTGCCGCTGACCATGACACATCTCCCATTCCATCCCGTCCAGTTACTAGATCCATGTCTCGCTCTCCACGCACTCGTACTCGCTCTCCGCGACCTCGTCCTACTCCTACCTCCCGTCCCACTCCCACTTCCCATACCCCCGGCTCTTCTCGCACTCGTGGCCGTGTTCCGGTTCGGAAACGGTATTCCCTGTCTGCGGCTTCTCCTACTACTCACATTACCCCGACCTCTGGTCATGATGCTATCCTTGGTGAGATTCGTGCACTGCGTCATTCTGTGACTCACGGATTTCAGGATGTTCAGGGAGAGATGCACGATGGTTTTCGTGGCATTCAGACCCATTTGAGTTCAGGTGATGCTGCGTTACAGGATCATAACAAACGGATGGACGATCTTACCACTGTTGTTTTCTCGTTGGCAAATCACTTTGAGTCGCTCCACTTTCGGGCCACTTGCCGTTCGACTGATGCGTCTCCTTCCGGGCCTGGGTCTTCTTCTCGGCCATAATCCTCTTCCGGCTCTGTTTTCCGCTGTTTTTCGTGGGTCGCATGATGGTTCTGTTATGGTTGGTTTGGGTACTTTTGGCTACTCCTTAGTTAGGTGTTTGGTGATAGTTTCTGGCTTTATTGGTGTTGTTCTATAGGCACTTTGGGAATTCTGTGGTTCAGTGGTTCTGTTGGTTACGTGGTCATGTTGATTATGTCGTTATGTTGGTGTTTGGACAGTTGGAATTGTTCTGTTCTTTTTGTTGTTCTGTTATGGTTCCTATGATGTCTTTGATGTATGTTGTTTAGCCAATCGGCTGTTTTGGGAACTTCGCTATATGGATGTCTGTTCTTTCGCTTCAGCTTTTGTATGTTGATTGTTCTTCACTCTGTTGATCTTATGTACATAGTTATGTTGTTCATTTTGTTCTTCAGTCTATTATTCCTTTACATAATTTGATGCTCATTTGCCTATTCTGCTAATGCATTGCACTCATTTTTTACGTTGCTGGTTGCATTTCTGTTTCATATTGCTAATGTATACATCCTATTCTGGTTGTCCTTATATGTTGTCTTGGCTATTCTGTTACTTTGGGAATGTGTTGTTCATTAGCCTATGGGTTGTTCATTTGGAAATTTGAGTCTCAATTGCATATTCTGTAACTATTTGTGTCTTTCTTTTCCTATTTTTATGCTGTAGCTATTTCTATGGCCAACTATTTGTTCCATTTATATTTTGCAGGCCAATCTAACCTCTACATCATTTTTCCTGCATCCTGCTATTTTTAGCAGACTTGGTCTCATTTTTGTTGTATGTTGCTTATATTTGGCCTCTTTTTGGCAGTTTTAGCATTATTTCTTTACAGGATATAATTCCATGCCCACATATTTTTTTATTTTGATATGTACCCATGTCCTGTCAAGTTATTTTGCTTATATCTCCTGGTAACTTGTATACTTGTTTTCTAATGTTCATTTTGCCTCTGTAACCTTGGTATACATGGTTCTTTATTCTGTTTTCTTTAGGTTCTATTCTGTTGCATCACCAGCCCATTCTCCTTGGGCTCATTGCACATATACTTCATTACTACAAACAGGTCTTCTTTTATTTGGCCTGCTCTTACTATGTGACCATTTCGGCCTACATATTTTTGGCATCTATTTTGTGGTCTTCTCCTTATTTTTTTTAAAAATATAATACTTTGGCAATTCATTTTTTAATGGCATGCTCCCTTATTTGGCCTCCCCAAATGTTTTCCTCCAAGAATTTTTTTCGGCCCATATATTAAGCCCATATATACTTCTTCTTTTGTCACTCCTTATATTTCTTTCCAAATTTTTTTTGGGCCACTAATCTATGCTACCTGTTTTAAATTTATTTTTCCCTATACAACTACCGTACTTGGCTCGATCTTTACTGGCCTTCCAATTTAGGCCTGAATTAGTATGCATTTTTCAGTGGCCTCCCTACTCATTATTTTTTCCATGCCCTGCCCATTCATTATTTTTAATGGCATGCTCTTTATTCCGGCCTACACTTTTCCACCACTGTTCAACTTTTGTTCATTATTTTTACGATTTTTACCATTACTAATTTTTATCCCTTATTTTCCGACTAACTCTAAATTTGCCTCTTTTTGAGGATTCCAAAGGGGGAGAATATATTTCATCTACTCAGGGGGAGTATCCACAAACTCCACATATTCAGGGGGAGTATATCTGATATGTTCAATTTTAACGATATAAATTTTTCATGTTTGTCATCATCAAAAAGGGGGAGAATGTTGGAATTTCATAATTCCATATTTCTATTCCCATATTGTTTTGATATGACAAACACATTCAGTGCTACTAACTCTATGTATGCAGATACAAATCAATGCTGAGTTCCACACAATAAGATATCTTCATGCATACTCAATCAGATATACCATTCATGAAGCTGAAAAAACAAAGGCACCTAATCCACGACTTGGATATATAATCACTTGATAAGGATCTCCTGCAAAGAAGCTTCTCAGATTCAGTTGCAGACACAGTCCTATCTACGGCTTTAGGTAATCAATGTAAAATTTACTTTATTAGAGTCACAAAGCCTTGTGATAATATATCTTAGTCATCTAGGTTCCATTCCTCAGAGATCTACACTTCCCAATTTCGAAAATTCGCAACTTTGAAAATTGGCAGCCAATAACATCATTTTGGTTGTCCAATTTTAAACCTTCGAATTTGGTTATGGGATTGCATGTGCAACCTCCCCTAACCGTGTAGATTCTAGAACTGTCTTCTAACGGTCGAAATTCTCTCTCTAAATTTTGGTCGACCAATGTGGTCTTTTTGGTCGACCAATTTCAAAACTAGCCGTTTTGATCCCAAATTTTCAGTGACGGTTCTTGTCCATTTTCCAACGTTAACTACAGTCCCCAACCGTCCCTAAACACTATAAATAGAGGGGTAGACCCTCTCTTTCTCTTCACTCACTTTCCTCTTCTTTACTCTCTTAATTGTTGAAATCAAGTCTTTCATTTTCTAAAGCTTTAGGCCATTAGTTGTTCTTTTCTTATTTGTAAGAAGAAATCATTAGATTTTTTTCTTTGTTTAAGAACGGAAGAACTTGGTTTTTCAACATCATTTTGGAAAGTTGTTTGTGTTCATAATTGTAAGAAGAAATCAATTGATCTCTCTCTTCTTTTATGAACCATAGAACTTCAAGTGTTGCTCTTCATTACATATCTTTTACATCTTCAAGTTCTTCTTCTAAACACCATCCTTGAATTCATTCTCTGAAATTTATAACAAGGCTATATGTGTTTTTCTATTTCATTATTTAATAGGTTTGAATCTCTGTTTAGAGATTGTACAAAGTTTGGGACACGGGGAGTGTCGCCATTTTTGTAAGTTTGTGCTTGCGGGGCAAATGATTATATTGGATTGAAAATCTCTATGGGGTAGAGGACTGGAGTAGGATCACAAGGATCCGAACCAGGATAAATCTCTGTGTTTGCGATTGATTTAATTTCAGTACTTGTCTTTTTATTTTCTGTGCCATCTTTGCAAATATTACTAACATTTTATTTGCGACATTTTTTAATATACACTATTCACCCCCCCTCTAGTGTATTGATCCTTACAGGCTAAAATTACATCGAGTCCTTATTTGCAACCTTAGGTTGGCTAGGTTTCTTAAACTGCCATGCAGGATCCTACCCCTCACTCACCCTAGAATTTCTATCTACCATCAAAACTGAGGATGAGTTTATTAGCGATTTTTGCCTTAGGAACCGAAATTTCCGTACCCATGTGAACACAATCAACAACATTTTCGGTTTCCCAATTCTTGAGCGTAGCCTCCTCCCCTATGAATTGCATCGCGACTTCGATGTCAATCATTTTTGGGTACGCCTCACTCTTCATGACCAATATCCTCGAGGCAAGGCCATGGCCTCTTCCATCATCCACCCTGTATTCCGTCTCGCCCACCGAATCATATCGAGCGCTTTCTTTCCCAGGGATGAGTCTGGTACTGTGACTATCCCTGACTTATTCATTTTTTGGGCGATGACCTACCCATTCATTCCAGGTGTTGACGTGATCTCTTTCGAGGCCCCGCGCATACGCATTAACGTCGGTGCATGGCTAATTCAAAAACTCATTGATATTAGCCGCGCAGGCAAGGGAAAATATTGCTGCAGTGGCCTCATTACTCTTATTGACCTACACCCCCCATTCAACATCGTTATCCCCTCCGATCTGCCACATGCCCCAGGATCTACATATCTAAATCTTGATGTCTTGAGGCACATCCACATGATCCGACCGCGTGGCAACGGTCGGTTTGATTTTTACTACGGCCACCCCCCTGCTCCATTTACCGCTCTGCCTAATCCTGGCTGCTTGGCTATTCATCTTGAGGCAGATTGGTCGTTTCCTCCTGATCCAGAGTTTGTAGGGGGTTACATCTCCAGTTTCCACTCCCTGACGCACCTCGACCACCGTCTCCTGCCACCCACTTAGGCGAGCAGGATATCCCTGCGTTCAGGGAGGACCCCGGGGCTGGCCCTAGTGTCACCACCACGGCTGTTGTCCCTGTTTCTTCTGAGGCACTCACTACGGCCCTCTTATGCATTGCCTCCGGTGCCGACACGACCACTACCGTCGGCACTACTTCTGATGTTCGATATGCCACCTCCACTCACCTCGCTCTTGAGGCTGACCTGGCTACTCTGCATGCTGGCGCATCCTCTTCTACCTCCTCAGACCCTTCCACTTCTTTCTTTTCACATCCACGTTTTCTCGCACTCGATCGAAACGTGGCCACCATTCTCCTCATTCTTACACACGTTCACGGTCCCCCGCCACCTACTCCACCCCCATCACCCCCTCCATCCCCCCTAGGCGATCATCCCCTCCTCCTTCCACTTCTTCTCCACCCACGACCACTACCATCGATCCTACACCCCCACCACCTTTCACATCTATCACCACAGCATACTCGTGCCACAAGAAATTAGTTGTGCGCTCGAAATCATTACCCACCCCCACCTCATCAATCGCCGCTTCTTTACCATCCCCCGTCACCACCAACACACCACCCATCATTCACACCACCACATCACTCATCCGTCATCCATCACCTCCTCCTTCCACACTTCTCCGCACACCCGTCACCTCCCTCGTCCACACCCCTCACGTCTCTTTCGAGGAGGATAAGGAGACTGCCTCTCCTGCTCCTTGATTGTCCCTTTTTCTGTTTTCCCCCTTGCTATTTGTTCTGCATCACCATGATCACAGATTTTTTCTAGCATTATCATGATCAACTTGGGAGAAATCAAATTTTGTGTGTGCTTGTTGTTGTGTCATGTCGTTGGTGTGTGTTTGTTTATAGGTGTTCGTGTGTATGCGTTTTTGGTATATTGGGTCTGAGTGTCTATTTTCTTTATTTTTCTATTTCCGTCTTGTGTGTCTTTCATATTTTTCATCTTTTTGTGTCGGTGCGTACTTCCCTCCCATTTTCATTGCCCTCCCACATTTACTATTATTGCATTGAGGGCAATGCAAGATTTCGCTTGGGGGAGTCGTACTTTGTGCGTGAGTCGCGTCTTTTTCACCGTTTTGAGTCGTTTTCATCGTGTTTTTCTTTTTCTTCTCATCCTTTTGTTCTCCCTCTCCTAGAGATGACCCCACAAGATGAACTGCCACTGAACCACACACACACTTAGCATAGTTACGATAATCACTTTCACTAACCCTAGGAAGCCGAGTCCTATTACATTTCATGCTTCGTGGGTTCACTTTGCTTTTGTGTGAGTTGTTTGTCGTAACTAGCTATTTGGTGTGCTTCTACATTGTGATTCTGATTTATATACATGTCCTTGGTTGACCCCTAGACTATCATGCTTCAATTTTGAATATGTGGTATTTTGCCTCCACTGTCTGCTTCTCTATGCATAAATAATATATATATATATATATATACCACGCTTCAATTCGCATGTGTCGGGACTCTACCAATAGGACTAGGATAACCTATTTTGCTTATGCTCTGATTCGCGAGAAAATTTTTCTTTTGCCCAAGTGTTTAGAATTCGATTTCTTTTTTGTTTTACTTGGTGCAAATCCCCTCGTCGTGTACCGTTCTCCCACTTGAGAGAGTACACAAAAATATAGCCCAAATTCCAAAAATTCAAAAAAAAAGGAGAGAGAAGAAAAATTCAAAAAGAAAAAAAGAGAAAAAAAGATATATATATATATATAACCAAAAATCCAAAAAAATACAAATACCCTAAACCTAAAAAAATTCCCGTTGTGAATATCATTCCTATCCACCGTGAATAAAGGGAAGGTGAGAATTTGCACTAAGTGTTCTTCTCCACACCTTCTCAACCTCCTTCGTTTTCGAACACACTTGGCCTAGGAATTTTCTAGCGACTATCTAGGCAATAGTGCGGTGATCTTCTAGTTCCTAGCAGTGGAGTCCCCGATACATGATATGCTTTTATTCCTACTCTATTATCATGCATGCTTGAGCTATATTTTACCGCTAATTCGAATTGAATCGATATTTGGGTCATCCTTGGGTATGTGTATATGGAGATTTATTTCACAATTTAGATAGTAACACCGTCTGCTAGCTCACGACCCCACTCACTCGCGCTTCACCGCGTGGACCCACGAAATTGTACGGACTCATATTCCTGGGTTTAGTGATGTGTTTATCGCATGCTTGCTTAGTGTGGTAAGTTGGTTTTAGTTGGCTCTGAGGGTGATCTGGGATTTCCTTTCTTTTTCTGTTTCTCCCTTTCTATTTCTTTTTCCCTCCGAGATCCTACTCTCACTCGTCTTCCTCGAGGACGAGGAAGGGTTCAGCTTGGGGGATTTTGACGTGCGTTTATATTTTATATATTCACACACATCTTCTCCGTGATTTTCCGTTGTTTTCCGTTGTTTCGTATCCATTTTCTTGTGATTTTTAGTTTTCTTTCACTTTCTTCGTGTTTTTGTGTCGTTGCAGGAGATTGCCAGCGCTGGGGACATATAAAGCGGATATCATGAGTCCCTAGAGCAACGGGAGGCGTCGTACGAGAACCTGAGGGCCAAACGTCGAAGAATGCCACATATCAGCCCTCAACCGATCGGGTGGACAGACCCACCCGATCGGTTCATGCACGCGTATCCGACCCGATCTGGAGTAGCAGTGAAGAAGATCCCACCCGATCCGTTCAGTGATCGGGTGGTGGCCGCAGTGTTCTTTGTTTTTGGAGCTGCTTCCCAACCGGTCAGTTGACCCGATCGGTTCAGCGATCGGGTGGAGCTGCAGTCCTCTCTGTCTTTTGGAGCTGAATTCCAACCGATCGGGTGAAATCTCTCCCGATCGGTTCATCTATAGCCGAAGTTCTCCCAGCTCACGACCCGACGACTCACCCGATCTGTTCAGTGATCGGGTGATGTATCTCAAAAGCCGAAGACCAAGTCAACCGCCCACTCACCCTATCGGTTGATGCTTCAACCGATCGGGTGGACGCTTATCTATAAATACAACCCTATGTTTTTCCCAGAAACGAATCCCCTTTTCTAAAATTGTCTTTTTGGAATTTTGACGGCTGTGAATTTATTGTGTTTTGTAAGTTCTCTTATTGTCTCAATACTTTTATATTGCGTTCTTAATACTATTTGCTCTGTTATTCTATTGATCGATCTTGATTTTAATGGCTATAATTTGTTGTGTTGCTCTTTTTGCAATGAACTGTGAGTAGTTTCCTAATCTGGGACGTTGGTGGAAGCCCCTTCGTGGGTTCTCCTAGAATGACCATAGGATTAGGGTTTCGATATGATATAGGAATTTAGATGGTTACGTTGGGCGTTTCATTGTCATTGGCAGAAGAAAGACCGCCTCTGACCGTCGGGCCAAGGTGAAATAAAATTAGCGTTTGATCCACTAGCCATAGCTCACATCCCTAGCGTAGACATTGAATCCTTGCGCATGGGAACGACAGGATGAAATGTTGGGAGCAATCGTTGCGAGCTTAGTGCTCCCAGAGTCGGTCGGTGTTAATGGACATAGGAATGCCCACAGTTCAACCCCGGGTAAACCTAGCGTATCATCATGGGCATCGACCGGAATGTCGGGCCCATGGGATGCTAGGTATCACTTTTAGAGGCAACGTCTCACCACTAAACCCTAGAATCCGATCGTTCTCCTATCCGTCGGTCGTAATAGAGATGTCACATGATAGGGTGGAAACCAAAGTCCTAGGTTACCTTTTTATATCTTACATCTTTCGTAGTTCCATTTCGTGACAAACCACCGAGCAATAGAGCTAGCTCACCCACCGGGTGATCCGGTTCCTCTTTGACATCAAGCATATCTCACGCCTCCCCGTGTTCGACCCCCAAGCCACACAACAACACCATGCGCTTGCGGTTATAAATATTTAAATCTGGTATCCACGTTTCGACTACACATTGCTAAATCTAGGGGACGTCAAGAAACATGCTTTCAACATCAGTATGTTCAAGCTGCGCCTGGAGCATATAGCTCATAAAGGCAAGTGACACGTAGCGTGCTTTTAATGTGTTGGACATAGAGCTCAAGGAAATCATTGTCATTAACTCTGTGTTAAGAAGGACACTTTAAGATCAGTGAGAACTTATTTTAGTCTATCAAATTGGATTTGAGTTGATATTCCTTAATCAATCTTCTTGACCATTTGGCATATTCTCTTAGGATATATGATTTAGATTACATGCGGTAAAACATAGAAATATCCAAGTTTAGTATATGTTTAATAGTTTTTAAATATAGTTAGATTGATTTTTATCCAGCTATATTCTCCCACTATTTTAATGATCAGTTTAAGCCATTATAATGAACAGATTCACTAATTAAATTAAATTTAATTTAGTATGCGAGGGATCCAACCACCCTGAGTCTCACAACCTTGAGTTGGCTTAACAAGTTGATTGACTCTGTAATCGGTAGATGACTCTTCATCAATCACATCGTATGTGATTCCCTTATCAGTTTTTACCCCTAGTCATTCATAACCTTGAGTTGGCTCAACAAATCATAAAGACTAGTCTAGTCAGACCTATGTTTTCTTGTCCAGTCCGAACTTATACCCGCGCTCGGTTATGTTCACGACGCGACGATTTGGGTTAAGCTGAACTACCTCATATGTTGAATGGAACTGGTTCCCAAAAGACAGCCATGTTATAGCTTGAGTTGACTCAACAACTCTAACATGAATCCTGGGTTTCCAAATTCCAAAAACAAGGAGGGCTACAGCTAATCCTAAACAGGATTTTTAACGTAATAAACAAGATATAATCGACAACGTCACATTATGATAATATTCATTCTAGTTTAGCCTAGTCGAATATGCCCATGCAGGTTTGGTAAGTTAGAACCACAAGTCAGAGTTGAGGTGATCCAGACCTTAGCATAAATGATTCTAGACACCGTTTAGTGGACGATTTAAGAATGACCATTGTTAAAATGTGTCATTCTCGATTTAATATGGCTTCATTAAACCAGTTAATCCTTTCAACTAGTTGAATCCTAAAATTCAAAATTAGAAGGATTGGTTAATAACTTTTATTAAGATCCTTATCAACTATAAGCACTTATTTTTTCTCGATGCTAATCATGTATTAGGTATTTAAAAATATAAGTTGCAACAAATTAAATCATAGCCTTTTCAAAAATTATTATTACAATAATAAAGTTACATAAAAGTAATTATTTGAAAGGGATACCCTGATCAAGTATTAGGAATTAATGGTTGCAACAATTTTAAATCATAGCACATTTATCTAAAAAAATATCCCATAAGTTTTTAGAAAGCTTTTAATGGCTAACCTAAAAGTTTTTCTTGTATTAACACATAATGAGTAAGAAATGAAATAACCATTCAAATATCAACTAAAAGTTTTATCTCATAAAATTTTAGCATAATAACAAGCAACTTAAAATTATCTTATAAAGTTTAAGTTACAACATTTTTAATAATCATCACATAATTATTAAAATCTAAATAATCAAATTATTTACTTGTTTCTAAAACATAAACATCATATGCATTTTAAATTGCATTAAAATTATAGATCATGTAAACATGGTTGGATACCACTATTGGGTTTCCAGCGATCCTAAGGGATCAAAAATCGATATTCGGCCTAAGTCGGGTGGACAACGAAAAGAAATAAAGCAGCAGAAATAACAACTTAAAACATTTTTAAGTAAAGCCCTAAAGAAATTAAACCCTATCCAGAATTTATACTATCCCGCGGTGGGTCTGACCAACCACTAAAGATAGAACAATAAAGTTAACTGTAAGTAAAATTGTAATGGCCCTAGTGCTATGCACACTAGAGTATGACCATTTGCTTGATGTATATAGTATACGTATACTTCAACGAGTACATACTGTGCATGTGTGCCTCCGTAGTGTGTATAGGAATGGTGTGGTGCATATAGTAATTGTGTAGTGTATATAGTAATGATGTGTAATGGGTGAATATAGATGTATATGAGGTAGTAAAATGATTGGCATCGTTGGTTTTATGAATATATATTGAGATTTGAGTTGGTGGGTGTGTATAGTAAAAACGTACTTTTTATATTATTCTAATATGGAATAGTTTAAGATAATTATTTTGTGAAGATGCTTTTAAGAGATTATTATTCTATTCGTTTAATGAGATTCATTGGTGCTATTAGTCGAATTGGATAATGTCATTATTGGAATTAGTGGGGTGTGTGCATAGTTTTTGGGCAAACTTGCAATTAAGTATGTGTGTATGTAAAAAGAGTTGGCATATGTGTAGATGGTTTTAGAAGAGAGATGTTGTTTTTAATAGGAATGGCAAACTTTTAATAACTAGGGGTTCCTAGAAGAGAGATTATTTAAAAAGAAATTATTTAAACCCCTCCTTCATTTCTTCTACAAGTTTCCTCTTCAAACCATTTCTTTTTCTTTTTTCCCTCTCCCCTAACCTGTCGACCTCCCCCCTTTGCTTTCAAAATCCCCAAGCCTGGCAACTTTCGGCCAACAAGCAAACAAAAAAAAGAAGGGAAGAGAAATTGAAGGAGAGAAGAAAGAGAAGGAGAGAAGAGGAAGAGGAAATCCTTGGAATGGAGAGATGATTTGGGGGAAAGAGGATTAGGGTTTGAAGCTTGAAGGGGAGAGCTATGGTGGAATTCATGGAATTGATGGGGGAGGCTTCTTCATACAAGCTTTGAGGTAGGATTACATACTTCAAATAGTGGGTTTATTGCTTGATTTGTTCATGAAACACTTTTTGTTCTAGATGCTGGAATTTTATCCAGAACAGCTGAGAATTGGACTAAGTGCTTGGCTTAATTGGCTATTAGGAATGCTTCGGAAATTTTATATGTTGTGTATTTCGTTGTTATGAACAACTTTTATTTAGATCATTTTTCCAAATTCTAATTGTATGATTTTATAAAATTTTGGATATGCATACTGGTCTGGTTTCAATCAAAACTGAACACCTTTTACGAAAACGGGTATAAATCCCTGCACACATATCGGTTTGAGACGCTCTTGGCGCCGTTGGAAAGTTAAGAGAGAGTACTACAACTTTATAGTTCACCGAAAATTTTCAGTCTGCCCCTAATTGATATTAAATTCGGCTTCAAATTGATGCAAAACAAGGGCTGAAATGTTGTAATTTGCACCCGTTGGAAAAACAAGTATTCTGGATTACGTAAAATTTGTAAAATCATGAAAATTGATAGACAAACAGGAAACATCATTCTGAACAACTTCGTAGTTTTGAGTTTTCCTAAATTCAAACCCTGAATGGTCGAAATCTACACCCCAATGTGGTTGTTCTGCACAATCAGCACCCTGAAGTCTTATTGTGCCATGATTTTTATCAATTGTGCTTCTATTTGCTATCCTTATGTTCCATTGTTGTGTTTATTTGATTCCATGTATATACATGTTCTTGGCACTTGAATTTGCCATTGGGAATTGATGATTTGAATATCGCATATCAAGTGTTCGGTGAAATGCCTCAATGAAGGCAAATGTTGAAATTTCGAGAAATGTGTATGTGAATGCATAGGCCTTGAGCCATGCATATAAATTCATTATAATGAAGATGCGGATGTGGGTTGTAATTTTAGTCTTATGGTTCAAATTGGATGGCTTTGCGCAACATGCAAATGGTGGGTGGTAAAATTAGTTCATGTTAGTATCTCCTACTAGTTGTAGCTAGTAAATTTCATAATGATCCACGTTTTATGTTAGTCTTCGTGAATGTTGTTAATTTTTAATATTGACTTACACTAAATTTTTATAATTCGTGCATCTTCGATGTAGGATGGTAAATTGATGCTCTTTTAATGTAGATTGTTACTTTCTTATGTTATATGTTACTGTTTTATAAACTTTGCATTTTCAAATGTTGCATCTCTATGTCAAGTGTTGCATATTAGTAAAAGTTGTATTTTAAAAGTCGTATTTTATATTAAATGTTGCAATGTAAATGTAGAATAGTTCTAAATAATGCCTTCTTCTAACCATGGGATTCTCATTGTGTTGACTTTTGATTTTAAATGTTTACAATCTAGTTGCTAAAGTTTCCATCAATTTTCATGTTAGTCATTAGAGTTTTCATAATTTGATAAGGCATGTTTATGCCATGGTGTTCCAAGTAGTAATCTATGCTAGGGTAAACCAAGTTACAATTTATAAAGGAATGCTAGCAAGTCATTCCCTCCTTTTTATGCATGTTGATATGTTTTCTCACTTATATGCACAATTTTTGGTTTTCCTTGTCCATGCTCGCATATAAATTACTAAAGTTGTCAACCTTACTATATTCGTTATTAAAGTGGTCCTAGTTGTTAAATAATGCTCTTACGTTGGTGAGATTATTAATTTGTCCAACGTTTGTACGTTGAGATGAAACTTGAAATGAAATGAACTTATCGTTGTGTGTTGGAAAATTGTAAGCAATTATGGGACATGTGATTATGGGCTCCGATATGAGATGGTAATGGTTGTTTCATATGCGGGAATGGAAAAGACAATGTTTTCATGGTAGGTGTTATATGGTGTGTTGATGGCTTAATGAATGGCTGGTTTCATTGTGGCATTGGAAAGTGCGGTGTTTTCGTGAACAAGTAAGAGTGAGATAGTGTTTCAGTCCTCCCATTGGAAGGTGACATGGGTTGGGGAAATTCCGAAGTATCGGGTAGGCCTATGGGATGGACTGGTAGTGGTTTTGGTGGTTACTTGTGGTGTGTTGTGGTGGGTACACTTGCACTCCTGACGGACTAGCGCGACGGGGAGTGTAGAGTGGTACCCGAGGCTCCTGACTGGTTAGCGCGGCGGGGAGTCCTCTTTGCTCTTCCACACAGTTGGGAGAGGTCCAGTCCCATACGTCGTATCCGATATTAGGGTTCCAAAAGCTAACATGGAATGAAATTGTTTGACTGACTCTCTTTTGCAATTTAGGCATACTTGTTGTCATTGCTGCACTAGTGTTACCCCTCCCCTTGTACCCTCTGTTATGGTTGTTCTCTTTTTCCCACGTGCGGCACCATTGGTTGCTTATCTATATTATGCATGCTATGTTCAGTTGTAGCACTTCCACTTGTAGCATTGTGCACCCTGTTGTGGCATTAGTGTGCGTTGTGTTTAGGCTGGAGTATGGAAGTCCTACTGGGTCACGCTTTGACATGTTCTCACTCGTGGTTTCCAGGTAGCAGGTGTTGCAGTTGGATTGGAGTGTTGGAGTAGAGGTTGTAGCTGGAGTTGGCGCCCAGAGGTGTAATTCTTGGTTGGGGTGGCGAGGGGTGAGGTGAGAGCTTGTACTCTTGGGTTTCTTGTTGGGGGGTAAACCCTTGTACTTAGGGTTGTGAGGCTGATGATATTGATGTGTAAAATGGCCTTTGGATTCTTGGTGTTGTATAAGTTGATCAGATGTTCAGTCTAGCTCCCTGTGTGGTTTTAGTTCCCTGTTGAGTTGTTACTTTTGGTGCGATGTGTTGGCCTTCGTGTTGTATGTTGCTCTTTTTGGTGTTTGTGTTTGGTGTTTGTTGTGGAGCATTACAGGTACTATTTCCAGTCGCATGCAGTAGACCTGCTTTATGTTTGTATTTTGTAATTCCCTTCGTAACACCCGTTGCTCAGGGTATCCTGGGGAGCGAGGCGTTACAAAAATGCAAAAAATAAACTCTAACATTTGCCTTGCACGTTAGCAAAATGCAGAATCCCACGAACCAATGCCTCGCGTTGGGGGCTGATCCGCTTCTCCCAAGTTGTACTGCTTCACAATGCAAGCAATCGCCTTGTCGCTGAGCCTATCACTTGCTCCAGAAAGTTTCACCTTGAGTGGATCCTCTGTCAACACTTCAAATCTGATCCGATCTGAACTCCTTCGTAGCTTTGCTAGAGCCCGAGCAGGAGCAAGGAAGAATAAGGGAGAAAGAGAGAATAATTATTTTCGCCTATTCGATCTAGGAGTGCTCTTAACTTTTGAGATCCAAGACATGGTGCAAGTTTCAAGGAAGAGAGTAAGTCCTTAGTTATATAGAGAGCTGACCCCTCCTCTTCTCAAAATAACCGATGTGGGACTAAACAAGTTTGCCTTTCATAAAGGTTAAACTATAACAAATTATTTATTTCTTACCGTTGAACTCTAGAAGCGATATCATATATCAAATTGAAGAGTATTGAATGGTGAACTCATAGGAATAAACAGTGCTCAATTTCGATGTCATTTGACCCCTCAAATGTCGCCTCAAAGTTGGTCAAAAACACATTCTGCTGGAAAACGCAGCTGCCTCAAGGGTTTCACAAACCCTAAATGTGGCCCCACCCACGGAGCCCACCACTGTATGGGCATGCCACGTGGGCGTGCCTAATAGCCATGCAGGGCCGGGCCAAGCGGGCGCCTGACCCACTGGCTGGGGCCAGCAGCCCAGTGCCTCAAGTGTTGGGCAATGCCCAGATCTATTTGGGCTGATGTTTTTAGGCACCCTTTTTTGAATTTCTTTCATTCTTTGTGGTCCTTTTCTAATCCTATTGAGCATAGACCAAAACGAATGGGTCCGGGACTTTCCGGGATCATTGGGTTGAGCGTGTTCTATGCCTTTTATTATAAAATATATTCGTAAATATTTTACGATATATTTTATTCCTTTTGCATCATATGCAATAATCCCACATCATTATTCTAAAGATTATATCATAAACTATTTGGGACGTAATAAATTTACATACATCGTATGCACTATCTCCCTTAGACTTCCTCTTACTTGACGAAGGTCCCACTTTATGTGAAACCCTACAGCCTGACCCTATTACAGATGGGGCTAAAAATCCCAAACGATAGAGACCACGAGCAACAGATGTCGTCCCTATTTTGATATCATCATTGTGTGGTTAGAACATTGACATAAGTATTTTCGGGAACACCTTGACTGTGTCCGTGATGAATGCCGCGATTTTAGTCCCTTCGTCATACCTATGTCACTTAGTCAAACCTAAGGTATAGTCAACTGTCAATCCCAATAGCTTGAAACCAGTTAGTTTACATCGGTCTTTACACTAATAATGTTGGACTTCTTCCAACATAATTAGGCCAAAGTTTTTTTTACTAAAGACCGAACTAAACATGCGACACTAACTCCCCATAAATGGGGGAGATGAATCCTCTCTTAGTCATTACTCTCCTCGCCCGTTTCAAGTGTCACCCAACTATAGACCTTTCGACATGTCTTGCCTCGAAGCTAGGTCAGTGATCTAAGTGACACTATTCACGTACAAGTTCGTACAATGACCTCAAGTCTAAGGACCAACTTGCCTATCATCACTGAGAGATATCATCGACAGACGAGTTTATGTTAACCATATGATAACTCTCGTTAGATTGTTCAGTGAACTCATTCTCTAATGAGCACCTGTGTCTCATCTCCGACTTCGCCAAGTCGAACGACCATGATATCATCGTCACCAATCCATGGTGAAGACAAAGACATAATGGTCTATCTTATATGTCGATATCGTTTTCTCGAAATATCTATGACCACGAACGATTTTAGACTAATACTACAAACAGTCAAGCAATTCTCCATGATCGAGATCCTCTTCTCGATACTTTTTTGACCTCTCATTAAGTTTTAGGACTTTACCTAAGTTCTAATGAAGGCTACATTATTATTTACTTAGGTAAATTCTTACCAAACAACTTACTGTTATTTCGAACAAGATGTTTGCACATATACATAGAGATAAATTACCTCCATGATACACATATCTCTCAAAAAGCTAGTGATGGCATTTCGATCAACCTTCTTATTCTTAGAATATTCATATTTACATTTATTTCGCCTAAACTATGGCTACACCCTTTTGTAAGGAGGCTAGCCTTAGAAATTTTAGACCATCCGAAGTTCGAGTCCGATAATGGTAGCAGCTCAAAAGGACCAATGAAGTTAAATGCCAGACTTAAGGAAGTAATGGTAACTGCAATGGAAGAGAAACCTGAAGTGGTACGAGAATTTTTTGACGCACTTCCGGACAATCTCATAAGATTGCCTTTGGATCGTGTCCTCGAGTTCATCATTGATCTAGTACCAGGAGCACAGCTAACATCCAAGGGACCTTATTGTATGACACCACCTGAGCTAGAACATTTCGCTCTCGATTGGATGATTTGTCACAAAATATATGGATATGACCTAGCGAGTGTCCTTGAAGTGATCCAATATTATTGGTTAAAAAGAAGAAGAAGAATGGATCATGATGCATGTTTATCAACTATCGATCATTGAACAAGATGATTGTGAAGAGAGAACATCATCTTTCTCGCCTCAATTATATTTCAATCAACTTGGAGGATCAATCAAAGTTGGACTTGAAAAGTGGAGGTCACCAATTGAAAGTTAACGTCTCGTAGACTGTTTTCAAGACCAAGTATATACGTTACGAATACTTGATGATGCCGTTGGTAGGGACAACCCACCGCTGGTATAAACGAGTCCGATAAACCAAGTATTCTCAAGTGCCTGTACATATTCGTGGTAGTCCTCATTTACGACATTTTGATGTAATCAAAGGATGCTCAGAAGTATGTCAAGCATTTGAGGTTGGTACTAGAGAATTTTGAGACAAGTCAAACTGAGACGTGCAAGCGTAGGTAATTACTTCTTTTTCTTCTTTTTTGAGCTTGTATTCTTATTATATATGTTGCTTGTATCTTGTACCTGATTTCCCATTGGTTGGATCCTTGTTCTCACCCACCGTATCCCTCCCCTCTTTATTTCATTTTGTCTGCATTCTCTCCTTGATTCTTTTCCTAGTCTTGCCTAACATAGCCGATCGACGACTTCAGCGTCCCCATTTAATTTTTCCCATTATTCGCTCCTAACAGATCGTCATCGCCTGCTGCTCGCCACTGTTCGACGACCCTTCCTCGCAGGCTGACGGCTTCCAACGACTCCCTTGCACTACCATTTAAACCCAAGACCCTCTGATTTTTCCTCATGTGTTCTCTTTTTTCCTCGTAAAGAGGTTTCTAAGGTTTTTGGTGGAATCTGGGGTTTGGAACTCGATGTTCTTCTCGATTCTGCCCCTATTCTATGCCTAACAGCTGCAGCCGTCGCACAACATCGACAACCGTCGGTGGCCCACCGACGGTATGTTTTGGGATTTTGGGGGATTTTTGGTCTTAGTAATGACCCTCACCACTACCCTCACCACCGTCGTGTGGTTGAGATCTTAGGAAGTTGTGGGTCTTGGGCTTCTTTTTAGCTCCTTGCCCTGGTTCTTGCCCCTATTAGTGTCACGCTTGGTCTTCTTCTTGGGTCCACTCCTTTAGGCTTACTGGACTATGTTTTATTTTGGCTTCTTGCTTCTTAGGTGATATTGAGTGTTGCGGAGGTTAACTATTGGTCTACTGAAGGAGTGATGGCGATGATTATTCTATGCTATTGGCCTTAGGTGTTGAGGTTGAATATTGGCCTTGTGCTTGGCTTTAGATGTTGGCTTCGGTGTTGGCTTGTTGTTGGACCTTATGGGGACTGATGGAAGGAGTGATAGCGATAAGTATTGTCTTTGAATGTTGGCCTTGTGCTTGCCTTAGGGTGTTATCTTGGGCGTTGGCTTGTTGTTGTACATTATGGGAATTGATGGCATTGGTGCTTGGCTGGTGATGTGTAAACGCACGAATGCGTGGATTAATTGTTTGTATACTATATTATGAATGAAATCCTCAGTTATGCCATATTAGTCATAATTAGCACGATTAGAAACTTGAAACTTTATGAGTTCCCTTTTTGAATTGGTTTATTTAGCTTATCGAAGCTACTGGCCAAGCGATTATAGACCGGAGTAAGTTATCGTGTTTAGTATTATATTTGCAACAATTGTCTTAGATGTTAGTAGACCCCTCCATACCTTATTCAACTCATGAGCTATACGTTGTTTCCCGGCAAGTCAATTCATTGACATGTCAGATCTCCTGGCACATCAAATACACTATAGGGGTGAATAGTGTATATCGCGACGAAATTGCAAAATTAAAAGTAACTAAAAATTGCAATAAGAGTGCAGAAGTAAATGTACACAATCCAGAAAATAGCAAAAGCAAACACAAAGATTTATCTTGGTTCGGATCCTTGTGATAGTACGTCCGATCCCTTACTGCCCTAGAGATTTTTAATCCACTATAACACTTGCTCCCCATAAACAATCAACATATAAAGATGCCAACACTCCCACTGTTGCAAACTTGTACAATCTCTTCAACAAGAGATTCACCAAATAAAGAAAAGAAAGAGTATGAAACATTATCACTTATCACCTTGATAATTTAGGAATTATAACGCAAGGTTGGTGATGGAATCTCTACGGTTCTTGTAATAAATTTGTGGTAGAGCACACTTGAAATTGGACTTTCTAAAAAGGAAGAATTTCTACAAGAAAGTATGAAAATCACTCTTTTAGAGTGTGAATGTCAAAACTTAAGAAAAGGGAGAAAGAGTGAATTTTCGTGATTTTTAGACAAGGGTCTTGGAGTCTATTTATAGTCCAAAAAGGTAGTTTTCGAACGTTTACCAACTGTCTAAATTTTCAAAAAAATTTGAACTGTTTTTGTCATAATTAGTCGACTAATGGATATGACTGATCGACTAATTGTGCTGCTAATCAAACATTTGACTATTGAGTCAACCTTTGACGAAAGGGTATCAGAAACTGCAAAAAACTGACACAACCCCGATATAAACAGTCAGATTCTTAGCCGTTGTGGGTAGTTATGGAAGGTGGTATTTAATTCGAAAAACTAGCTGTTAGAATAACTACTAAATAGCTGACTGGTTGATTAACAACTTTCGTTGGTCGACTAAAAATCTGAAACTTAGGAATTTGTGGAATAATGATCCTAGTGTCTTAGAAATAGGTTTGAGAAATTTTTCGAAATTTTCTGAATTTTTGAGGATTATAATTAGTCGACTAGGAGGAAGGACTGGTTGACTAATTTGGTCACTAAGTTTATTTTTTGAAGACCAAATTCTAAGTATATGCAAGAATAAAAATAGAGATTACATCTCTTTTTACAAGATACAAGATTTCATCATTATGATTCGTCTTGTGTTTCATGCTCCTTGCAATATGCCGTCTTGATTATGTATTATCTGAAAGTATAATGTTTGAGCTATAAAATCTACATAGGAAAAATTAGGATATATGTGAAGGTATGTTCATCGAAACTAACATGAAGTGAATTTTCAATACATAATGTTCTTTTATTATAAATTATATAGGCTTTACTATGTGTAGAGTAATCTACAAATATACCTTCATCAGATTTAGAATCAAACTTATCTAATGCATCCTCAGTATTAAGAAAAAAACGTTTACAATTCAAAACTTTAAAATAAGATACACGTGGTATTCTATCATAGAATAATTCAAAACATGGTTTAATAACCAAAAGTCCATTTAATACATAACATGCAGTAGCAACAGCTACTACCCAAAAATATTTTGGTAAGGTACTATTACATAATATGGTTCTAGCACATTCTTGTAAAGTTCTATTTTTCCTTTCACTACACCATTTTGTGATGCGGCTTTAAGAAAAGAAAAATTATGTGTATGCCAAGTTTATTACAAAAATTTGTAAATAATTCATTTTCAAACTCTCCGCCATGATCACTATGAACAGTAATAATGGATGATGATTTTAACTTTTGAATTCCTTTACAAAATATCGTAAAATCTTCGAATGCGTCATTTTTATGTTTCAAAAATAATACCCAAGTATTTCTTGAATAATCATCAACAATTACACATGCATATTTACCACCGTTTAAAGAGGCTATTCTAGATGGATCAAACAAATCCAAATGTAAAAGTTCAAGTGTTCTTTTTGTAGAAATAGCATCTTTTGATATAAAAGAAGATTTATGCACCTTACCTTGTTGACATGCATCACAAAATTGTGTATGACTAAAAGATATATTAGGCATTTCTGAAACTAACTTATGTTTAGAAATGTGTGCCAAATTTTTGTAATTAGTGTGTCCAAAACGTTTGTGCCACAAAAGTGTGTTTTCTATAGATATTAATAAACAATGATCATTTGAAATTATCCCATGCATTATATATATATATATACTAGTCATTACCCGTGCCCATAGGGCACGGTTTATTTAATGGCTGAGTTTTTCTCCCCCACAAATTTCAAGTTCCCCCAAATTTCAAGTTTTCCCACAAAATGTCAAGTTTCCCCCCAAATTTAAGTTTTCCCCCAAAATTTAAGTCCCCCCAAAATTGTCATTACCACCTAGGACAAACTTGCCATGTAGGACAAAGCTTTGTCCTAGTAGGATAAGATTCAAAATCTTCATAGAACTGGAAATAAAATGGCCGGAAAGGGTGAGAATAAAAAGTGTGGGTGTGTGTTTGGGGAGGGTCCATAGGCAAAAATACAAAAACCGGGGTTGTATGTGGAAAATTCCCCACCTCCTCTTTTATCCCTCAAAATCTCATCTCTTATATTTTCTCTTATTCAATTTCCCTGTTTTATATAATAGATATCCAATTTCTCTTATCCAATTTCTCATGTCCAAATTCTCTTATCAATTTCTCTTGATAACATCCGTCTTTTATATAATAGATATCTCTTATCCAATTTCTCTTGTCCAATATCTCTTATCTAATTTCTCTTGATAACATCTCTCGTTTGTAATATAGATATCTCTTATCCAATTTCTCTTGATAACATCACTCTTATCCAATTTCTATTGTCCAATATCTCTTATTCAATTTCTCTTGATAACATCCCTCTTTTATAATATAGATATCTCTTATCCAATTTATCTTGTCCAATATCTCTAATCCAATTTCTCTTGATAACATCCCTCTTTTATAATATAGATATCTCTTATCCAATTTCTCATGTCCAATATCTCTTATCCAATTTCTCTTGATAACATCCCTCTTTTATAATATAGATATCTCTTATCCAATTTCTCTTTTCCAATATCTCTTATCCAATTTCTCTTGATAACATCCCTCTTTTATAATATAGATATCTCTTATCCAATTTCTCTTGATAACATCCCTCTCTTATAATATAGATATCTCTTATCCAATTTCTCTTGTCCAATATCTCTTATCCAATTTCTCTTGATAACATCCCTCTTTTATAATATAGATATATATATATATATGAAAGGTAAGCATGGTAATTTATTTAATATGAACATAAAATACAGCCATAATCATATAGGTTGTGGATCCACTAGGGAGAGGATATGACACAGGCGTCGTCACTCCCCACTAACAAATTCACATCCTAACAAAGTTCAACTCAACTCAAAGATTAAAAAGAAACTGCCAATTGGTATGGCCTAGAGTATCACCCATTGTCCCTAATTTCCAATTAGAGTAAACTTGAATCTCTTATTCAGATGTTGGGTCTTGACCATGCAATACCACTCTCACGTCTGCAGCTATCTCTTCAAAAAGATTTGTCTTGCTTCTCCTTTCATCTTGAAATATTCTCCTATTTCTTTCATGCCTGATGTGTCAAACCACAGCTGCCAGTATGGTTTTAGATAGTAGGCTAAAACAATCCTTGCCAGCAAATTTTGCCAGGAAGTATTTCCCAACCTCAGGTAAGGATGAGGGCACTTGGACTGGCACCTTTAGCTTTAACATAGACCTGCGAAAAATGTAATCTGAATAGCTACAGTCAAAGAACAAATGACTGATGTTCTCCTCTGCATTTCCATCACATAATACACAGTTGATTGGGGAGTTAGGCAACCACCTGTTAATTTTGTCTCTGGTAAGTAATTTACATGTGAACGCTCTGAGAAGATTGGGCGACATTTTTGGTATGTGGTTGGGGTACCAAACTAGATTATGAAGAGGAAACACCTGAGACCTTTTACGCACACCCTCCCAAACTTGTTTGAAGGAAAAACACTCTCCGGGCATCCATTTCCATCCATCAGCCCCCGGCCTCAGCCTATATCCCTCAGCAGGTACCGCATAGAGTCCAGACCCAGCTCTCTACTCCAGGCGTTGCAAACACAGTAGTCGGACACCAAATGTTGGTCGGTGCCCATCGGAATGTCAAACTACAGATACAGCGGCCCCCCGACAAGCCAGAGGTCGGTCCAGAATCTTGTTGACCGCCCCTCGCACACCTCCCTCCTAATAAGCCTTTGAGAAACATCCCTAGATTGAAGCAGCCGCTTCCAAGTTCCGGAATCGGCTGCAGCACCCCTTGCCTAAAAAAACCATAAGATGACACATATCTACGCTGCATTTGAGTTGCCCATATGCTATTTGTTGTTAAATACCGCCAGGAAAGCATCACACCTGCTGCATCATTTAGTTACTCTAAAAGCCGAATACCCACTCCGCCTTCCGATTTTGGTTTGCAAAAATCCTCCCAAGCCCAAGCTCGTGTGTTTCCAAGAATAAATCTTCGGCAAGCCACTGTTGTAGTTCTCAAAACGCTCACCGGGATGTGAAACACCTACATCCAAAAAGCGACCATACAATATATCACAGACCTGACAAGCTCAATGCACCTCGCTATGGAAAGTGACGAGCAAGACCAACCCCCCATCCTTTTCTTACATTTATCAATTAACTTCTTGTAGTTTGTAGACTTTGGGTACTTTATAGAAAGGGGCAAACCCAGGTAAGTAGTGATAGTAGTTGAAATTTTGATCCCCCAAATTATATATATATATATATATATATATATATATATATATATATATATATAGACACACACACACACATACATACATACATATATATATGTGTGTGTGTATGTATGTATGTATGTATGTATGTATGTATGTATGTATGTATGTATGTATGTATGTATGTATGTATGTATGTATGTATGTATGTATGTATGTATGTATGTATGTATGTATGTATGTATGTGTATATATGGAACATTGCAAAGCTTTTTTCCTTTCAAGTAGTAGAAAGTAGACTGTGAGTGGTAGAGGGTGACGGTGCTTGTGCCCTCTCCCCTCTCCATTTTCAACCTACTTACTACTATCTTGAATGTTCATTGTAAAGCTTTGTTTTTTGTACATAATAAAGATTACCTTTTGCTCGTAAAAAAAATATATGTGTATATATGTATATACACATATATGTATATAATTCTTACGACTACCTTGAAAATAATATATTAGCCAAATTAAAATCAAATATAATGCTTACCTCCTTTTCGAAAACCATCTTAAAATATTTATCACATAATTGAGAGATAGATAAGAGATTATGTTTCAAACCGTCAACGAGGAGCATGTTTTCAATGATTGGCTTATCTGGATCACCAACTGTTCTAATGCCAATAACTTTACCTTTATTGTTATCTCTAAAGGTAACTATGCCACCAACTTTGAATTGCACGATTGATAGAAGTTTGATGTTCGTCATATGTTTGAAACATCCACTATCTAGTATCCATGTTTCTTGTATGGGTAACCGAAAGGTAAACAATAAATATTGGTACCCTTTTTATGGTCCTTGAGATTAATCTTTAGGAAGCCAAACCCAAGTAGAGTTTGGCTTCTTCAAATAATTTAAAGAATGAATGACATCATTCATAACGTTAGAAATAAATAAATCCTTGTCATATAAACATAGATCATTAGGAATCCAAATATAATAAATAGTGGAATTCCTAGAACTTGTTATAAAGTCTTTCTTCTTTGGAATAGAGATATCATTCTTATGCAAAATATTAGAAGCATCATTTTTCTTTGCATTTATAAATACGTGCTTTTTCATTTTCAACATAATATCATTACCAAAACTATTTGATTTGGGTATATGTTTATAACCCAAATCTTGTCGATGATTAGCAGGATGTTATACTTTAAGTAACTCATCGAGATTATCTTTTCCTTTATTAAACTTGTTAATATTAGAAGCCATATCATCATACATCAAATTTTAAAGATAAAATAATCTTATCTAATATAGAAATACATGATATCATATCATGATTCTCAGATTTGAGAATCTCATTTTCATGAACTAATTTATCATTAAGAGAAGATAAAGATTCTTTTTCATGATTAAGATTATCTAATGATAATGATGATGAAGTTAGTTCTGGATGTTAAGAAACTAATGCCTTTTGTTGAGGATTTAACTTCTTAAATCTAATATATAAATCATTAAAGGCTTCTAGTAGTTCTTCATTATCTAAACTACTTACCTCATCATCATTTTGTGCCATAAAGCACATTTGAGCATTCTGCTCATTAATATATTCATTAGTTTATTCTTCTTCATCTGAAGATGAAGAATCTGAAGTGGCTGATATTGTCTTCTTCTTCTTCTCAAACTTCTTATCCCTTTTGAAGTTGTAAGCCCCGCTTTCCAAAGGCAACGAAAGTGAGAACGTTACTAAGGTCCGCATGAACTAGGGCGATGAAGCCCGAGTTCATTAAGCGTCTGTGACAACAACCGCGTAGAATTCTTGCATGCAATTCAAAACAATAAGAACGTCCATATTATTAAAATCCACATCCAGAAATGTTCATACACGAAATAAAAGATGAGGCCTCAGAATTGCCAAAGTAACTACAACAAGGAAAGCATACCCTAAAACAAAGTGCTAAAGCAAATCTAAAGAAAAGCGGCGACATCATCGGTCTCTAGTCTTCCGCAGGGAGCGACTCCGAGTCAACAGCAAACTCCTGGCTCTCTGGGTCAGGCATCTCAAACAAGTCTTCCTAGTACTCTGGCTCGTGATCTGACATACATTCCAAAAACACGAATGTATGTCAGCAAGAGTCTGGCAAGTAAAAGTAAGACAAACCAAGATGGAGAGTACGAATAGTAACAAATTATGACGCATTAACTGTTTATAAAAGATGGCAGCAGAATGGTCATAAACATGGCAATTTTAAAGAAAGATAAAGTACTTCTAAACATGGCAGTTCTAGAGAAGTTAAAGACGAGTGATAATGACCATGGCATTTCAATAAATGTTATTAACATGGAAATTCAAGTGTTCAACTGAGATAACAATAATGAGTTCAAGTTCGGTGTCAGTGTTTCCTATCACTCCTAGGGTTCACGCGTTTAAGTCATGGCGAGTAGGTCGATCCTTCTCACGGGGGTATAATCGTGATTGACGCCACCCACCGCCTAGGTAGTGCTCTTGAAGGAGGCCTCTACACACATGCTTAGTGGCCACTCAACCCTAACCCCATCTAAAAATGTGCTGGAACACGAGCCAGCCTAACAATTTGCACGAGTTCACGAATTCAAGATTTCGCCTTTGAGGCACACGAATTCACGAATTCAAGTATTCAACAAATGTCCAATCCAACGGCATGTGTACAAATAAAACGTGGAGCATATGACCATATTAATTTCAGCATATCATGAATTACTTCACCCTAAAACAATTTAAACAATGAAATTAAATGGGTTGTTTTACTACACATGCTGCAATCAACTATTTTTCGTTGTTTACTCTTGAAACATAAACATGTGAAATTTTATGTCAATGTGTCACATTTTAAGCATGGATCGTCATGATATTTTTTGTGAACATTATTTCACTGGTCAAATTCTCGTTATTCAGCTTTAAGTGAAAAAGACCATTTAAACGTTAAACTTCAAAAATTCATAACAATTCGCACACTTGCCTGATTTCGACGAACTTGGTGTCGTTGGGTTCGTCTTGACGAGTACTACGCAACTGTATGATCAGTTCTCTGGTTTGATTAAACATATAACAGAATTAGGTTCTTTCCAACATATTAAAAGTAACAAAAGATTCTTACGACGTCTAATGATCCAGTTTTATTAGATCTTCTATCCTAGGGTGTGGATTATAGCTTAGTAAGGAAGAGATCTACTAACCGTAATGCAGTGAAGGCAGCAGCGACACGTATGTCATCAAAACAGCGACGACGAGCCTCGGGGATTTGTGCGACAGGGTGGCGCGAACCTAGGGGACTGCCGGCAGTTTGCTGCAGGTGGGGAAGGGCGCTAGTCATCTGGTTTAGGGTTATAGGCGGGCTGAGAGAGGAGAGGGGAGCTTTAGGGTTTCGATCTGATGCTTTTGAAGAGGGGAGCTGCTGTATGTGGGGAAGGGCTGCAGACTGGGTTGTGCGCATGGAGAGCAGGGGCTGCGTGCAGAGGACATGTCGAAGAGGAGTTGTTTAGAGGGGGAGAGGGTGGAAACAAGGGTTTCGGGGTGTTTGTAGGGGAGAGGAGTTCCGCGCGAGTTGCGAGGGCTTAGGGGGCACTGGGTTTGTAAGGGGGCCGTCGGTGGTTTAGAGAGGTTGATGGTGGCAGGTTCCTGGCCGTCGGCAAAAATGAGAGAGAAGGGAGCTTTAGCTTAGGTTTTATGTGTTTGGGTTTTGTGCGCTGGGAAATAGGAGATAAGCCTGGGTTTTTTGTGCGGCTGAGGCTAGGGCTCATAAAAGGAGAGTAGCTGTTGGGTTTAGTTTAGGCTGCGTGAAATCCCAGGGAGAGATAGGTTTGCAACAACCACTTTTCGTTGTACTTTATTCGTGCACGTGTTTTTGACCGTGCACGTGTTTATTTTAGACTTTGTTTGTTTGTGAACACTTTGGTGTGCTATGCCGTTGTGAACGTCTCTAAGAGTATTAAATTGTGGCACTAACTTGGAACGACATTTCTCGGGTTGTTCTCCCACGATTTGATCTTATTCGAAGTGACGTTGTGATTTTCACTTTTGACGGGAGACATTTCTATTTTTAGTTTCGTCATCCTACGTAGAAATTGAGATCCATCTTCTTAGTTACCTTTCTCTCGTCGCCACGATCACCCTGATATTTATTTTATAATTTTTGGAGTTTATTTGACCTACTTTATATTTTTAGCAAGGTTTAAAATATTTTTAATAACTACGTTTTAAAGTATTTTCGGCCAAATAAAATTTTATTAAGTTTAAAATGTTTCAAACAAATTTTGAGCCAAATCCTAGCCCCTATCTTGGCCGCACCCAATCTATATGTGATTAGGAGAGAGATATTTGAATTTTAAATTATTTTAAACTCCTAATCCTATTAGATTTAGCCCTAGACCAAGTCAACCCTTCTACACTATATAAACAACCCCTAGAAAGACCTATTTTCGCAAGAAAATAACCCTAGCCGCTCCCAAAACCCAAATTCACGCTTGCGACGATTCGTCGCAACCCCGTTCAGCCGTCGCACGTGTCCGACCGAGGGAAATCGTCCCGTTCCCCCGCACCGACCGAGAGGCCGCCCCGCATCTCCGCATCTGCACCGCCGCTCCGCAAACCTCCGCACCGACCGAGAGGATCTCTCGGTCAGACCGAGAGATCTCGCCCGCACCAACCCCGCTCTGCACCGCGCCATCGCCCCGCTCCGTCGCCCCGCTTTGCCACGTGTCTGACCGAGGTGCCCGCCCACTCACGCCCGCATCCCCGCTCCGTTGCAACGTTGCAACATTGCAACGTCCCACCCAAGCACCCGACCGACCCGCTCTACCGCACCGACCGAAGAATTTCTCCGCACCCGCCGCTGTGACCGACCTCGCTGCGCTGCACAGCCCGCCCACCGTGTCTGACCGAGCCAAACCCCTGCACCGTCTGTGTCTGACCGAGAGGCAATCGTCCCAACCCCACATCCGTTGCACTGCTTGCCACCATGGGCCCCCCAAGTTCTTCAGAGGTATTGTGGGTCCCCTATTGGTCCCTAGGACTACTGTGGGCCCCACCTGGGTGCTTCCTCTTCGACGATTTGCCGTTTACGATGTTACGATACATCATAGGCCGTCGTCGCACGTTCAAGCTTTGGAATCTTGGTCCGTTGACCTAGTTACTGCCCAGATCATTCGAGCGAGGAATCTATATTAGAATCTGGACTAGGAGCGCGTTCTTTTATTCCAACCCCTGGCGTCGCTACCCGACGCCAGTGTAGCTTTCGCGTCGTGTTGAGGTAACGATCGGCACCCCTAGGACCCCCAACCTATTGCATGTTAATCAAGACTAAAATCAATGTTTTAAAGTATTTTAAATGTTTTAGAATTCAATAATCAAGATTAATAAAACGGATGTATGCCGGTGGACTTGTGCACGTATGATATTTGTGACTTTGGACTCGTTGGACGGTGTTACTCAAACGTTATACTTGCAGGCAAATGAAACTTGCCAATTCTTGCTTAGGGCCATGTTTTTAGGCCACTTCCTTGCTTTTAGCGTAAAAGAGACTAGACAGTGAAATGATAGCTGTCTAGACGTAACTTTAAGATCTAGCTTGACAACGAAGCTAGATCTGACACCCTGCCATGTCATGCATGCATTGTTATCTGTCACGTTTAAATTCCTTAACTGTACGCACTTTTAACTACCATGCATTGCATCTTACATGTCATCCATGCATTGAATGTTGCATTCATAGTACACACTACATACTTGTACTTGCTTGTCCTGGCTAGGTGCACCCCTATGCCATCATGATAAAACACTTCCTAGCTCGTGATCCAGAAGCGAGCATTCACGTTTGGGGGTAAGGCCCTGGCTCGTTTACACGTGGGAGGGGTAAGAGTTAAGCGGCCATTCAGCTGGGAGGCTGCCCGATCAGCAACTGCAGCTGTAAGGCGTAAACTCTGGGTTTGGGGCGGAGTTAAGCAGCCACTCAGTGTGAAAGTAAGCCATTTTAGCTGTAAGGCGTAAACTCTGCACATGACATGAGAACGTGACTACAGAAATCCTTGTAAATGTTAAATAGTTTTGCCACACTTGCCATGCCATGCTAGTTTACTTGTTGTTTCCCTTACCTGCTGCACTCATGCTTTAACTGCCATGTCATTACATCAAGCTAGAACTGCTAGGTTGTCTTGCTTTACTTTCAGTTTTCTTGCACAAGTCTCTTGTAGACTTACTGACATGTGCCCCTTGCTCTTTTGGGTGTCACATGTTAGATCCTGAGCCAGAGACCGTTGCTGAGGACGTGATGTTTTGTTGACGCTGAGCCTGAGCCCAAGTCTGTTCAGGAGGAGTTTTGCGGACACCGGTGACCATTCTTAGTGACCACGCTGAGTTCTCTTTTTGTTTTAGGATTTCTGTTAGTTGTTGGTGCGTGGCACCTTTGTTTTGTACGTTGTACTTTTGTTGGCCATGTTTGGAACTTAGACTTCTTTTCTTTTAGCCTGGTGGCTTTTCTGCGATGTTGGAATTTATTATTATGGATATTCTGAAATTTCTCTTTTGTCTCATTTCCTTATTATTATCTTTGTTTCGTTTCGCGTTGCAAGGACCTACAGTTTAAAGTTGATAGACGCTTATCAGACTTGCAGCTTTGTAGCTTTAAGTCTGAGCGGGCCTTCTCACGTCTCGCCTCCACATTTTTGGGAAGCGTGGTGTGACAGGTTTTGTTGGTGGCCCATGCAGGTCCGTCTTGCAATTGCGAATTATCGGAACAACGATAATAACTATGGAATGTCCATTAAATAAATTGCAACATCCGAGTCATAAGCCTTGAGCCTAGTCGTTTTCCTATGTCACTAGGTGATAAGGAGACTTAGTTAGACATCCGAGCCTGCTAGTTAGAGGTCCCTGATTGCTAGTCAGACTCCCCGCTAGAAATTGATTTAATCGTATTAGGAGTTACCTCAGTGGTTCTTGCCTAACACTGACCATATTAGACTTCTAGGATTCCTTTTGTCGTCCGCTTGGGTTCATCGATTTCGGACCAAGCTGAACGCATTTCATTACCGTCTAGCTTTTTAGAAAGTCTTAGCGCTTAGTTCCCCTAATCTTTAGTTGGTCAACCGTAGGGGTTTCCCGTAGGTTTTCCTGAGTCATATCCTAGGCGTATTTATGTTTCGATCATGCGACCAATTTCTTGCCTCGATTCACGTGATCACCACATTACGATAATCGTTGACTTTCAAATGTCCCCTTTCGCAAAGCTTGATTCTTCCTAAGTTATTTTTCGATTTCCCTTATTAAAAGTTTTCGCTAAGTTTAAATTTTGTTTTAAACTCTCTACGTATATATTCAAAATTCCTCACTTTTTGGGCGAGTCAAAAATTCCTTGTAGATTTTGAAGTCTATTGGTTATAATTATAATTACTATCTCGTAACCATTTTCTAATCTATATTTTCGCATTTCGGTTTAAAAACTCTATTGCTATTTTGAAAATTCGATATACCATTTTTCCTAAACTATGAGATTCATTTTAATCGCTTAGCATCCATACTTTAAAATCTTCTCCAAGCTAAATAGAATTTCAATTATTATATATATATATATATCAGTTTTAGGATTCGTGGTACTCGTACTTAAAGATCTTTGTATAAATCAGTTCATTTGGCAAGTCCGGGTTTCTCTAAAAGTATTTTCAATATTATTTATTTAAAATTTCTCTTCAGTTTTAAGACTTGGAAAAACATTCCCTACACTATAGTTAATTTAGTTTCATTCTTTGAATTTCAAAACTTTTGACAACACTATATTAAATTAATGCCGTATAATATTTTCTAAACTACGTCCTTAATGTTCGTATGAATGATTTGCTTCCTTTTCATAATAATTTTTGATAAGTCAATAAACCATTTTCTCTTATTATGACTATTCGACTCAAACTAATTTTGACCAACTCATTTTATCGATCTCCAAATATTTTATACAGACGTGGACTCCAACTTTTGAAGTACAACAGTTTTCAAATTTCACGCATTTTAGCCTATGTTATGTACACTACTTTTCTGTATCCTATAAGAGTATCACTACATCTCCCTTTTCTCTACCTAAACATCACAATTGAGTCAATGTTTCATCTAACCAAGCTGTCTCCTTTTAGTCGTCCTAACTGAATTCGTGCTTATCGATCCTTCCCCTCGTCACGCTTTCGACCTCCCTCTATTGCTTAGGCTTTAGTGCTCGTCAATAACTGTGTCAATTCTAATTTGTTAGTAGACCCTTGGACCTTTGTGAGGTGTCGTGGTGCATGTACCTGAGTTGAGTGTGTGGGCTTGAATGAGTGTACTCCCAGGTAGTATAATAATGTTTGCCTATTGTGTGATATGTGCATATTCTGAGTTATTCGTGATGATATGGAGTTGTATGTGTGTTAGTATTTATAGATATGTGCGAGGATAGCTATACCACTCTAGGAACGTCTGAGTATATATGAATCAGCGTTGAAATATCTAATGGGGTGTATGTAGTTGGAGATACTTATAATGGTTGAAATAATATGTTGGTAAAGCTATGTGTATGCTAGGTGTGATAATAATAAGTGTACGTATAGTTAAGTGAGTAGGCCTATTATATGACCTGTATGTTAGTACGTATGAGTATGTGCTCGTATGTAGATATGAATTGTGCTTAAATGTAAGTAGTTATGTATTTGCTGCATGAGTATATAGGTGATATACATATGATAATAGGATTATAGTTTTGATTGGTATTGCTTGCTTTTACGGATGTTGTATGAGTGTATACCATGAGGTATACACGACTATTGCATACCTTAACTATGTATGAAGTAGATGTATTGGTATACTAATTATAGGTAGTAGGCTATGGTGTGAATATATATTACTTGTGTGTGACTATACGGTGAATGTTTGTATTAGGGAGGGTATTATAATTATGTGTGTGTTGATGTCTGTAATATTATTATTATGGTATATAAATTGATTGAACTATGTGGGTGTTACCTGACTAAATAATAGGTGTGATTGACATATGGTATGTATATGGTTGTATTGGTAGACGTGTATACATTGGAGTGGTATTGGTATAGGTATAAATGCCGTGTTACGTATATAGAGTATTCTGATATGTGTTTCGAGTCTCACTCAAGCCTGAGTGGGTATACTCTAAGTATATGGTTATGTATGACGGTGGTTGCATATAGCGATGTTTGATGTATGTATAGTGATAGGAGTGTTTGTGCCTGGTTGTGCTACGCACATGATTGTGGGTCGCTATACCAGTATATAGTTATACGTGTTGGCTTGTTGTATAGTTCATTACTAAGAACTTGCCTGTGTGAACGTATGTGTGCTAGCTAAACTAGGTGTGCAGATGTGCTAGTTATATAATGGTATGATTGGTATGCGTGAATGAAATGTTAGCGTGTATGGGTGAGCACCATGCACGGGTAAGTATGTGCTTAGTTATAGGTATTGATGACTATGGTTTGTGTGACATGTCGTGAATGTAGTTATAGGACCGTATGTAATGTGAATGTATGGTGAAATAATTGCATACATATGAATGACTACATACTGTGAAAATATAGTAGTGGTGAATGTATATTAGATATAGTAAAACCTGATTTAATAATGGTATAACGTGACTACATGTGTTGAAGTGTTTGGTATCGGATGAATATTAGGGAGTAGAATACCCATGTTTGTTTGTGCATAAGTAGTTATCTATATGTAGAGCAACGATTGTATTTGCTAGTGTGAAATTATACTTATATGAGCATCTGAACTATTGTTCGGTGCTAGTAGTTATGTAAGGGATGCATGTATATATATATATATGATTGAAATACGTGTATGAATTTGACTGACTATAATGGGTATAAGTGTATAATGTGCGTGAATACATACATGTTGGTAGTGTTGACGATTGACTACCTAGTGCATATATAAGCACTTGTAATAGCTATTCATGGGTTAAATTATAATGTGACATGATTGGGGTAGTTTCTAGAGCGACTAGATATGTTAGAAAGTCTGAGGATGGGCTTTATTCTAAGGTGGGGAGGATGTAACGACCACTTTTCGTTGTACTTTGTTCGTGCACGTGCTTTTGACCGTGCACGTGTTTATTTTAGACTTTGTTTGTTTGTGAACACTTTGGTGTGATATGCCGTTGTGAACGTCTCTGAGAGTATTAAATTGTGGCACTAACTTGGAATGATATTTCTCGGGTCGTTCTCCCACGATTTGATCTTATTCGAAGAGACGTTGTGATTTTCACTTTTGACGGGAGACATTTCTATTTTTAGTTTCGTTACCCGACGTCAAAATTGAGATCCGTCTTCTTAGTTATCTTTCTCTCGTCGCCACGATCACCCCGATATTTATTTTATAATTTTTGGAGTTTATTTGACCTACTTTATATTTTTAACAAGGTTTAAAATATTTTTAATAACTACGTTTTAAAGTAGCCAAATAAAATTTTATTAAGTTTAAAATGTTTCAAACGAATTTTGAGCCAAATCCTAGCCCCTATCTTGGCCGCACCCAATCTAGATGTGATTAGGAGAGAGATATTTGAATTTTAAATTATTTTAAACTCCTAATCCTATTAGATTTAGCCCTAGACTAAGTCAACCCCTCTACACTATATAAACAACCCCTAGGAAGACCTATTTTCGCAAGAAAATAACCCTAGCTGCTCCCAAAACCCAAATTCACGCTTGCGACGATTCGTCGCAACCCCGTTCAGCCGTCGCACGTGTCCGACCGAGGGAAATCGCCCCGTTCCCCCCACCGACCGAGAGGCCACCCCGCATCTCCGCATCTGCACCGCCGCTCCGCAAACCCCCGCACCGACCGAGAGGATCTCTCGGTCAGACCGAGAGATCTCGCCCGCACCAACCCCGCTCTGCACCGTGCCATCGCCCCGCTCCGTCGCCCCGCTTCGCCCCGTGTCTGACCGAGGCGCCCGTCCGCTCACGCCCGCATCCCCGCTCCATTGCAACGCTGCAACGTTGAAATGTCCCGCCCAAGTGCCCGACCGGCCCGCTCTACCGCACCGATCGAAGAATTTCTCCACACCTGCCGCTGCGACCGACCCCGCTGCGCTGCACAGCCCGCCCACCGTGTCTGACCGAGCCAAACCCCTGCACCGGCTGTGTCTGACCGAGAGGCAATCGTCGCAACCCCACATCCGTCGCATCGCTTACCACCATGGGCCCCCCAAGTTCTCCAGAGGTATTGTGGGTCCCCTATTGGTCCCTAGGACTACTGTGGGCCCCACCTGGGTGCTTCCTCTTCGACGATTTGCCGTTTACGACGTTACGATACGTCGTAGGCCGTCGTCGTACGTTCAAGCTTTGGAATCTTGGTCCGTTGAACTAGTTGCTGCCCAGATCATTCGAGCGAGGAATCTATATTGGAATCTGGACTAGGAGCGCGTTCTTTTATTCCAACCCCTGGCGTCGCTACCCGACGCCAGTGTAGCTTTCGCGTCGTGTTGAGGTAACGATCGGCACCCCTAGGACCCCCAACCTATTGCATGTTAATAAGACTGAATTCAATAATCAAGATTAATAAAACGGATGTATGCCGGTGGACTTGTGCACGTATGATATTTGTGACTTTGGACTCGTTGGACGGTGTTACTCAGACGTTATACTTGCAGGCAAATGAAACTTGCCAATTCTTGCTTAGGGCCATGTTTTTAGGCCACTTCCTTGCTTTTAGCGTAAAAGAGACTAGACAGTGAAATGATAGCTGTCTAGACGTAACTTTAAGATCTAGCTTGACAACGAAGCTAGATCTGACACCCTGCCATGTCATGCATGCATTGTTATCTGTCACGTTTAAATTCCTTAACTGTACGCACTTTTAACTGCCATGCATTGCATCTTACATGTCATCCATGCATTGAATGTTGCATTCGTAGTACACACTACATACTTGTACTTGCTTGTCCTGGCTAGGTGCACCCCTATGCCATCATGATAAAACACTTCCTAGCTCGTGATCCAGAAGCGAGCATTCACGTTTGGGGGTAAGACCCTGGCTCGTTTACACGTGGGAGGGGTAAGAGTTAAGCGGCCATTCAGCTGGGAGTCTGCCCGATCAGCAACTGCAGCTGTAAGGCGTAAACTCTGGGTTTGGGGCGGAGTTAAGCAGCCACTCAGTGTGAAGGTAAGCCATTTCAGCTGTAAGGCGTAAACTCTGCACATGACATGAGAACGTGACTACAGAAATCCTTGTAAATGTTAAATAGTTTTGCCACACTTGCCATGCCATGCTAGTTTACTTGTTGTTTCCCTTACCTGCTGCACTCATGCTTTAACTGCCATGTCATTACATCATGCTAGAACTGCTAGGTTGTCTTGCTTTACTTTCAGTTTTCTTGCACAAGTCTCTTGTAGACTTGCTGACATGTGCCCCTTGCTCTTTTGGGTGTCACATGTTAGACCCTGAGCCAGAGACCATTGCTGAGTACGTGATGTTTTGCTGACGCTGAGCATGAGCCCAAGTCTGTTCAGGAGGAGTTTTGCGGACACCGGTGACCATTCTTAGTGACCACGCTGAGTTCTCTTTTTGTGTTTGGATTTCTGTTAGTTGTTGGTGTGTGGCACCTTTGTTTTGTACGTTGTACTTTGTTGGCCATGTTTGGGCCTTAGACTTCTTTTCTTTTAGCCTGGTGGCTTTTCTGCGATGTTGGAATTTATTATTATGGATATTATGAGATTTCTCTTTTGTCTCATTTCCTTATTATTATCTTTGTTTCATTTCGCGTTGCAAGGACCTACAGTTTAAAGTTGATTGACGCTTATCGGACTTGCAGCTTTGTAGCTTCAAGTCTGAGCGGGCCTTCCCACGTCTCGCCTCCACATTTTTGGGAAGCGGGGCGTGACAAGGTTCCTGTTTGCTTTTTGTAGAGGGGGAAAAAGGGTTCTCGGCAAAAGTTGGAGAGGGGAGAGATCGGATATCCTTGGGTTTTTAAGAAGGAGAGGAAGGAGGAGAATGAGAGGAAGAGAGGCAAACGTGGAGGTTGAGATTTGAGGGTAATCGCAGGAACGGGGTTGTGGGTGACGTTGGTGAGAGGGGTACAGTTAAGATTGGGATAGGATTAGTTAGGATCTTATAGTAAATAGTTAGGATATGAGATAATTAATAGTTATGGGCTTCGTTTCAAAACCCAGTTGCTTGCGTCAAGAAAGTTTGTTTGTTTTTTTAATATAGTTTTAAAATTGTTTTAGATTTTATTAACATTTAAAATTTTGAATTAAAGATATAGAGAAAGTTAATAATAATAATAATCAGATTATTGAAATTTTACCCCTGGTCATCCAAAAATTTAAACAAAAATACCGGGGTGATCGTGCCTTCGAGCTTAAATGTGAGGTTCTGTCACGCGTCTGAGCTAAGGAAAAGATAACAAAAAATCAAACGCAGAAATACACACCTAATAACCAAATGCGTACTACCGAAAAGTGGTCGTTACATCCTACCCACCTTACAGAAAATTCTGTCCTCGGAATTTCTATCAACTACTGATCAGAAAAAAAATGAGGATAGTGCTCTCTCATCTCTTCTTCTCTCTCCCAGGTGGACTCTCCTGGGGAGTCGTGCCACCACATCACTCTAACAAGATCCACGACCTTGTTCCTGAGCATCTTCTAACGTCGGTCAAGATCTGCACTGGTTGCTGATCATACGTCAGATCCGAACGGACTATAATCTCAGAGTAGTCCACAGAGTGAGAAGGGTCGCTAATATAACGACGGAGCTGAGACACATGGAAGACGTCATGAACTCCCTCTAATGATGGTGGCAGGGCTAAGCGATAGGCCACCTCTCCAACTTGCTCTATCACATCAAAGGGTCCAATATATCTCGGACTGAGCTTGCATCACTTCCCAAAACGGATCACTCCTCGATTCGGGAGATCGTCAGGAACACATGGTCTCCTAGGACGCTGTTTAGCATCTGCCCAATGCTTGTAACGGTCCTGAGCGATTTGAAGCTTGTCCCTGATATCTCGCACAACATCTACTGCTTCCACTATCATCTCGGATCGCACAACCTCTCTATCACATATGTCATCCCAACTCAGTGGCGATCGACATTTCCTCCCGTAGAGAGTAGCAAATGACGCCATACCAATGCTCGCCTGATAGCTATTGTTGTAGGAGAACTCCACCAGATGTAGATGATCCTCACATGAACCTTTGAAATCTCGCATACAGGCTCTCAGCATATCCTCCAAGATCTGGATAGTCCACTCTGACTGGCCATCCGTCTGCAGGTGATACGCAGTGCTGAATTTCAGACTGGTACCCAAATTGGTCAGCAGACTCTTCCAGAACTGAGACGTGAATCTCGTATCTCGGTCGGATACAATGCTCACGGGGACTCCTTGCAAGCGTACGATCTCCTACATGACATATTCACATCACAACTTGTACCAGAAAGAAACTATAAGGTATGAGTCAGATCATTACCTCCATGTACTTCATTGCCAGTATCTCTATGGATTGCCCAACTTGGAATGGTATGAAGTGCGCAGACATGGTCAATCGATCAACGATGACCCAGATTACGTCGTTCTGCTTGGTGATCCGAGGTAAGCCAGTCACAAAGTCCATCGTGATGTGATGCCACTTCCACTCCGAAATCGACAGAGGTTGTAGCAGTCCAGCAGTGCGATGATGCTCAGCCTTCACTTGCTGACACACAAGACACTTGGCAACGATTTATGCCACACTTCTCTTCATCCCGTGCCACCAGAAATTCCAACGGAGATCCTTGTACATCTTCGTACCTCCAGGATGAATAGAATAATACGAACTGTGAGCCTCATTCATCTACTCCTCTCTAATATCTCCTGCAGGTACGCAGATCTTATTGCCATGTCTCGGGGATCCATCCTCATGAATAAGAAAATCTGTCTGGAGTCCTTCTTCAACCTGCTCTCTGATCTTTTTCAACTTAACATCACCAGCTTGAGCAGCCTTGATCCGATCCACAATCGTCGACTGAATTTGCATGTTCATCAGTAACGAGGTGACTCCAGGTAAAACAGCTTCGACATCCAACTCTCGTAAATCCTGTTGCAACCTCCACTGAGCCGTAAGGATCATCACCTCTGGTAATCTACTCGAAGCGTCAGGTACGACATTCACCTTCCCTGGATGATACTGAAGGTCGATGTCATAGTCAGCCATCAACTCCAACCATCTATGTTGTCTCATATTCAGCTCCTTCTGAGTGAATATGTATTTCAAACTTTTGTGATCAGTGAAAATTTTCACTTTCTCACTCAGTAAGAAATGTCGCCAGATCTTTAATGCAAAGACGACAGTGGCTAACTCCAAATCATGGGTCGGATAGTTCTACTCATGAATCTTCAACTGTCACGAAGCATATGTGACCACATGATTGTGCTGGTGCAGAACATATCCAAGTCCCTTGCCCGATGCATCGTAACATATCTCGAAGCCTCTGCTTCTGTCCGCAATAGCCAAGACCGGTGCAGTAGTCAGTCTCTCCTTCAAAGTGCTGAAAGCCTGCCCATAAGAATCTGACCAAATGAACTTGACGTCCTTCCTCGTCAATCTTGTCATAGGTTCAGCTATTCTCGAGAATTCATTGATGAATCTGTGATAATACCCCGCCAATCCAAGGAAGTTCCCAATGTCCGATGCTGATCGAGGTGTAGGCCATTCACTGACTGCCTTGACCTTCTTCGGATCCACTGAAATGCTAACTCCTGATACTACATACCCAAAGAATGCAACTTTGTCCAGCCAGAATTTGCATTTGATGTACTTGGCATATAGACTATAACAACGAAGCGTCTCCAAGACCATCCTCAAATGCTCGGCATGCTCCTCCTCGCTCTTCGAATATACTAAGATGTCATCTATGAAAATCACCACGAACTTATCTAGGAAATCATAGAAGATAAGATTCATGAGATTCATGAACACAACATGAGCATTGGTCACACCAAATGGTATGACAACAAACTCATAATGCCCATACTTAGTCCGAAAAGTTGTCTTGGGCACATCTTCCTTCTTGATTTTCACCTGATGGTATCCGCTCTAAAGATCCAGCTTCGAGAATACTCTTGATCCACCAAGCTGATCGAAGATATCATCAATGTAGGGCAACAGATACTTGTTCATCACTGTGATCTTGTTCAGCTCCTGATAGTCAATGCACATCCTCCTCGATCCGTCTTTCTTCTTCACCAGCAAGACAGGTGCACCACAGGGAGATACACTAGGATGAATGAAACCCTTTTGCAGTAGCTCATCCAATTCCTTCCTCAACTCTTCCAACTCCACAGAAGCCATACAGTACGATGCCTTCGAAATCGGTTGGGCTCTCGGCATAAAATCAATGCCGAACTCCAACGCTCGATCGGGCGGCAATCCAGAAATGTCTTCAGGGAAGACGTCTTCAAAATCTCTCACTACCATAGGCTTCTCTGGTTGAGCTACTATAGATGCAATAATCATCCAGTCGGCTGGGCCCAGAATTTGACAGGTCCAAGCGAGCGACCTTTACTGATGAACTCAAACACCGAGTGGTTGGGAATTTCGAATACCACTTTCTTCCTGTGACAGTCAATCGTGGCATAGAAATCTCCTAACTAATCAATGCCGAGAACTACATCGAAGTTGGGTAGATCGTGGACAACAAAGTCAACATATAGCTCGTGTCTACTAATCACCAACAGGCATGGTTTGCATCCTAATGCAACCTTCACTATCCCATTCCTAGTGGTGATATTCCATCACTTGTGAAGAGTGTAAGTGGGAATCGAATGTTCCGCTACAAATTTCCGGGACAGGATGCATATAGAGGCCCCAGAATCAAATAGGGTCAAGGCCGGGTGAGATGAAACTAAGATGACACCTAGGATATAATATAACTAAGTTAAGCATGGTGATCTAACTATGTAAGCATGCATAGTATAAACAAAGTAAAGACTAAGTCTAGGGTTTACCTGCGATCACATCATCCTCAGCTTCAGCCTCCACAGCTGTTATGGTGTATGCCTGGCGCTTCGACTGGTTAGCCCGCTGAAAAGCTCGATCATATGGAACCAGAGGCAGTCCACGATGTCCAGGTGTAGATACTATCTGCTGAGCAGGTCTAGGCGCTCCAGCAGGTACATGTCGAATGTTGTCAGGGCAGTCCCTTGCAATATGAGCAGGCGATCCATAGACCAAGCGCTGGTTCAGCATCCTCCTGCAGTCTTCTTCACATGCCCAAGCTTCCCGCAGTAGTGGCAAGTCAGCTGAGCCCGGTTAGGGGCAGGTGCAGCTGGCCTCTTGAACTGAGTAGTCTGTGGAGATCAGAAATTTCCTCTAGGCACCATCCTAGGTGGCTCCTTGGGACGCTTGCTTCCTTCAGCTGAAGGTCCCACTGGAAGTCTCGCTACAATCTCATGCTCATGTGCACAGTTGATCACTCCATATTTTACACCTTTTTCTCGCATGTTTGCATGCCATTCGAATCGCTCAAATCACGTTTTTCACGATTTATCGACAACATTGCGATACTTTTCACGATTTGTTGTTTTTGTCGTATTTCAGGAGATTTGGAGCGATTTGAAGTGATTCCGAGATACACCCACTCCGGAGTGTTACCGACGACTTCCCCGAGGGGTATTTTGCTATTGGAGAGGAGCGGAAGAAGAAAGAACATTGTAGGAGCGACGAGGAGGCAAGAACATTCAGATTGGGCATTTTTAGCATCTCACTCGGCCGAGTGAAGGAGTCACTCGGCCGAGCATCGAGACACCGCTCGACCGGCCAGTTCGGACACGCTCCAAGCAGCATATCAGCGTGCACTCGGCCGAGCATCAGAAGCTGACTCGGCCGAGTGACGTATCCCGTCCGCCCGAGTGGCACCCAGACGACGCCCATCAAAAACATCGAAGTTACTGTTTTTCATCAGTCTGAGCAGCAGAAGCCCGACTCGGCCGAGTGGCAATTGTCGTCCGCCCGATTGAAGATAAGCCCATCAGCCAAGTGACGACAACTCACTCGGCCGAGTGACCCCCGAAGTGAATACCCCCAAGACCCCGGACTTACTGTAAATTCTCAAGGTCTCTCACTCGGCCGAGCGACTTTTGTCACTCGGCCGAGTGAGCCGCGCGCCTGTAGCAGAAAACACAATTTTAAAGAGGCGCAGGGGCATTTTGGTCACAGATTTTTGGGCAGTTTTGGGGGGTATTTAACCCCAGATTCTAACCTAGTTTAGAGAGCTTTTTCTATTGCTTTTGGCAGCCTTTTTAGTTTATATTTTTTAGAGTTTAATTCTTGTGATTGGAGAGGAGAGAAAAGTGCTATTTTGTTGGATTCTTGGAAAGCTACATTGGTTTGTCTCCCTCTCTATTAAAAATCCTATTTTTATTGCTATTTTGAATATTGCTATGAATTCCATTGCTGTTTCTATTCATTATTCTTCCATTAGCAATATGATTTGTGAGTAGTCTTAACGTCTTAGGGCGTGGGGATGAACCCTACGAGCCCAATTTCCGATTTGTGACGATTTGGTAGAACTATTGCTAGAATTGATTAGGGTTAGTTTGGGATTGATATAATACGGATAGCTAGGTGTTCATATCGATTGGGATTTGCAAGAGATTGGATCCTAATTCGATAGGAAACCCTAGAAATCCGAATTGGGTTGAAATTGAGTTTCAGTAGTATCGGTTTGTAAGAGATTGGACCGATACTCGGATTCTCGGTTGCAATTCTATACCGATACCCGTTTGCAAGAGATTGGACGGGTAGGAACTATCCCAACCTAGGTCGTAGCCTGAGTTTGCACGAGAGTGGGCTCGGGATGCGATTGAACGATGACGTTGATCCTAATGCTAGCTTGCCTTGGCTAGGGTTTGCAAGAGATTGGACCCGAGCCTAGGTTTGCTATAGACCGGCAACAGCGCGAGAGCGTGAGCTAGGTTTTACATTCAGTTGCAACTAGTTCACCCGACATTCTACCCTAGCAATTGTGAAACCGATGAATCACAATGACGAGATACGGTGAGTAGCGGGGATTCCCTATTCCCTAGGCGGCTTTATTTGATTTTATATCTCTTTACATTGTTTGACGATTGTGACAACACCACCGAAAGGCAATTTCCTACTTTTCTGTCCCTATAGCCAGATTGTTCGGAGAAGACACTATCATACGTCCTCCCTGTGTTCAATACCCGCTCGCCGCTGCACCGTGCGCTTGCGGTAAAATTACACGGTCGCTCTTTAGGGTGTACGTCTGGGCGCGATCAAGTTTTTGGTGTCGTTGCCGGGGAGGCGATTGTGTTTGATCCTATCACCCTATCTATTTCTTTCTTTTTGATTTATTTCTTCATTTTTTATCTAACCCTTCCATTGTGCTAATCACTTCTTTGAAACTTTGTTTTCCCGTGCATGTACACGAGATCCACTGCGGACCCCGTAGATATATTGTTTGATCCTGAGATCGAGCGTACATTGCGGAGAATCAGAGCGGAGAGGAGACCCGATACGGAAGGGAGGTTTATGAACGTTCGGGAGACGCCTGAAGAGTTAGCGGCAAGAATGGCGAGGATTATTTCCATTCGAGATAGGCTCCGGCCTAAGACTTCCTCCACGACCTCGTCCATAGCCATGTCGGAGTTGGCGGCTGACAAGAATTTTGAGTTGAAGACCGGATTGGTGGTCCTTATGCAACAAGATCCTTTTCATGGGAATCCCCATGAAAATCCCCACTACCACATCCAGCTCTTCCTATCAAAGTGCGCCACCTTCCAGATACCGGGCGTCACCCTAGATGCCATCAGACTGCGCCTCTTCCCCTTCACACTAAAGGATAAAGCTCTTTATTGGTTGAGGATGCAAGCTGAAGGAGTCTTTACCACATAGGATGAGTTGGTGAGCGCGTTTATCGACAAGTTCTATCCGCCCTCCAAGACGGTAAAGATTAGGAGTGCTCTCATGTCCTTCAGGCAAGGACCTCAAGAGACACTCTACGAGGCATGTGAGTGCTTCAAAGACCTACAGCATAGTGCCCCCACCATAGCATTGAAGATTGGGAGCTCGTCCATAGCTTCTACAATGGTCTCCAACCGGGGACCAAGAAGATTATTGATGCCACGGCAAATGGGGCCATCCTATCGAAGACTCTCGACGAAGCTACGGCCTTACTTGAGGAGATGGCCTCGAACAATCAACAGCGGGGCGATGAGCGAGGACACTCTCCGTCCTCCTTGAAGCCATCTAGCATCTATGAGGCCAAGGCCGTGTAGGAGCTTGCCAACAAGTTTGATTCTCTCCACAAGGTGATGGAGAGACTGGAGAAATATATTACGGAGCCCCAAGGAGCCCTTCCACATCCACACCAATGAGTCAAATGTGCGATTGGCAAGACCAATCCCAAGCTATGTATTTGGGAGGAGAACAAGGTGAGGGATCTTTGGAGCAAGTTCAGTACGTCGTGGGGAACCAAGGATATTGGGCCAATCCGGCCACTAGAAACCATCCCGGTTTCTCCTATGCCAACAATGATGGAGCATTGAACCCCCCGCAACAACTACCTCATCAAGCTTGACCACCACCACAACAACAACAACATTATCCACCAAGGGGGCCACCACAACAAAATTTCCCACCAAAGCAACAAGCGGGACCCTATAGGCCGCTCGGATACAATCAAGGGTGGAGAAATCCAAACCCTCCGCAAGCTCAAAAACGATCTGAATTTGAAGCTAAGGTGGAGGAGTTTATGGTCGAGCAGAAGAAGATTAATGCTTCCTTGAAGGCAGGCCAAGACTCTCTTACAACTGTCGTTGGACAAATTGCGGAGCAACTTGCGTTGCTCAACCGAAACAGTCAACAGATGCCGGCTCAACCCGAGCAAAATCCACGGGGCAACACCGGCCATATCAACGCCGTGGTTGCAGTTACTACGAGAGGCGGGAAGAGTACCACTCCCATCATGATTCCTACCGAGAAGCCCGTGGTGGAGATTATAGAGCCAAGCGAGCCGGTCATTGAAGTTGAGAGAGAGAAAGAGCCGCAAGGGGAAGAAAAGTCCAGAGCGGAGCAGCTGATTGAAGAGAGGCGTTTTATGCCACCGATCCCATTCCCTCAGAGGCTAGCTAGAGCAAAGATGGAGAAATGGCTAGCCAAGTTTCTCGAGTATTTGAGAGGGGTAAGCCTCAATATCCCCTTCCTCGACGCTATCGTGGAAATCCCGACATACGCCAAGTTCTTAAAAGATTTGATTACGGGAAGAAAGAGGAAGGAGAAAATCATGCTCGCTGAGGAGGGGACTGATCGGCCCCGGATATACACCCAGAGAACGGTTGTAGTTTTACCGCAAGCGCACGGTATAGCAACGAGCGAGTTATCGAACACGGGGAGGACGAATGAAAGTGATTGCTCCAATCAACCTGGCTATTAAGAAGAGAGAAATTTGCCTTTGGCGATCCTGTTACAATCGTCAGACAAAGTACGGAAATATCAAATCAAACAATGAACGTCTAGGGAATGGGGAATCCCCGCTACTCACCGTATCCCGTCAATGTGGTTCATTGGTATCAAAGTTGCTAGGATAAAATTTGGATGAACTAGTTGCAACTGAATGTAGAACCTAGCTCATGCTCTCGCACTGTTGCTGGTCTATAGCTATCCTAGGTTCGGGTCCAATCTCTTGCAAACCCTAGCCTAGGGAAGCTAGCATTAGGATCAACATCATCGTTCAATCGCGCCCCGAGCCCACTCTCGTGCAAACTCGGGCCGCGACCTAGGTTGGGATAGTTCCTACCCGTCCAATCTCTTGCAAACGGGTATTGGCACGGAATTGCAACCGGAAACCCTAGTATCGGTCCAATCTCTTGCAAACCGATACTACGGAAATTCGATTCCAACCCAATTCGGATTTCTAGGGTTTCCTATCGAATTGGGATCCAATCTCTTGCAAATCCCAATCGATATGAATACCTAGCCATCCGTAGTAAATTGATCCCAATCTAATCCATAATAGCAATTCTAGCAAAATTTCTACCAATTCATCACAAATCTGAATTTGGCCTCGTAGGGTTCATCCCCACGCCCCAAGACGTGGAGACTACTCACAATTCATAGCACAAACACAAAAATAATCAATGAAATTAATAAGAGAATTCATCACAATATTGAGATATGCAATAAAATTAGAATTTTTAGAGAAGAGAGAGGCAAACCAATGGAGTTCTTCAAAATAATTCAACAAAACCCAACTTTTGTCTCCTCTCCAATCACAAGAATAAACCTAAAAGTTAATCTAAAAAGCTGCAAAAATCTAATAGAAAAGCTCCCAAAACTAGGGTAAAAACAGGGGTTAAATACCCCCCAAAATCGTCCAAAAACTGTGACCAAAATACCCCTGCGCAGCCTGAAATCCGCAATTTTCGCTACAGGCAGCGCGTCGCACTCGGCCGAGTGACAAAAGTCACTTGGCCGAGTGAGAAACCCTGTAAATTTCCAGTCAGTCGGGGCCTTCAGGTGTCTTCACTTCGGGAGTCGCTCGGCCGAGTGAGTTGTCGTCACTCAGCCGATGGCTTCTTGGTACTCGGGCGGTCGGCAATTGCCACTCGGCCGAGTGGGTCTTCTGAAGATCAGGCAGACGAAAGACAGTAAGTTGGCGATTTTTGACATGCGTCGTCTGGGTGCCACTCGGGCGGACGGGATCTCGTCACTCGGCCGATGTGGCTTATGTCGCTATGCCGAGTGCACGTATGGAGCGTATCCGATCTGGTCGGCCGAGCAGTGTCTCGCTGGTCGGCCGAGCGACTCCTTCACTCGGCCGAGTGGGACACCAAAAATGCCCAAACAGCTTGTTTTGGCCTCCTCGTCGCTCCTGCGACGTTCTTTCTTCTTCCGCTCCTCTCCAACAGCAAAATACCCCTCGGGGAGGTCGTCGGTGACACTCTGGAGTAGGCGTATCTCGAGATCACTCCAAATCGCTCCAAATCACCTGAAATGCGACAAAAACAACAAATCGTGAAAAGCCAGCGCAATATCGTCGATATATCGTGAAAAACATGATTTGGGCGATCTAAATGGCATGCAAACATGCGGGAAAAAGGTGTAAAATAAGGAGTGATCAAAATCACCCAAGCTTACCTCTTACTCGTCTTGAGGAAGATAAGTAAAAGGTGAACCCGGTGGATTCGGAAAACGAAAATGGCGAAAAATGAAAAATGAAAAATGGAGAAGAATGAAAAACGAAATAAAAATAAAGAAGAAAGAAAGAAGCGAAGAGGGAAGCTGCTAGATCATTTTCTCAGGACGTGGGTTTCACTTACTCATATAGCATGCTCCGAATGAAAAATACATGTCAAAGAGTTTTATTTTGATATCATAGTATAATAGTGCAAATAGAAATAGAAAACCCACGAACAACGATATAATCATGAAAAACGGAATAATTTTAGAATTAACATCGTCTGAATCATCTAAAACGGTATACAAATCGCAGATCACACACTTTTCAATTGAATGCTTTCTATGAGGAGTATAAGAGTATCACACAATAGAATAGAGAGAATAGAAAAGTGTGGATTTCATGATATGAGTGCTAGGCTTAGATTTCTGGACTTCGTAAAGCTAAAAATAATCTCACCGAGTATAGAATATTACTTAGCCTAGGTTGTCGTGCAACGTCAAGTAGTCACTCTCTCACACATCATTGGATTCCCTCCCCCAAGCTTATCTATAAGCATGGTGGCATAAAAAAATATTCACATCCCCATTTTTATAAAGCTCCAAAAGTAAAGAAGATGAACACGAAAAGAGAGAAGAAAGAAAGAAAGTGAGATGAGATCTTTTATTGAGGATTTTTCCTCTTTTCTTTTTCTTTTTCTTTTTTTTTCTTTTGTTTTTTGTTTTTTTTGATATAGCATATATACACAATGATCCCAACTCAAAGAGAGATAATGGTATACAAGAATATTTTCTCTCTTTTTTTTGAATTCAGGAAGTTTGGAGCTAGGAATTAATAGCGGGGGAAATGCCATATAGAATAGCTAAGGGGGGATTCACCAATGATTTTAAAAGTAGAGAAATGATGTTCAAGATTTGTGGAGAAAGAAATAAATATATCTCTCGGTTCACTCTATAAGACATGCACGACAACTTCAGCAGGGTAATCTAATCTACTCAGTTTCGATCACAAAAAAGCTAACTAATCCAGATTTATCATAGCTAACATCATTCAATCATCCTGAAGTGAAATGTACAATTCATGCATATAGAAGTGATATGGGAAAAGAAATCGGTACTCCAGATATAGGCATTCAATGCGTGAATCTTGGTGTGTTTTCTGCGATAGCATACATATGAATATTCAGACTAAGCTAATAATAAAATTTCATCCATTTTCATGTGGAAAAAGTGTGGTTTACTATTTCTAGATGCAAGGCAAGTCATAGCATATGATATCAAAAATAAAGTCTAGGACATGACAAATTTAGCATGCATATAAAGGAAGCTAACTCCACGTAATCATCATCATAGAAAAGTCATCTCTGGCATGAGATGAAAAAGAAAATAAAGATAAAGGGGAAAATGGAACTATTTACAATGCGGCACACAGAAAAATAAGAAAAACGTGATGCATGGTAAAATAAAGGAAAAGTGATGAAAATAAATGCAAAAGCGGAAAATGGCATGAAAAACTAAAAATAAAGGTGGTAAATCAAAAAGAACGTGAGAACTCACTCCCCCAAGCTAAATGGCACAGTGTCCTCAATGTGCAAAGCGTGGCACACCGAGAGACAAGTAATGTGAGGGGTAAGTGAGGATGCATGCATGATGGAAGGAAAAAAAAGGAAAAATAATGAAACGAAAAATATGATGCGGACATGATGCATGCAAATGAAGGAGTGATACAGATATATAGGTGTGGCACCAAAAACTCTCCCTCCCTCCCAAAAAGGATATATAAAGATACGATCAGAATGAGAATCCCAAAATAAGTGGGGGGGTCAAAAAGCATCAGGACCTAGCAGAAACGGGCAGCATAACGGCAAAAATAATCGATGGCATCAAGGGTGCCTAAGAAGGTGGTGCTGCGCCATCTCCGTCCTGAGGCGGTGGTGGCGGTGGTGGTGGTGCAGGCTGTTGAGCGGGTGTGGGTGTGGAAGTGGTAGCAGGCTGAGTGCTATTGGAAATGGGGGTGGGAACCTGCAGGGTGGGCGGGGGTACGCGTGGGAGACGCTCCAGGACCTGGGTAAGACAGTAGTGAATGTGCAGGAGCAGGTCAAAGCGGCCAGCCATCGCAGTGACGGTGGCGGACAAGGTCCGAAGGTCGCCTCTGAGGCCACTCACCGCCCCCTCGAGAGCACGAATGCTCTGAAGTACAGTGTCAGGGGGAGGTGGTGCAGAGGGGCGCACCGGTCGGGGCTGTGCAGGTCGGGGCTGGCGTACTCTGGTGGCGTAGGTGACGGGCTCAGCAGGCAAGGGAACAAAAGGAGCTACACTCGCAAGTGGGGGCCTGGCCTCAGTGCGAGGCTGGGTAGGACGGTGAGAAGTGGAGGCAGCAGCAGCGAAAGAAGAATACAAAAGTGGCGGCGAGGCGGCCAGAGAGGTCGGTGGCACAGAAGTGTGGACAGACGCCACGACACTCTCGGAAAATACAGCAGCGGTGGAGACAGAGGTGGAGACTACGGTCTCTACGGCAGGGGCAAAAGAGGGCTCTCCGCACTCAACTATGGTCGGCGGGCGCTCGGGTGGGGCAGAGGAAACGGGCTCGACAGACAGAGGGCCAGTGGTGGTGGTGACAGGCGTGGAAGCAGTGGAAGTGGGCTCAGCTAAGGTACTCCCGACACCGACAGCAGTGTGGACAGAGGTGTCGGGGGCGGCAGGAATATCAGAGATAGGCTGAGGGGCCATAGGGTCAACAGGGGCAGCGGGCTCGGCAGGTGCAACAGGGTCTGCGGGGGCAGCGTAGGCCAGCTCGGCCTCCTTGGCCTCGAGCACGTAAGCGACTGGGATCAGAACATCCATCGCAGGGAGCCAGTCCACATGGGCCGGTGCAATCTGAGTCCGAGCTGGGCTCGGAAGAATCATGTAATCGGCACCGTAAGGGCCGTGCAGCCAGACCCAGTGTCGCTCACCGTGCAGACGAAGCATCTTCATCCGGGCCATAACATCAATCGACAGAGAAGTGGGGCCCGGTGCTCGTCGCAGGTCGTCAGGGAAGTCCTCGACGGTCATAAGAGCGAGCAAGGTGATCAGGCCGCCGTAGCATATCGGTGAGCGAGCGCCCACCGACACAATGATGCGGTCCAAAAACCAAGCCGCGACATCAATCACGACGGTAGGGACCCGCTCATCGCCCTCCCTAGATAGAGCTCTGGGCCGTGTCATCGCGTAAAGCATATAGAGCTCTGGCGTGGACATCGTACCCGGCTCATATCTGGCCAAAAAGGTCGTCGCCATAAGGCGCTGAGCTATACGGAGGCAGGGATGGACGATGGCCGAGGCCTTGGCCCTACTAGGGTCAAAGGCAGCGTGAAGACCCGTAATCCGGGCCCAGAAGGCGCCGGCATCGAAGGAAGTTGGGGGGATATGGGTGGTGACGTAACCTCGGTCGGCCCCGGGGACATCGGGCCACGAGAAGAAGGCTCTCATCATACCGAGAGTGACCTGGCACTCCCGGTCCATGAACCGAAACGAGCATCCCTCGTCGGTCCGGGCGATCGAACTAAGTACCTCAAGTGTCGGGCGGATAAACGTGTCCGCCGACACCTGAAAGAAATCTCGCCAGCCCACGTTGTCGTACAACATGAGCATCCCCTCTAGTACCCCCAGGCATCCTAGGTTGGCAAGGTGTGCAAACCTGGAGGGTACGATCGAGCGCTGGGAGATACGCTTGAAAGCGACGCGGTGTGCGTCGTTCCGGAACGTGATCCCCAGTGGCCCGATAAGTGGAGCCGGAGGTGGTGGCTGTGGAGCGGCAGGGAGCGGCTGTGCGGGGTGTATGGGTTGTACGGGCTCTGCAGGCTGTACGGGGTGTGTGGGGCCTGCAGGGTGAACGGGGTGTGGTGGAGAAGGCGGAGGAGAGTCCTCCAACTCGTGGGAGGGGCCGACATCATCCGACCGCTTCCGCTTGGCGGAAGCTCTCCTCGACCGCGGCCGTGTCCGGGGCGGCATATGGGCCCCGAGCGCAGGCCGAAAAGCGTGAAAAGTGTGGCGTGCGTAAAGTAAAGGAAAGAGTGTATCACGACACGCCGCGAGTGCAAATATGTGGAAGCGTGCGAAGACGACGCCTCGACGTAGCCCGAATCAGTCCCTGGAAGCTCCCCTGGGCTCCCCTAAGCTCCCAGAAACAACCTGCGCATGAAATGGAGATATCAGCGAGTAATATTCAAAACGTATGGAGCATTAGGGGTATAATAGATAGATATAGAAATCGATTTGGGTTTGGGGTTCGTTTAACGCATGGATCCTTGAAAAACACACAAAAGAGGAGAAAATAGGCGTAAATGGGGTTTACCGGAGGTGGCCGGAGTGGTGGCCGTCGGCGGCGACTCAGGCGAGGCGCGGCGGGGCACGGCCGGCGATGGCTGGCTGAGCGGCGGCAGCGGGGCGACGGTCGGGCGAGTGGGCGAAGGGTTCGGGCGAGGGAGCTGAGGGGTCGGGGCGCTGCGATCGGGATTTTACGTTTCGAAAAATGCGCCCGACCCCGCCCTTTATATAACAAAAGTTACGACTCGGTCGAGTGACTAGGTCGCTCGGCCGAGTGAACTTTAACGAAAAATCCCTCCCCGCTACGCTTCGGCCGAGTGGCCGTGCCACCCTCGGCCGAGTGGAGTAAGTCCATTCGGCCAAGTGGCTTAAGCTACTCGGCAAGACTCGCCCTAGGAGCGTATCAGTTTTACTCGGCCGAGTGAATATATATACTCGGCCGAGTAGCAGTTATACTGAAATCTGGAAAATAAACAGAGAGTTGGGTATAGCAGACTTCCCTCGTTCGTGAGCGGCTCGGCCGGACGAACTTGTGTGCTCGGCCGAGTGACTAGTATACTCGGCCGAGTGAGCCTTGTTTTCTGATGTTTGTCTTCGTTTGGGCTCTAAACTCCGTCTTTCTTCCTCCAGTCGATTTCATCTTCCTCCTAAGCATCGAGCACCTTCCTGGGGCACTCCGCGTCGCCTTGTGCATCCTCCTAATGATGGGTACCTCATTCTCCTCTCCTGTCAGAAAAAATAGGACCCGTTATCACAAGATTTTTGGGCGAACGACTCAAAACACTGAAAATTTCTAAAATAAAAATAAAAGAAAAATGAAAATAAAGCAATAACCGTCAGGTTGCCTCCCGAAAAGCGCTCGTTTAAGGTCATGAGCTCGACCCCCTATGATTTTCAATTAATGCGGGATGTTTGGTGCATATGAGATGCAACCATCAAACTTTCCGGGGAGAACGCTTGGATTCGGAAGTTGCGGCGGCTTGTTCTCCCTCGGTGGTCTCCCGTCTCGAATAGTATTGGGGGGAGGCTCCCCCAAGCTAGCGTTTGCTCCGGTCATCCGCTTAACCGGTGACACCGATTTCCGTATCGGCGGAGCTTTCTTCGGAGACTTTAATTTCGAGAGCTTGCAGAGCTCTCGAATCCTTGCGACATCAGTGTCGCCTTCATCATTTTCAGCGGAGAGGTCGGTGGAATCATCTATCTTCTCATCTCGGCCTAAATCCGGGCCTTCCTCGAAATCCTCATCGAATAGAGCGCCAATCGAGTGGGGGATCGCCTCCTCAATTACCTCATCGAGGAGGTCCGAAAGATCATCCGGCCGTCCCTTAAGCAAATACTGTCTATTGGTTTCGCCCGTTGGGACTCCCTCATAATAGTGTTTGAGCCTCTGACCATTTACTTTGAATGTGGAACCGTCCTTGCTTTCCAACTCGAAAGCTCCTCCCGGTTGTATGTGTTTGATGGTGAAAGGTCCGGACCAACGTGACCTCAACTTACCGGGAAATAGTCGGAGCCGGGAATTATAGAGCAAGACCTTATCTCCTACCTTTAAGTCTGTGACGGCTATGCGGGCATCGTGGAGAACCTTGGTCCTTTCTTTATAAATTCTTGAGCTCTCGTAGGCGTCTCTTCTTATCTCATCAAGCTCGTTGATGTCTAAGAGTCGCCTCACCGCCGCACTTTTGTAATCATAATTAAAGGTCTTGATGGCCCAATATGCGCGGTGTTCCAATTCTACCGGCAAGTGGCAAGCTTTCCCATAAACGAGTCGGAACGGTGTGGTGCCGATGGGAGTGTGAAAAGCCGTTCGATATGCCCATAGAGCGTCGTTTAGCTTCATTGACCAATCCTTTCTAGATCGATCCACAGTCTTCTCAAGAATTTGCTTGATCTCTCTATTTGAGACTTCCACTTGGCCGCTTGTCTGGGGGTGATATGCCATGCCAACTCTATGGTTTACCCCGTACTTCTTTAGCATGGCTTCAAACTTATTTTCTATGAAATGGCTCCCCCGTCGCTTATCAAGGTGCGAGGCACTCCGAAACGCGGGAAGATATTCTGCTTGAAGAACTTAGAGACGACCCTTGCAGCATTAGTAGGGGTGGCGATTGCTTCCACCCATTTGGAGACATAGTCAACGGCCAATAGGATGTATTTGTTACCATTACTCGACGGAAATGGTCCCATGAAGTCTACTCCACAACAATCAAAAAGCTCAATTTCTTGGATGGGCCTCATTGGCATCTCATTGCGTTTGGAGATATTCCCGGTCCGTTGGCATCTATCGCACCCCTTTACGAAAGCGTGGGTGTCTCTAAACATTGTTGGCCAGAAGAATCTGCTCTGCAAGATCTTAGCGGTTGTTTTAGAGGCGGCATGTTGTCCTCCGCATGGTAGACCGTGGCAATGCAAAATGATAGACGTTGCCTCCTCTTTAGAAACACACCTACGAATGACACTATCTTTGCATATCTTGAAAAGGTATGGATCTTCCCAAAAATAGCTACGGACCTCATGCAGAAATCTCCTCTTTTGATGCGTGGGCATCCCATGCTGTTTAATTCCACAAGCCAAGTAGTTGACGAAGTCCGCGTACCAAGGAACTTCACCGGTCCTTATGGCATATAGCCTCCCATCCACGAATGTGTCGTCGATAGGCAAACTCTCATCCTCCTTGTCGCGAATGAGCCTAGATAAATGATCCGCCACGACATTGTCCGTACCTTTCTTATCTCTGATCTCTAAGTCGAATTCTTGCAACAAGAGTATCCACCTTATCAACCGAGGTTTGGCCTCCTTCTTGTTTAAGAGATACTTCAACGCCGCATGGTCGGTGTGGACAATCACCTTGGAACCAAGGAGTTAGGAGCGAAACTTCTCTATGGAATAGACGACCGCTAGAAGCTCTTTTCGGTAGTTGTGTAGTTTTTCTGCACGTCATCCAATGTCTTGCTCGCATAGTATATCGCATGAAGCTTCCTATCTTTTCTTTGTCCCAATACCGCTCCAATGGCTTGGTCGCTAGCATCACACATTAGCTCAAAGGGAAGGCTCCAATCCGGTGGTTGAATGATGGGCGCTGAAACTAGTGCTTCCTTCAAGGTGTTGAAGGGTTGCAAGCATTCCCCTGAAAAAACAAAAGGAGTATCTTTAGCGAGCAAGGAAGTAAGTGGTCGGGCAATCGAGGCGAAATCCTTGATGAAGTGGCGGTAAAACCCCGCATGACCAAGGAAGCCTCTAATGCCCTTTACATTAATAGGAGGAGGAAGTTTTTCGATTACCTCAATCTTTGCTTTGTCTACCTCAATTCCTCTCGAGGAAACAAGATACCCGAGAACTATACCTTCCGTGACCATGAAGTGACATTTCTCCCAATTTAGAGTGAGATTGTTTTGTTGGCACCTTTTAAGGACTTTAGTAAGATTGGCCAAACAAGAGTCAAACTCACTTCCATAAACCGAAAAATCATCCATAAAAACTTCCATAATATTTTCAACGTAATCGAAAAATATGGATGTCATACACCTCTGAAAGGTGGCGGGAGCATTACAAAGACCAAATGGCATCCTACGGTAGGCATAGGTACCATAAGGGCAAGTAAAAGTGGTCTTTTCTTGGTCATCTTTATGTAAAGGAATTTGGAAGAATCCCGAATACCCATCTAGATAGCAAAAGTATTTATGCTTAGCTAGGCGTTCAAGCACTTGATCAATGAAGGGCAATGGGTAATGGTCTTTTCGGGTAGCTTTATTTAGTTTCCTATAATCAATGCACATTCTCCATCCCGTGACGGTGCGTGTAGATATGGGCTCACCTTTTTCATTTTTTATGACTGTCATCCCCCCTTTCTTGGGGACGACGTGAACGGGGCTAACCCATCTACTGTCAGAGATGGGGTAAATGATACCGGCGTCGAGCAATTTTAGGATTTCCTTTTTAACCACTTCCTTCATATTCGGGTTTAACCGCCTTTGAGGCTCTATGGAGGTGGCGTCGGTATCTTCCAAATGGATCCTATGTGTGCAAAGCCTAGGGCTTATCCCTTTTAGATCGGAGATAGTGTAGCCAAGGACATCCTTGTGGCTCCTAAGAACGTCTAGGATTTTTTCAAGTTGATCTTGCGTGAGGTGGGAGTTTACTATCACCGGGAAAGTTAATTTATTACCCAAAAAAGCATACCTTAGATTCGGAGGTAATTGTTTAAGTTCTACCCCAAGAGGTGCTGCTCCTTCTACTTCATCAGCTCGCATGAGCTTGGCTTCTTCCTTGTCATCCGAGTTTAGCTCATGTTCAGGTGGTGCGCTCTCTTGTGAGGAGTCACTACTTAGTGAGGACGAGGCATCAAAATAGGGTCCCTCCGATTCTGCGCTAGCATCGTCAAAACCTTCTCTCCGCTCTGGTTCGTGCCTGGAATCAAGAAACACATCAGACGATTCATAAAAGCAAGAGTGAGCGTCATAGAGTGTAACTCCCTGAATGTCGGTTTGCTCAAAGGATTCTTCGGGAGTATAGTGTTCTTCGGCATCTGTTCTGCCGTCTTCGAAATATAATTTGTCGTCGACCACATCAACTCTGACATTGCCCCTGATAGTCCCATCCGGGGAGATTTGGTCCATCACAAAACTAGCAAACAGTTGTTCGTCTGGGTCCTTGATATCGATCACAAAAGTTCCGGTCGCATGGACCTCATTGACGAGCTCCTTAAGGAGGTCTGTGAAGGAGTCATAATCTTCCTGACTGAGCTCTATTGTTGACATTGCATCCTCCATTCTCCCTGTTAAGATCTTATGCAAAATACGGGGAGAATATGCAAATAGGGCTGCGAACAGAGTTAGATCAAGATATAGAAGAAAGTAAAGAAAGAAAAAATAACCGAGTGTTCGATGCCGAACACCGTCAAAATGTACTCCCCGGCAACGGCGCCAAAAACTTGATCGGCCCCGGATATACACCCGGAGAACGGTTGTAGTTTTACTGCAAGCGCACGATATAGCGGCGAGCGGGTTATCGAACACGGGGAGGACGAATGAAAGTGCTTGCTCCAATCAACCTGGCTATTAAGAAGAGAGAAATTTGCCTTTGGCGATCCTGTCACAATCGTCAGACAAAGTACGGAAATATCAAATCAAACAAAGAACGTCTAGGGAATGGGGAATCCCCGCTACTCACCGTATCCCGTCAATGTGGTTCATTGGTATCAAAGTTGCTAGGATAAAATTTGGATGAACTAGTTGCAACTGAATGTAGAACCTAGCTCACGCTCTCGCGCTGTTGCCGGTCTATAGCTATCCTAGGTTCGGGTCCAATCTCTTGCAAACCCTAGCCTAGGGAAGCTAGCATTAGGATCAACATCATCGTTCAATCGCGCCCCGAGCCCACTCTCATGCAAACTCGGGCCGCGACCTAGGTTGGGATAGTTCCTACCCGTCCAATCTCTTGCAAACGGGTATTGGCACGGAATTGCAACCGGAAACCCTAGTATCGGTCCAATCTCTTGCAAACCGATACTACGGAAATTCGATTCCAACCCAATTCGTATTTCTAGGGTTTCCTATCGAATTGGGATCCAATCTCTTGCAAATCCCAATCGATATGAATACCTAGCCATCCGTAGTAAATTGATCCCAATCTTATCCCTAATAGCAATTCTAGCAAAATTTCTACCAATTCATCACAAATCTGAAATTGGGCTCGTAGGGTTCATCCCCACGCCCCAAGACGTGGAGACTACTCACAATTCATAGCACAAACACAAAAATAATCAATGAAATTAATAAGAGAATTCATCACAATATTGAGATATGCAATAAAAATAGAATTTTTAGAGAAGAGAGAGGCAAACCAATGGAGTTCTTCAAAATAATTCAACAAAAACCAACTTTTGTCTCCTCTCCAATCACAAGAATAAAGCTAAAAGTTAATCTAAAAAGCTGCAAAAATCTAAGAGAAAAGCTCCCAAAACTAGGGTAAAAACAGGGGTTAAATACCCCCCAAAATCGTCCAAAAACTTTGACCAAAATACCCATGCGCAGCCTGAAATCCGTAATTTTCGCTATAGGCAGCGCGTCGCACTCGACCGAGTGACAAAAGTCGCTCGGCCGAGTGAGAAACCCTGTAAATTTCCAGTCAGTCGGGGCCTTCAGGTGTCTTCACTTCGGGAGTCGCTCGGCCGAGTGAGTTGTCGTCACTCGGCCGATGGCTTCTTGGTACTCGGGCGGTCGGCAATTGCCACTCGGCCGAGTGGGTCTTCTGAAGCTCAGGCAGACGAAAGACAGTAAGTTGGCGATTTTTGACATGCGTCGTCTGGGTGCCACTCGGGCGGATGGGATCTCGTCACTCGGCCGATGTGGCTTCCGTCGCTCGGCCGAGTGCACGTATGGAGCGTATCCGATCTGGTCGGCCGAGCGGTATCTCGTTGGTCGGCCGAGCGACTCCTTCACTCGGCCGAGTGGGACACCAAAAATGTCCAAACAGCTTGTTTTGGCCTCCTCGTCACTCCTGCGACGTTCTTTCTTCTTCCTCTCCTCTCCAACAGCAAAATACCCCTCGGGGAGGTCGTCGGTGACACTCTGGAGTAGGCGTATCTCGAGATCACTCCAAATCGCTCCAAATCACCTGAAATGCGACAAAAACAACAAATCGTGAAAAGCATCGCAATATCGTCGATATATCGTGAAAAACATGATTTGGGCGATCTAAATGGCATGAAAACATGCGGGAAAAAGGTGTAAAATAAGGAGTGATCAGGGACTTGGTTCACCAAGAGAGAGAAGGAGCCCGCCAAATTCAAAGACCCAGAGAGTTTCTGAATTCCTTGCACCTTAGGCGGTGTCCCTCTACAAAAGGCGTTAGTAGACTTAGGGGCTAGTGTTAGCCTCATGCCTCTCTCTATGTTCCAAAGACTAAACACCGGCACAGAATTGAAGCCTACCGACATTCGGATACAACTAGCAGATGGTCGAATCACAAGGCCGGTAGGGATCACAGAGGACATCCCGTTACAAGTCCCGGGAGGCATTTGTTTGCCATGCGACTTTGTGGTCATGGATGTCAAGGAGGAGGGCGATACGTCGCTAATACTTGGACGCCCGTTCCTCGCCACCGCCAGTGTCATTGTCGACATACGTGAAGGGACTCTAACATTGAACGTCGGCAACATTGAAGTGGAGCTTCATATACCCAAGGCAATGAAACACATGCCTTATCATGAGGAGCTCGACTATATGGACCTCCTTGATGACGTCATTGAGGAGGCGATCCCCCATTCCATCGGCGCACTATTCAAGGATGATTTTGAGGAAGGGCCGGACTTGGGCCAAGAAGAAAAGATGGAGCACTCCCCCGATCTCTCCGTATAAATTGATGAAGGCGACGCTGATGTCGCAAGAATACGGGAGCTCTGCAAGCTCTCAAAGATGAAGACTCCGAAGACAGCTCCACCGATACGAAAATCGGTGTCACCAGTGAAGCCAAGGCCCGGAGCAAGCACTATCTTGGGGGAGCCACCCCCCAACACTACCCAAGACGAAGGAACACTGAGGAAGAACACGCCGCCACAACGTCCAAATCCGAGCGTTCTTCCCGATAAATTCGACGGGTGCATCTCATATGCACCCAATATCCCGCATTAAATTGAAAATCCAAGGGGGTCGAGCTCAAGACCTTAAACGAGCGCTTGTCGGGAGGCAACCCGACGGTTATCGCTTTTTTTACTTTGTTCTTTATTTTTGTTTTAGAAATTATTAGTGTTTTGAGTCGTTTGCCTGAAAAATTCGTGATAACGGGTCCTATTTTTCTTTGACAGGAGAGGAGAAAGGGATATCTATCATTAGAAGGATGAACAAGGCGACAAAGAGCGCTCCAGAAATGCGCTCGATGCTTAAGAGGAGGAAGAAATCAACTGGAGGAAGAAAAACAGAGATTAGAGCCCAAACGGAGCCAAACAGTAGAAAACAGGGGTCACTCGGCCGAGTAGAATATCCACTCGGCCGAGTACATAAGATCGTCCGCCCGAGCGGTGCACAAATGAGGGAAGTCTGCTGTACCCAACTCTCTGTTTGTTTTCTTGATTTCAGTATAATTGCCACTCGGCCGAGTATATATCTTCACTCGGCCGAGTGAAACTGATACGCTCCTAGGGCGAGTATTGTCGAGTAGCTTTTGCCACTCAGCCGAATGGACTTTCTCCACTCGGCCGAGGGTGGCAAAGCCACTCGGCCGAGTATTAAGTGGGGAGGAGTTTTTGAAAATATTTCCGTTATGATCACTCGGTCGAGCGACTTAGTCACTCGGCCGAGTTGTAACCACTCCTATATAAGGCGCTGCGGGCTCGGCGCGGAATTCGAAGCGACAAATTCTCATCGCCCGAGCCCGCGCCCTGTCAACCCCCGACTGCTGTGATCTCACCCTCCACTCGCCCGACCGCCTCGCCGACGGCGGCGCTCGGCCGACCACTGACACCGATGACCGCCGCACCACCGACTGAGTCGCCGGCGACCTCCTCATCGCCGGCCGAGCTCCGGTAACCCCAAAATCACCCATTTTCTCCTTTTTCTTGTATTTTTTGATGATCCGTGCACTAATCGAGCCCATAATTCAAATTAACTTCATTATCTATCCATTATACCCCTAACCCCCCATGTATTTTGAATATTACACGCTGATATCGTTGTTTGATGTGCAGGCAATCTTGGGGAGCTTAGGGGAGCTTAGGGGAGCTTCCGGGGAGCGCTTTTGGCTTTGTGGAGGCGGCGTCTTCGCACGCATCCACTATTTTGCTCTCGCGGCGTGTTACGGTATACTCGTTCCACTTATTTTCGCACGCCGCATTTTTTCTATTTTTGGTGAGCACCCGGGGCCCACATGCCGCCCCGGACACGGCCACGCACTAGGAGAGCTTCCGCCAAGCGGAAGCGGCCGGATGAGCCCGGCCCCTCCCACGAGATGGAGGACTCTCCTCCGCCTACACCACCTCACCCCGCACAGCCACACCCTGCCGACCCCGTTCACCCCGCACAGCCACTCCCAGTCGACCCACCGCCACCACCGGCTCCACTTGTCGGGCCGCTGGGTATTACGTTCCGAGACGACGCACATCGCGTCGCTTTTGAGCGTATCACCCAGTGCTCGATAGTGCCCTCATGTTTGCACACCTTGCTGACCTAGACCGCCTAGGGGTACTCGAGGGATTACTCACATTGTATGACAACGTGGGTTGGCAAGAATTTCTTTCTGTGTCGGCGGACACCTACGTCCGTCCGACACTCGAGGTCCTCAGCTCGATCGCCCGGACCGCTGAGGGATGCTCCTTCCGACTCATGGATCGAGAGTGTCAGATCACTCTCGATATGCTTAGGACATTCTTTCAGTGAACCGTTGTCCCCACACCCGACCGAGCCTACGCCCCCACACACATCCCTCCCCCATCCTTCGATTCACACGCCTTCTGGGCCAGGATCACAGGTTTACCACCGGCCTTTGACCCTAGTAGGGCCAAGGCCTCGGCCATAGTCCACCCCTGCCTCCGCATAGCACAGCGCCTTATGGCGACCACCTTTCTGGTGAGGTACGAGCCTGGGACGATGTCGACGCCTGCGCTATATATGCTCTACGCGATGACTCTCCCCAGAGTTCTTGATAGGGATGGAGTCACGTTGGTCACCGCCGTTGAGATCGATGTCGCTAGCTGGTTTTTGGACCGCATCATCGTATTGGCGGGCGCTCGCTCCCCGATATGTTGCGGCGGTCTGATCACTCTGCTAGCACTGATGACCGGCGAGGACCTTCCTGCTGACCTGCGACGAGCCCCGGGCCCCACTGCATTATCGATAGACGTCATGGCCCGGATGAAGATGCTTCGTTCGCACGATCAGCGGCACTGGGTATGGTTGCACGGTCCGTACGGTGCTGACTACATGATCCTTCCGAGCCCCGCTCGGACACACTTAGAACCAGCACACGACGACTGGCTTACGGCGATGGATCTCCTGATCCCCGCCGCCTACATGCTAGAGGCCGAGGGAGCTGAGCCTGCACCACCTGCACACCCTGCACCGTCAGCTGACCCTGTGTTCCCTCAGCCTGAGCCTGCACTTTCTGCCGCTCCTGACAATTCTGTCCCCACTTTTGCCAGTGTCGGGAGCACACTTGATGAGCCTATGCCCACCACGTCTACCACTGCCAACACCACTGCTGTGCCCTTGTCGGTTGAGCCACTCACTTCTTTGCTACCCGAGCGCCCACCTACTTTTGTTTAGAGCGGAGAGCCTTCTTTTGCTGCTGTCGTGGAGACCATGGCCAGTATGATCTCTGCTGGGATTTCACCTTTTGGACCCCACACTGCCTCCCCAGTGGTTGACACTTCTGTCTCCACCGTAGCCGTTCTATCTGAGAGCGTCGTGACGTCTGTCCCCATTTTTGTGTCACTGCCCTCTCCTACCGCCTCGTCACCGATTTTGCCTTCTACTCCCACTGCTGCTGCTTCCACCTCACACCAGCCAGCATCCCAGCCTCGCCCTAAGGCTGGGCATCCATTAATGAGCACAGCACCCGTACCACCCATGCCTGTTGTCCCGATCACCTACACCGCCCGTATTAGACAGCCCCGACCAGCTCAGCCTAGACCTGTCCGTCCCTCCGCTCCACCACCCCCTAACGCCTTAGTTCAGAGCGTTCGCGCTCTTGAGGGGGGGTTGAGTGGACTCCGAGGCGATTTTAGGGCTCTGTCTTCCACAGTCACCGCCATGCAGCACCGCCTCGAGCTACTTTCTAGCATTCACTATTGCTTGACCCATATTCTCGAGCGACTGCCACGACCACCACCCGCCCAGCAGACCGTTCCACGTCCATCACCACCACCACCACCCCACCTCCGCCTCAGGACGGAGACGGTGCAGCACCACCCTCTTAGGCACCCTTGATGCCATTGATTTTTGTCTGTCGTTATGCTGCTCGTCTCTGCTTGGTCCTGATGATTTTTGCCTCCCCCCTCCCCTCACTGTTTTGGGTCCACATTTTGATCATATCTATCTTTATCATTTTTGGGAGAGAGGGAGAGACTTTTTGGTGTGACACTCTTATATCTGATTCACTCTTATATCTGCATGCATCATGTCCGCATCATATTTTCATTTTGTTATTTTTATTTCTTTTTCATCATGCATGCATCCTCACCTACCCCTCACATTACACGTCTCTCGGTGTGCCACACTTCGCACATTGAGGACACTGTGCACTTAAGCTTGGGGGAGTGAGCTCTCACGCTTTTCGATTTACCACCTTTATTTTTAGTTTTTTCACGCCATTTTCCGCATTTGCACGCATTTTTCATCACTTTTCTTTTCTTTTACCATGCATCACGTTTTTCTCATTTTCTTCGTGTGCCGCATTGTAAATAGTTTTATTTTCCCTTTTTATCTTTATTTCTTTCATCTCATGCTAGAGATGATTTTTTCTGTGATGATGATGACGTGGAGTTAGCTTTCTCTATATGCATGCTATATTTGTCATGTCTTAGCTTTTATTTCTGATATCATATGCTATGATCTGCCTTGCATTTAGAGATAGTAACCCACACTTTTTCCGTATGAAAATGGATGAAATTCTATTATTAGCTGAGTCTGAATATTCATATGTATGCTATCGTAGAAAACACACCAAGATTCACGCATTGAATGCTTATATCTGGAGTACCGTTTTCTTTTCCTATATCACTTCTATTTGCATGACTTGTACACTTCACTTCAGGATGATTGAATGATGTTAGCTATGATAAATCTGGATTAGTTTGCTTTTTTGAGATCGAAACTGAGTAGATTAGATTACCCTGCTGAAGTTGTCATGCACGTCCTATAGAGTGAACTGAGAGATACATTTATTTCTTTCTCCACATATCTTGAACATTAATCCTCTATTTTAAAATCATTGGTGAATCTTCCCCTAGTGATTCTATTATTTGGCATTTCCCCCGCTATTAAAATTCCATGCTCCAAATTTCCCAAAACCAAAAAAGAAAAAGAAAAATTCTTGTATATCCTTCTCTCTTTTGAGTTGGGATAATTTGTGTATATATGCTTAAAAAGAGAGAAAAAGAAAAGAAAAAGGTTTGAGAAAAATAATAGAAAAGAGAGTATCTCAATAAACGATCCCATCTCATATACTCTCTCTTTCTTCCCTCTTTTTGTTTTTATTTTTATTTTCTATTACATTTGGAGCATCAAAAGAAATGGGGAATGTAAATATAGTTTTGTATACGCCACCACGCTTATAGATAAGCTTGGGGGGAGAATCAAATGATGTGTGAGAGAGTGACTACCTGACGGTGCATGACAACCTAGGCTAAGTAATATTCTATACTCAGTGAGATTGTTTTAGCTTCACGAAATCCAGAAATCTACGCCTAGCACTCATTTCATGAAATCCACGCTTTTCTATTCTTTCTATTCTATTGCGTGATATTCTTATACTCCTCATAGAAAGCATTCAATTGAAAAGTGTGTGATCTGTGATATTGTATACCGCTTTAGATGCCTCAGACGATGTTAATCTTAGAATTATTCCATTTTTCATGCTATATCAATACTCTTGGGGTTTCTATCTTTATTTGCATTATTATACTATGATATCGAAATAAAAATCCTTCACATGTGTTTTACATTCGGTGCATGCTATATGAGTAAGCAAAACCCACGTCCTGAGAAAAATGATCTAGCAGCTTCCCTCTTCGCTTTCTTCTTTCTTTTTCGTTTTTCATTTTCCGTTTTTTTCCATCGTTTTCATTTTCTAAATCCACCGAGTTCGCCTTTTACTTATCTTCCTCGAGGACGAGTAAGAGGTAAGCTTGGGGGATTTTGATCACTCCATATTTTACACCTTTTTCTCGCATGTTTGCATGCCATTCGAATCGCTCAAATCACGTTTTTCACGATTTATCGACAACATTACGATACTTTTCACGATTTGTTGTTTTTGTCGTATTTCAGGAGATTTGGAGCGATTTGGAGTGATTCCGAGATACACCCACTCCGGAGTGTCACCGACGACTTCCCCGAGGGGTATTTTGCTATTGGAGAGGAGCGAAAGAAGAAAGAATGTCGTAGGAGCGACGAGGAGGCAAGAACATTCAGATTGGGCATTTTTAGCATCTCACTCGGCCGAGTGAAGGAGTCACTCGGCCGAGCATCGAGACACTGCTCGGCCGGCCATTCGGACACTCTCCAAGCAGCATATCAGCGTGCACTCGGCCGAGCATCAGAAGCTGACTCGGCCGAGTGACGTATCCCGTCCGCCCAAGTGGCACCCAGACGGCGCCCATCAAAAACATCGAAGTTACTGTTTTTCGTCAGTCTGAGCAGCAGAATCCCGAATCGGCCGAGTGGCAATTGCCGTCCGCCCGAGTGAAGATAAGCCCATCGGCCGAGTGACGACAACTCACTCGGCCGAGTGACCCCCGAAGTGAAGACCCCCAAGACCCCGGACTTATTGTAAATTCTCAGGGTCTCTCACTCGGCCGAGCGACTTTTGTCACTCGGTCGAGTGAGCCGCGCGCCTGTAGCGGAAAACACGATTTTAAAGAGGCGCATGGGCATTTTGGTCACGGATTTTTGGGCAGTTTTGGGGGGTATTTAACCCCAGATTCTAACCTAGTTTAGAGAGCTTTTTATATTGCTTTTGGCATCCTTTTTAGATTAGATTTTTTAGAGTTTAATTCTTGTGATTGGAGAGGAGAGAAAAGTGCTATTTTGTTGGATTCTTGGAAAGCTACATTGGTTTGTCTCCCTCGCTATTAAAAATCCTATTTTTATTGCTATTTTGAATATTGCTATGAATTCCATTGCTGTTTCTATTCATTATTCTTCCATTAGCAATATGATTTGTGAGTAGTCTTAACGTCTTAGGGCGTGGGGATGAACCCAACGAGCCCAATTTCCGATTTGTGACGATTTGGTAGAACTATTGCTAGAATTGATTAGGGTTAGTTTGGGATTGATATAATACGGATAGCTAGGTGTTCATATCAATTGGGATTTGCAAGAGATTGGATCCCAATTCGATAGGAAACCCTAGAAATCCGAATTGGGTTGAAATTGAGTTTCCGTAGTATCGGTTTGCAAGAGATTGGACCGATACTCGGATTCTCGGTTGCAATTCTTTACCGATACCCGTTTGCAAGAGATTGGACGGGTAGGAACTATCCCAACCTAGGTCGTAGCCTGAGTTTGCACGAGAGTGGGCTCGGGATGCGATTGAACGATGACGTTGATCCTAATGCTAGCTTGCCTAGGCTAGGGTTTGCAAGAGATTGGACCCGAGCCTAGGTTTGCTATAGACCAGCAACAGCGCGAGAGCGTGAGCTAGGTTTTACATTCAGTTGCAACTAGTTCACCCGACATTCTACCCTAGCAATTGTGAAACCGATGAATCACAATGACGAGATACGGTGAGTAACGGGGATTCCCTATTCCCTAGGCGTCTTTATTTGATTTTATATCTCTTTACATTGTTTGACGATTGTGACAACACTGCCGAAAGGCAATTTCCTACTTTTCTGTCCATATAGCCAGGTTGTTCGGAGAAGGCACTATCATATGTCCTCCCTGTGTTCGATACCCGCTCGCCGCTACACCGTGCGCTTGCGGTAAAACTACATGGTCGCTCTTTAGGGTGTACGCCTGGGCGCGATCAACAGTCTAAAATGTCCTAAAGGTTCGTCAGTCTCGTCGAGGTCTTCGAGGCTTGAACTTTGGGATTCAGGCCTTGGCAAAACTGATATACACAGTTCTCTAGATCTTTGACCATGTTGGGTGAAAAACTGCTGAGCATAGCAAACTCAGCCTCATACTTGTCGACGGTCCTATCTCCTTGGATAAGATTAGTGAATTACTGCTGGAGTTCTATTTTGGCTGCCTTGGGAAAGTATTTAGCATCAAACCTTTCCCAAAACATGCCCCAAGAGATCAGTCTGACTAGACGCCTCTCTTCCAGTTGCCACCGGCTCCTAGCATTGTCTGTCAGCTAGAGCTTCGCGACATCGACCCATCCTGCATGTGGGATTTGGGCTGCACTCAGCTTATCCTTAGTTCCTTGGACCTATTCAGCAGTAGCTAAAGGCCCTTCTTTCCCTGAGAAGCTCTTAGGTTGCAGCTCGTGGAATTGCTTAATCCCGGGTTCAGCTCGAGGTGGTGGTGGTGTAATTGGAGCAGGTTCTACTGGATCAGCTGCTGTTGGATCTCCAGCATTTCATTTATGATGCCCATGAGCTTATGAATGTCGGGAGTACCACTACTGTCAACTCCATCTTCGTTCCGGGTGTTGTATCTTCCTGCCATGCTGAGACAAGAAGCTCGGGTAAATTTTGTGTACAAGCGAAATTTGGACGTTTTGGCTAATGGTAATATTCTGATTGTTCTAAGTTTTGCAAATGCATGACCTGCATGGGCCACCACTAAAACCTGTAATGCCCCGCTTTCCAAAGGCAACGGAAGTGAGAACGTTACTAAAGTCCGCATGAACTAAGGCGATGAAGCCCGAGTTCATTAAGCGTCTGTGAGAACAACCGCGCAGAATTCTTGCATGCATTTAAGAACAATAAGAACGTCCATATTATTAAAAGACACATCCAGAAATGTTCAATCACGAAATAAAAGATGAGGCCTCAGAATTGCCAAAGTAACTACAACAAGGAAATCATACCCAAAACAAAGTGCTAAAGCAAATCTAAAGAAAAGCGGCGATAGCACTGGTCTCTAGTCCTCTACAGGGAGCGACTCCGAGTCAACAGCAAACTCATGGCTCTCTGGGTCAGGCGTCTCAAACAAGTCCTCCTGGCACTCTGGCTCGTGATCTGACATACATTCCAAAAACACGAATGTATGTCAGCAAGGGTCTGTCAAGTAAAAATAAGACGAACCAAGACGGAGTATACGAATAGTAACAAATTATGAAGCATTAACTGTTTATACAAGATGGCAACAGCATGGTTATAAACATGACAATTTTAAAGAAAGATAAAGTACTTCTAAACATGGCAGTTCTAGAGAATTTAAAGACGAGAAATAATGAACATGGAATTTCTATAAATGTTATTAACATGGCAGTTCAAGTGTTCAATTGAGATAACAATAATGAGTTCAAGTTCTGTGTCAGTGTTTCCTATCACTCCTAGGGTTCACGCCTTTAAGTCATGGCGAGTAGGTGGATCCTTCTCACGGGGGTATAATCGTGATTGACGCCACCCACCGCCTAGGTGGTGCTCTTGAAGGGGGCCTCTACGCACATGCTCAGCAGCCGCTCAACCCTAACCCCACCTAAAAATGTGCTGGAACATGAGCCAGCTTAATGATTTGCACGAGTTCACGAATTCAAGATTTCGCCTTCGAGGCGCATGAATTCACGAATTCAAGTATTCAACAAATGTCCAATCCAACGGCGTGTGTAAAAATAAAATGTGGAGCATATGACCTTATTAATTTCAGCATATCATGAATTACAACACCCTAAAACAATTTAAACAACGAAATTAAATGGCTTGTTTTACTACACATGCTGCAATCAACTATTTTTCGTTATTTACTCTTGAAACATTAAACATGCGAAATTTTATGTCAATGTGTCACATTTTAAACATAGATCGTCATGGTATTTTTTTGTGAACGTTATTTCACGGGTCAAATTCTCGGTATTCAGCTTTAAGTGAAAAACACCATTTAAACATTAAACTTCAAAAATTCATAACAAGTCGCACACTTGCCTGATTTTGACAAACTTGGTGTCGTTGGGTTCGTCTTGACGAGCACTACGCTACGGTACGATCGGTTCTCTGGTTTGATTAAACATATGACAGAATGAGGTTCTTTCCAACATATTAAAAGTAACAAACGATTCTTACGACGTCTAATGATCCAGTTTTATTATATCTTCTATCCTAGGGTGTGGGTTATAGTTTAATAAGGGATAGATCTACTAACCGTTGACACTGCGAAGGGTCGACATGCAGCGATGGCAGCGGCGACGCATACGTCCTCAAAACAGCGACGACGAGACTCGGGGATCTGTGCGACAGGGTGCTACAGACCTGGGGGACTGTCGGCAGTCTGCTGCAGGCGGGGAGGGGCGCTGGCAGTTGGGTTTAGGGTTGCAGGCTGGCTGAGAGAGGAGAGGAGAGCTTTAGGGTTTCGGTCTAATGCTTTTGAAGAGGGGAGCTGCTGTAGGCAGGGAAGGGTTGCGGACTGGGTTGTGCACATGGAGAGGAGGGGCTGCGCAGAGGACAGGTCGGAGAGGAGTTGTTTAGAGGGCGAGAGGGTGGAAACGAGGGTTTCAGGGTGTTTTTAGGGGGAGAGGGGTTGCGCACGAGTTACGAGGGCTTAGGGGGCGCTAGGTTTGTGAGGGGGTCACCGGCGATTTGGAGAGGTTGATGGTGGCGGGTTCCTGGCCGTCGGCAAAGGTGAGAGAGAGAGGGGAGCTTTAGCTTTGGTTTTATGGGGACCTTTAGCTTAGGTTTTATGTGTTTGGGTTTTGTGCGCTGGGAATTAGGAGATAGGCATGGGTTTTTTTTGTGCGGCTGAGGCTAGGGCTCATGAACGGAGAGTAGTTGTAGGGTTTAATTTAGGTTGCATGAAATCCCAGGTAGAGGTAGGTTCCTGTTAGCTTTTTGTAGAGAGGGAAAAAGGGTACTTGGCGAAATTTGGAGAGGGGAGAGATCGGATGTCCTTGGGTTTTTAAGAAGGAGAGTAAGGAGAAGAACGAGAGGAAGAGAGGAGAACGTGGAGGTTGAGATTCGAGGGTAACCGCATGAACGGGGTCGTGGGTGACGTGGGTGAGAGGGGTACGGTTCAGATTGGGATATGATTAGTTAGGATCTTATAGTAAATAGTTAGGATATGAGATAATTAATAGTTATAGGTTTCGTTTCAAAACCCAGTTGCTTCCGTTCAGAAAGTTTGTTTGTTTGTTTTATATAGTTTTAAAAATGTTTTAGATTTTACTAACATTTAAAATTTTGAATTAAAGATATAGAGAAAGTTAATAATAATAATAATCAGATTATTGCAATTTTATCCCTGGTCATCCAAAAATTTAAACAAAGATACCGGGACAATCGCACCTTTGAGGGGATCGTAAATGCGGGATTCAGTCACCCGTCTGAGCTAAGGAAAAGATAACAAAAAATCAAACGCAGAAATACACACCTAAAAACCGAATGCGTACTAAATACGTACGACCGGGAAGTGGTCGTTACAGAAGTTGTTAAATGTTCTCTTTTTGGTTTAAGGAGTGGACAATCCTTTTTCATATGTCATGGCTTGTTACACTGAAAACATAAAGAAGTATCTTTATTTTTAGACTTCAAATTTTTTTACTTACCACTTCTTAGAAACTTTTCGAAGTTTCTAGTAATTAACACCACCGTCATTGTCCATGTCTTAATCATCAGTGTTAGATGATGCGTTGAAGGCAAGCACATTCTTCTTTGAGTCATATTGTTCCTTGTGATCTTGGAGTTGTACTTCATAGGCCATTAGATTACCAACGAGACTTTCAACGGTGAGAGTTGACAAGTCATTGGCTTCTTCTATGGCTGTAGTCTTCTTCTCTCACTCTGGTGTCAAGGCACAAAGAATCTTCCTAACTTGTTCTGTTTGTGTATATGTCTTACCAAGAGCAATTAGAGAGTTTGTTATGTCGGTGAATCAAGTAACCATATCTCCAATTGTCTCATTGTCCTTCATCTTAAATAACTCAAACTTGAGAACAAGAACAGAAATTTTTGTTTCCTTTACTTTACTAGTTCCTTCATGTGTTACCTTGAGTGTATGCCAGATATTATATGCTGATTTGGCCTGGGAGACACGATTGAACTCATTCATGTCCATAGCGCAAAATAGTGCAATCATCGCCTTTGAGTCGTGAGTTGTAGCAAATTTGTCAATTGTGGTCAATTGGGCATAATGGGTTGTAGGATTCTCAACTGAGTTTTCAATATGTTCCCAATGCTTTGAAGATAGATCGTTATCCTCTTCTTACAATAGGAGTAGTTGGAACCGTTGAATGGTGGAGGCCTTGTAGTAGAGTGCCCTTCTCAAAATTGTGATAAAGAAGATATATTGTTCTCAGGTAGGTGTATGCCATCTTAACCATGCTCTGATACCAAATGTTGGATCTCTTGGCACACCAAATATACTAGAGGGATGTGAATAGTATATATCACGACGAAATTACAAAATTAAAAGTAACTAAAAATTGCAATAAAAGTGCGGAAGTAAATGTACATAATCCAAAAAAATAATATGCAAACACAGAGATTTATCCTGGTTTGGATCCTTGTGATCCTACGTCCAGTACCCTACTCCCCATAGAAATTTTCAATCCATTATAACACTTGCTCCCCGCAAGAAATCAACATACAAAGATGCCAGGACTCCTAGTGTTTCATACTTGTACAATCTCTTCAACAAGAGATTCACCAAATAAAAAAAGACAGAGTAAGAAACAATTTCACAAATAGCATTGAAAATGTAGGAATTATAACGGAAGATTGGTGATGGAATCTCCAAGGTTCTTGGTATGAATTTTTGGTAGAACACACTTGAAAATTGGACTTTATAAAAAGAGAATTTCTGCAGAGTTTCCTCAAGAAAGTATGAAAATCACTCTTTTAGAGTGTGAATGTCAAAACTTAAGAAAAGAGAGAAAGAGTAGATTTTCGTGAGAGTTAGACAAAGGCCTTGGGGTCTATTTATAAGCCAAAAAGTTATTTTTCGAACGTTTACCAACTGTCTAAATTTTCAAAAAATTCTGAACTGTTTTTGTCAAAATTAGTCGACTAATAGATAGGATTGGTAGAATAATTGTGATTGCTAATCAGAAATTTGACTGTTGAGTCAACCTTTGACGAAAGGGTATCAGAAACTGCCAAAAACTGACACAAAATGGATATAAACTATCGTCATTATTCCACAAATTCTTAAGTTTCAGATTTTTAGTCGACCAATGAAAGTTGTTAGCTGTTATGGGTAGTTATGGAAGTCAGTATTTAATTCGAAAAAATAGCTATTAGAATAACTATTAAATAACTGACTGGTTGACTAACAACTTTCATTGGTCGACTAAAATATGGAACTTAGGAATTGGTGGAATAATGATGCTAGTGACTTAGAAATAGGTATGAGAAATTTTTCGGAATTTTTGAGGAATATAATTAGTCGACTAGGAGGAAGGAATGGTCGACTAATTTGGTCACTGAGTTTATTTTTTGGAGAAGGACCCTAAAGGACTAAGATCATCATTAACGCTTTTACATTCTAAGTATATGCAAGAATAAATATATATATTACATCTCTTTTTACACGATACAAGATTCCATCATTATGCTTCGTCTTGTATTTGATGCTCCTTGCAATATGTAATCTTGATGATTGTTTTATCTGAATGTATAATGTTTGAGCTATAAAATCTGCAGAGATAAAGTTAGTACACATAGAATAATAATATACATATGTTTGTATCATCAAAAACTTATGAGGAGTTATGAGTTTCCTACATGACACTCATGTTATTCCCGTTGAACCTCTAACTTTTGTTGGGAAGGTCAGCACGGCCGGCAGCACGATACAGGCTACTACTGGGTATTTTCAATTCAACATAGTGATCTGTGAATGGAGTTCTTCGCCAACTTCAGGGAGATCGAGTTGATGAGCTTTGACGCTATTTTCGGAATGGATTAATTAAAGATGTTTCGTGCGCCCAACGACTGCCATTAAAGGATGGTAGTATTCAAGATGCCAATCATCTTAAGTTCAATCACGACTTAGTATACTCAATAGGACATGTTCATACTTAGTTTGGCAGATTTATGTAAGTTTTCTCGATAAGTGAGGTATATCTTCCTCATTTTGAAAATTTAGATGATCTCGTTTTTTTCTATCTCTTTAACTCTGATAATGTACATTATACCATACATATCTATACTTTCAAAAAATAATCTCTTGTTTTCTTGATGCTATGATGTCACATTATATTTCATGCTATTTATAACTTCTTTTACTAGATCACTTTCATCCATCAAGCATTCATTATCATCATTTACTTGCTTGAGCTTCTTGATCCAACTATGATCTGCTTTCTAGAGTCTCGAGAAATCTGAGGACGGAATTTTTGTAAGGAGAGTAGGATGCAACAGCCTAATTTCGTCGTGCACGTATTTCGTATTCGAAATGTTTCTAAATGAGTTCAAATATGATTAAACAATATTTTCTATTTTTCGTAGCTCAAAATCTAAAACGGTCACCATTTTCGTGATCCTCGTGACGATATGAACCCGTGGTATTTTTTCGTAATTTTTCAGACATGCGTAGTTTCGGGGGCAAAATCGTAATTTCGTATTTTTAATTATTTTAGCTAATTAGGTTTTACTAATTACGTTTTAAATTTTAACCTAACTTAATTATTTAACCTAAATCACCTACCCCAACTTTAGCAGCCCACGAGGAACTCGTCTATCCTATTTTCTCTTGTTAGTCATCAACCCCCAACTATAATATCAATTACACGCATTAATTATAAGATTATTTTATTAATATCATATGCTAGAAATTTCCCCCGTTTTCAGAAGCACAAACGTGCCCACACTCCTTCAATGTTACCCTCTCCCTTCACTCTCCCCTCGGCCTCACCTCCGACCTTCCCCGGCTAACCCCGCCAACAACCACCGCCTTTTCATCTTGCCCCTCACTGGCCCAATCAACACCTCCCTCTTGTTGCTACACCCACAGACACACGGTGGCGAACTCCATTTCCATACCAGCGAACCGCCACAGGCAACACTCCGTGTCACGGTCGAATCCCCACCGACGGAAACCTCCCCTGCCTCCATCAGAACCCGGCCAAAGCTTCGACGAGCCACTGATCTCCCTCTTCCTCGGCAGGAACCCACTCCTTTCATCTGCAAGCTCAAAGCCATGAGCACTGATGACGGATCCCAACACACCGCCAGAGGCCTTCCCCTGTTGTTGTGCCGCCCCTGGCCTCCGACGTTGCCCGCTACCAACCCCCGACGTTGCCGACCCTTGTAGCAGCCACATCAGCGCACGCAAGCACAAGAAGAAAGAAAGAAATGAGAGGGGAGGATAGAGAAAGAATATAGAGAAAGAGAAAGGAAAAGGAAAAAAATTAAAAACTGAAAATCTAGACCCCCAGAAAGGAAATCCAAAAAAACCCAACAGATTATTCGCGTTGTCGCGAACGCGTAGAAAGTAGAATTACATGGATCGGGTACTTATTTTGAAGGTCATGAATTTTCAAAGTTTACGATGTTTTATTCAGATTTGATAAAAATATGTATATTTTTCATATTACACATAAACTTCAAAATATAAAAATACCTTCACATTTTACTAGTCGAGAGTAAAATTTTGACATATCATACATAATATTCTGATGTGTGGTTTTCTCTAAACAGATCGTCGAGTGTTTACGATAGTTAATTTTTAATTGCCAAAATTATTTTTTAATTAGTTTTAACTCTAGAAAATTTATTTTAAGTGTTTAAAATTTTTTAAAAATTCATATGAGCTTTAGAAAATTATTTCTTCCTAAATGAAATTATATTATTTATTTTTAATATTTCTAAATATATTTTTATGTATTTTTGACCTATTTTAAGCTATAAGAAAAATAAAAATGATTAAGAAAAATATATTTTGGCATATGTATTTTTGACCTATTTTTAGTATTTCACTAAGAAATTATGCATCGTGGAATATCCTGTCAGGTGGAATCTCATGCTGGAACATTATGTTGACAACTTAAGTTGGAATCTCATATTGGAATATCCTGTTGAAATGTAAACTTAACACTCGACACTTAATTGGGTTGGGGGTAACTCATTGTTGAGAGTGCGTGGGAGTGAATGTAGTTCACCTACATGTCCCGCTGCGTGTGTTTCGGCATCCCATCCCGTTGCCAGTGTTTCGGCATCATCTGGGTAAGCATGTAATGCCCTACAAGCTACTGCACAAGTACTAGAGGGGGGGTGAATAGTACTTTAAAAATAACAAGGAGTATAATTCCAAATTATAGTGCAAACAACTACCAAAACAATTTGCGGAAGCTTAAATTGAATGACAACAACAAAATTAACAATGCTAACAAATGATGTTAATGGATTCGGATCCACCCAAGTCTCCCCGACTTGTTCCCGGTGATCCTACGTCCCAACCACCCGGATCCCCTCCGGATACTTAGGTTAGAAACCCTAACCCAAGATTTCCACTATGATATCTTGTGAAAAACCTTCACAAGATCAAATCATACATGCAATGGCAATAGTGAATCCCACAACCCGGGATCACAACCTTCTCTCACAACCGAGAGAATCAATAAGCAATATAAACAAGTTTATAATGAAATAAACAATCTTACCACAAATTCCTATACCTTGAGTTTTCTTACCAAATAGGTGCAAGGAGGGATTTGAGGAAGATGAAGTCACCAAGACCTAGCACCAAGGAAATGACCAGCAATAGGTGCCTAGGAGTGATTTGGAGACTTGATTCAAGCAAGAGCTTGAAGGGCTCACCAAGAACAAGCTTCTCTCAAGATAGATTCTAGATCTAGAAAGTGAGAGAATGGATTTCTTGTGAGGAAGAGAGCTTTAGAAATGAGTGAGAATGGCTATCTCTTTCTATCTCAATGAATCTCTTAATGGCAGCTCTAACCTAGAGAGAAATGACCTAGGTTCGTATCTATAGGGTCCCATAAAAACAAGTTAGGTCAATTTCCAACGGATAGAAATCTGAGGCAACTAGTCGGTCAAAGAACAACCACTGACCGACTAGTTCATCAACTAGTCGGTCAGTCAAACAACATGGACCGACTAAGAGAAGAACTGAGAAGAGATAGAAGTTCAGACCTAGAAATCTAGTCGGTCCAAGAAGACTTTCTGACCGACTAGTTTCACAACTAGTCGGTCAGTCAGTGAACGTAGACCGACTAAGAGGCAAACACAAATAGTCTGAATGCAAATTGACTTAGTCGGTTCAAGAACAAAAGTTGACCAACTAGATTATCAACTAGTCGGTCACCAAACGTTCTTAGACCGACTAACGATAAACAGTAGCTTAGGAGAAATTTGGCATGAACAGTAAATCTCAACTAGTCGGTCAAAGAAGCATCACTGACCGACTAGTTCACAAACTAGTCGGTCGGTGAGTCAAGGTAGACCGACTAACTGTAAACAGTACTGAACAGGAAAAGATGAACACAAACTAGTCGGTCCAAGAAGCTCTGCTGACCGACTAGATCACCATCTAGTCGGTCAGTACTTCTTCTTGTACCAACTAATATGCACAAACAAGTCCGAATCGAAGCGCGACGCTTCGAGGAAGTTAGAATGAACTTGTACTAAGATCCTAGAGCTACGATATGAGCGATATGAAGATAGAATCGTAAGATATACTCAAGGCTTAACATTCTATAGATCGAAGCTTAAAAGACTCTAAATAAAACCTTAATGAACGGTCTTCGAAAGCTTCGATTAATTCTTCATGACTTCCAAAACGGCGCAAGAGCTTCAACGAAGCTTTAGGCTTGAGAAGTCTTGAGATGTCGCTTTGAATGTTCTCGTGAATTTGGCGACGATCTCCAATACTGCGCTCACAAATTGTTAGTTCATGGATTATTTATGTTTGCTCATCATCAAAACCAAATCCGGGGAGTCCAATATTCAACATTCTCCCCCTTTTTGGTGATGACAAACCAACATAAATAATAATAAAAAATAATGATTCAAATGAGAAATACTTACTCCCCCTGCATTGATGACGCGTTAATTCCAAAATGAATATATATGGATTGCATCAATCAAACGAGTAAGATATATAAAGAGAATCGATTTTTGAAATATCAGATTTTGAAAATCCTTATATATATCTTAACTCCCCCTGAATCTAATATATTAAACTAGATTCTTGGAAATTGAGTTAAATTTTCATTTGCCCTAATTATTATCATTATCTCTCCCCCTTTGGCATTATCCCAAAAATGGGGGGCATACAACGACAACAACTAGAGAAATTAAATTCCAACATCGGGAGTCATAGATGTTGACGATGGACCCAATTGACACCAAGGGAAAAACGATAAAATAAAATCAAGGTGTGCCAAATTGTCCATCATCTAAAAGCGAAAATTAAAATCATCAAAAAAACACCAAATATTACTTCATTTATTGAGTAAAGGAACATACTCTCCAATATTCAATATTCTTGGTTAAATTTGTGCATGGAAAACAATTCTATACAATCATAGAAATATAATCTATTTAACAAAGTTTTCAACCGTCGAGCGACGAATTCACATATCATATGCGTTGAACGAATAGTAAAAGTGCACGACGAATAAAATAAGGAGAACATCGATGTATATATATATAAAAACATCATGAGTACATCCAAAAAGATATCATATCGAGTACATCAAAATACAAACGACCATGGATATCAACCAAAAATGTAAATACATCATACATCAACTAACCATCAGCATCATCCAAAGTACATCAAAATACAACACCGACATCCATAAAAATCAAAATACATCAAAATAACCCTCAAACTCCATCTTAACCCAAAATACTCTCAATAAGATGCATCATCCAATGAGCAGTGGAGAGTCCTCGATACTGACGATCACGAGGGAGTGGCAGGATCTGCAGTCTCTGGAGGTCCAGTCGAGGGAGTGGACTCAGGCTCTGCAGGGAGGAGAGGCGTCTGAACAGAAGGGATCGTCGGGGCAGGAGTCGAGACGTCGACGACAGGCTCTACGGCAGAAGTGTCAACAGGAATATCAGCAGCATCAGAAGTCTGATCCACTGGGACAAAAGTCTCAGGAGCACCGGAAGAGGTGCCAGCATCAGGAGCAGAGGTGGTAGCAGCAGCAGCAGTGGCCTCATCGCCACGAGCCAAGGAGGTGACAAGATCATCAATATCATCGTCGTCCATCTCCTCATCCTCAGAAATGGAAGGAGGAAGCTCAATGCCCATCAAACGAGCTATACGGCAGACTACCTCCTCGGTACGAGCCAAACGCGACTCGTGCCGATGAAGCAACCGTACGACATCATCAAGAGAGGCGGAGGGAGGAGGGACTGAAGCAGATGAAGGAGGGACTGAAGCAACTGAAGGAGGGGCCTGAGATGCAGAAGGTGTCGACCGCTGCACGTGACGGAGTGCCGCAAGAGATTTCTTAACGGCCGTCACGTTCAGAGGTGGACCAAGGGGACGCTCATCGTCAGGGGGCAAGGGAACACCGAATCGACGAAATACCAAGGTCAGGAGACATGGATATGGGATATGCACAGATTTAGTGGTCTTACGTATACACTCGAAAGAGTCCATCTTATCGAGTATAATGCGAGCCCAATTAATCTCGCTACCCATGAACAGAGCGTATATCAGTTTCAAAAACGGCTGAGATGGAAGAGATGAAGATCCATACTTGGGAAGAAGGCAGGACTTCAAGATAAGGTTAAGCACCCAAGCATTTGATTTGAAAGATTTGGAAGGGACTCCTATAAAAGCTGGGGGGATAACCTGGAAGATTTTGCCTAGGGTCCACTGATCTAAGGAGGAGATATCGTCGACAGAGATGTCAGACGGGAGGAGGCCACACGACGAGCAACCAATCAACTCCCCCAAGATTTCTGCCGTGAGGACTATCGGAGTCCCCAAAACAGAAGTCTCAATGGAGTGGGTCTCGCCGTACTGACCCCGGACACGGTTGGCATAAAATAGCTTGACCAGGCGAGGATAGGGTCGGGGGTTTGCCTTAGGGTCGAAGCGTAGGTAGTCCAATAGGCCACTATAGGAGAGAAGATCAGCAATGCCAAGGAAATCAGAAAACTGAATGTAATGTTCCAACAGCAGCGGGCAGTGCTCTATACGGTTGTACGCAGCTAGACACTGAGGGTCGTCACGGCACAATGATATATCAACACCTTTGACTGGCATTGGAGCTTTACCCTTAGCCTTACGGGTCTTAGGAGGAGGTGGAGGAGGGGGTGGAGTGGGTGCCTTCTCGGGATGTTCAGGAGTGTATTCGTCATCGGAATCATCCTCTGAATCACTATCTGAACGCTCACCGGGAGGAGTGGGTGCGTGAAACTTTTTAGGTTTAGGTTTGGGCTTGGACGTTTGGCTGGCAGGTTTAGGCTTGGACGTCCTCTTCCTCTTCAACGGAGTTGAAGACGAAGAGGGGGGTCGAGTGGTCTTGGCCCTACGCTTGGGAGGGGTCGAAGCGGTAGCACCCTCTACGGTCATAGGGGATGCCCCAGAAGATGTAATCGGGATTCTCGTTCGTGCCATGATCGCGGCACAACGAGTACAACCAAATGTCTGGATAGGTTCAAATACCCTAAGCACAAACCCTAGAACCTAACACTCAAGCCCTAAGAGAGAAAATCCGAAACCCTAGATCAATTTCCGAAACCCTAGAGCTTAGAGATGAAAAAGAGATCTAGAACACACCCTAGGGATGCAAAAAGAGATCTAGGAGAGGGGTTATACCTAGGAGAGAGGGTCGATGGCGACGGACGGCGGAGATGGCCGGAAAATTGGCCGGAGTCGACGGGAATACGAAGGGGTTTCGGTCGGGTTTAGGGGGTTTTCGAGCTGGAGGGACTTAGAATACCGACTAAAACAAAAATTAGTCGGATAGAAGTGATTTAAGTCGGTCGAGAATGCGAAAAGACGCGTTTGCCCTAACGCACTTAGTCGGTCACAGTTCAAGCACTGACCGACTAGATTACGATCTAGTCGGTCGGTCAATGAGCTTGAACCGACTAAGTCGAAACAGAGGCAAACAGAAATTTTTAGGGCTAGAGTTAGTCGATCATAGTATACTCACTGACCGACTAGTTTTCAATCTAGTCGGTCGGTAAGAGTACTATGACCGACTAAAGGAAGTCAATGACAGGAGAAAGTTAAAAGCTTGATCTAGTCGGTCTGAGTTCACTAGCTGACCGACTAGATGAGCATCTAGTCGGTTGACTAATGAACTGAAACCGACTAGAAGAGTCCAAAAATTGATAAATGAGTTCTCTTCATAAACCACTTGGATGAAACATCTTAACCCTCTCATTAGTCATCTAAACTGCCCCATAAAACATCGAAATCTTAAGTACGACATTCAAATAAGAATTCGAGCAAAAATTCAATCAAATCACATAAAATCCCCAAAAATTCAATAAATCTAGCATGAACGAAATATCGCGAAATATAAAAGCATGCAAGATAATTGAATGAGACATGAATCCTATATCTCGGATTCACCCATAATCCCCAATTCTCGACGCAACCGCACAAAGGAGTCCTCCTTTAGGGGTTTCATGAAAATATAGGCGATTTGCTTTTGGGTTTCAATGTACACTAAAATGATGTCCTTTTTAGCAACATGATCATCTAAAAAGTGGTGTCGGACATCTATGTGTTTTGATCGGGAATGGTGCACCGGATTCTTTGAAAGACAGATAGCACTTTGGTTATCCACCATGATAGGGCTAGTATCACAATGAATACCAAAATCCTTCAGTGTGTGTCTCATCCAAAGAATCTGGGCACAAGCGGCACCGGCGGTAATATATTCCGCCTCGGTGGTTGAAAGTGATACGGAATTTTGCTTCTTGGAAAACCAAGAGACAAAAGAATTTCCTAGAAAATGGCAAGTGCCACTAGTACTTTTCCTGTCGGATTTGCATCCCGCATAATCGGCATCACTATATGAGACTAACTCATACGTGCTAGATTTTGGATAAAGTAATCCAAAATCAAGTGTATAACTTAGATAACGGAAAATACGTTTTACCGCTACTAAGTGAGACTCCTTAGGTTGAGACTGATAACGAGCACATACGCATACGGTAAACATAATATCGGGCCTACTTGCGGTAAGATAGAGTAAACTACCTATCATACCTCGATATAGACGAATGTCTACATCCTTACCGCTCGTATCCTTGTCAAGATGCGTAGTCGTGCTCATTGGAGTCTTTTTCCCTGAAGCACACTCCATTCCAAATCGCTTAAGCAACTCCACCGTATACTTCGTTTGGTGGATGAAGATTGCATCGTTCATTTGGAGAATTTGGAGACCTAAGAAATATTTGAGCTCACCCATGTGGCTCATCTCAAATTGTTCCTTCATAACATTAGAAAACTCTTCGCAAAGAGTGAAGTTAGTAGCACCGAAAATGATATCATCAACATAAATTTGAACTAATAAAATATCATTATTCGCATGCTTAACAAAAAGTGTAGAATCGGCTTCGCCCATTTTAAAATTCAAATCCAAAAGAAAATTCTTTAGGCGATCATACCAAGCTCGAGGAGCTTGTCTCAAACCATAAAGAGCTTTCTTTAGTTTAAAAACATGATTTGGAAATTTTTCATTTATGAAGCCCGGAGGTTGAGAAACGTAAACTTCCTCAACAACATCTCCGTTTAAAAATGCACTTTAAACATCCATTTGAAATAATTTAAAATTTTTATGGCATGCATAAGACAATAAAAGTCTAATTGATTCTAATCTAGCTACCGGAGCGAAGGATTCTTCGAAATCGATACCTTCCTCTTGGCGATAGCCTTGAGCAACTAACCGAGCTTTGTTCCGGACGACGACTTGGTTTTCGTCGGTTTTGTTCTTGAAGATCCACTTTGTCCCTATGACGGTGTGGTTCTTCGATGGCAAAGGAACAAGCTCACATACCTCATTCGTCTCGAATTGAATGAGTTCCTCCTCCATGGCAAGGATCCAAGCACTATCTTCGCACGCTTCAACTATATTCTTTGGCTCTATCGATGAGGCAAAGGCACAATTGGCGAAGTGGTGGACTTGCGATCTCGTCTTGACACTATCATGAATATTGCCAATGACTTGCTCATGGGGATGGTCGCGAACAGTATGAAGCCGCTTGGGAATACCTTGATCACTAGGCACATTCTCAACAACTTCATTAGTCGGGTTAGTATCAATAGAATCAATTGAATCAATAGACTTAGAATTTTCAAACGAATCACATAAAACATCCATAGAATCATTATCATTTGAAATTCTAGAAGTAGTAAAATTCTCATTAAAAGAGACATGAAGTGATTCCTCGATCGTAGAGGATCTTTTGTTGTATATCCGGTAGGCTTTGCTACGTGAGGAATACCCAACAAATATCCCCTCATCCGATCTCGAATCAAACTTGTCCAAATTATCATATGTGTTTTTAATAAAACATTTTGCGCCGAAAACACGAAAATGTTTAACTTGAGGCAATCTACCAAACAACAATTCATAGCAAATTTGTTTGGTGCCGGGCCTCAAAAGTATTCTATTAAACACATAGCAAGCGGTGTGTACCGCTTCCGTCCAAAATTGATAACCAAGTTGACTATCTTCGAGCATAGTGCGAGCACACTCCACAAGCGTTCTATTCTTCCTCTCAACAACACCATTTTGAGGAGGTGCGCGAGGGAAAGAAAACGTGTGAGTAATTCCAAGATCATCAAAAAAATTTGAGAAAGACTCATTCTCAAATTCACCCCCATGATCACTACGAATAGTGACAATGGTGGTTCCGATGAGATTTTGTACTTTCTTCACAAATATTGTGAAGTTTTCAAAAGCTTCATTTTTATTACATAAGAAAAATACCCATGTAAATCTTGAATAATCATCAACGATGACTAGTCCATATCTTGCATTTCCTAAGGAAGCAACTCTAGTTGGCCCAAATAAATCTATATGTAATAGCTCTAGTGGCCGTTTCGTAGAAATGCTTTTCTTAGGTTTAAATGAAGATTTAGGAAGCTTGCCATGTTGACAAGAATCACAAAAACTTTTCTTTTCAAAAACGAGCTTCAGAAAACCTTTAATGGAATTTAATTTCGAAAGCTTATAAAGTGTTCCAAAGTTCACATGCCCAAAGCGTCGATGCCATAAGTGTTGTTCACTTGTGTTGGCAACGAGACATTGTTCATATGACTTAGGAAGATCCAAAATATAAATATCTTTATGGCGTGTGCCGGAAAATAATAATTTATTATTATCATTTGAAATATGACACAATCCTTTCGCAAAGCTAACTTTGTAACCTTTGTCACAAAGTTGGCTTATTGAAATAAGATTATGATTCAAACCATTAACTAGATACACATCACTAATTAAGGGTTTAGAAGGGTTACCCACTTTACCTACACCGACGATGGTTCCGCTCTCGTTGCCTCCAAATACGACGTGATTTCCATTTGCAATGGGAACCACTCCGGAGAGCAATTGAGCGTCACCCGTCATGTGTTTTGAACACCCGCTATCGAGTATCCAATTCCCTTTGGAGCTAAATTTAAATTTGTTGCTCCTTTTCTTTTTCTTTTCCTTGAGTACCTAAAGATAGAAACTTTCATATCATGGTACCCAAGGTCATTAGGTCCTCAAAGGTTAGACCTTTGGAAGCCAAGTCCAATTGGACTTAGACTTCCCCACATAATTTCTACTATGCACAACATCCGAAAAATAAGCATTCATATACACTTGTTTTTCATCCATGCTTGTGTCCTTTGGGCTCCAAATAGTGAAAATCTTGGGAGCCCTCATCCTATTGGGTGTATGCATGCGACGTTGATTTCTACGTGATGCATGTTGTGGATAGGCATAAGGAACATGATGGAATGGTGCACGACGAGAATTATTCATATGATGAGGTGGGTGAACATATGCATGTGTGGGAATATGTGCGTGAGGGTGTCTCACATGGTGTGCACGTGCCCAAGAATGTGTTGCATAAAAATCATCATATGTGTGAGACGGTGGAGTAGGACGTGTGTTCCTACGTGGCATGGTATTGGTGTACATATAAGCATGCCCCTTCTTTGGAGGTCCACCCAAAGTGGGTTTCTTTCCAAAAGAGGGTGTGGATGAGGTGGAACCATCATTGGTAGATGAACTACCAATAGAGTGTTTGCTACCACTCGTAGAGTCACCGGAAGTTGGCCTAACAAAAGTAGTGACCGACTTGGATGACTTTCCCAAAGTATACCCCAAACCAACATGGTGTTTGGCCGGGAGTAAGACACTTAGGATATTATCCAAATGGCCCTTACCCTTATTGAATTCATTGATTCGGCCTAATGTGTTCTCATATTTCTCGGTGAGAGAACGAAAAGAAGTATCTAAAGTGGATACTTGCGATGTGAGCACATAAACACGAGATTTAAGATTCTCGTTCTCAATACTCAAAGTCGAGTTTTGAGAAGTTAAATCCGCTATCCTATGTTCTTCTGGATCATCAATGCTAACATGTTCAAGTTTAGATTTGAGATTGACAATCTCATTTCTTAACTCTTCAACAACGGTGTCATTGTTGGTGATGATAGTCTTAGGTGAGGTTTGAATGCTAGCTAGGTCATCTTTTACTTTAGTATATCTATTTACTAATTTAGTGTATTTAGACCATAAATGAGAGTTAGCATCCCAAAGATCATCCATAGTTACCTCATCACCTTCGCCGTCGCTATCATCGGAGGAGGAAGATCCTTGATCATGCTCCTCTCTTGCCATGAAGCACATGTGCGCTTGCTCCACTTTCTCATCGTCCGACTCTCCGCTTGAGGAATCCTCGGAGTCGGTGAATGTTGCTCTGACAAGTCCCTTTTTGTACCCCTTTTGTACTTCTTCGACTTGTCAAACTTCGGCGCCTTCCACTTCTCCTTTTGCTTGTTTTGAGGACAATCCGCTTTGATGTGTCCTGGCTTATTGCATTTAAAGCACAAAGGTGGAGAGGCGTTAGTAGAAGTAAATTTAGATTTTTGTTTGAAGTTACCCTTTCGGAAGAAGCGATTGAACTTCTTTGCCATGAGAGCAATGGATTCCATGTCCATTTCTTCTTCCGAGTCCTCATCATCGGTAGATGTGGATGAAGCCACCTTGAATGCAATCGCCTTTTTCTTAGGCGCGTCTTGGTTCAAATAGGACTTCATCTTTTCTTGTAACTTCACCTTGCTATCTTTGCGTACCTCGTAAGCCATCAAAGTACCCATCAATTGAACTACAGTATATTTGTTCATGTCATTACCTTCCTCGATGGCGAAGGTACGTTTCTCCCAAGAAGAAGGAAGCCCTTAGATAATCTGCGAACACTTCTCCTTTTGGGTGTAAGTTTTGCCGAGAGCTTCCAACTCGTTCATTATGTCGACGAAGCGAGCATAATACTCCTTCATCTTTTCTCCCTGTTCCATATGAAACAATTCGTAATCTCTATTGACTACTACGAGTTTAGAATCTCTTACCCGACTCGTTCCTTCATGTAAAATGAGGAGCGAATTCCAAATTTGATATGCACTCTTACATGTGCATATCTTATTAAAATCTTCGGGTTCCAAAGCACATTGTAAAGCATTCATTGCTTTGGCATTAGCAATCTCCGCGGCGACCTCCGCGGTGGTCCACTTGTCGAAATCTTCTTCGGTAGGCACATTGTACTCCGACATGGTAATTCTCCACAAGGAAGCGCTCCGAAGGAACGTTTCCATCCGGCATTTCCAATATCCATAATTGACGCCGTTGAAGAATGGAGGCCTAGTCGAGGAATGTCCTTCCATGACCGAAGACGCTCCTTCACGGTTCCTGTAGGTTCCATAATCCGCAGGTGGACGAACGGTCTTGTTGTCGTTGGCAGACATAGCTAAGTATCTGGCTCTGATACCAAATGTAATGCCCTACAAGCTACTGCACAAGTACTAGAGGGGGGTGAATAGTACTTTAAAAATAACAAGGAGTATAATTCCAAATTATAGTGCAAACAACTACCAAAACAATTTGCGGAAGATTAAATTGAATGACAACAACAAAATTAACAATGCTAACAAATGATGTTAATGGGTTCGGATCCACCCAAGTCTCTCCGACTTGTTCCCGGTGATCCTACGTCCCAACCACCCGGATCCCCTCTGGATACTTAGGTTAGAAACCCTAACCCAAGATTTACACTATGATATCTTGTGAAAAACCTTCACAAGATCAAATCATACATGCAATGGCAATAGTGAATCCCACAACCCGGGATCACAACCTTCTCTCACAACCGAGAGAATCAATAAGCAATATAAACAAGTTTATAATGAAATAAACAATCTTACCACAAATTCCTATACCTTGAGTTTTCTTACCAAATAGGTGCAAGGAGGGATTTGAGGAAGATGAAGTCACCAAGACCTAGCACCAAGGAAATGACCAGCAATAGGTGCCTAGGAGTGATTTGGAGACTTGATTCAAGCAAGAGCTTGAAGGGCTCACCAAGAATAATCTTCTCTCAAGATGGATTCTAGATCTAGAAAGTGAGAGAATGGATTTCTTGTGAGGAAGAGAGCTTTAGAAATGAGTGAGAATGGCTATCTCTTTCTATCTCAATGAATCTCTTAATGGCAGCTCTAACCTAGAGAGAAATGACCTAGGTTCGTATTTATAGGGTCCCATAAAAACAAGTTAGGTCAATTTCCAACGGATAGAAATCTGAGGCAACTAGTCGGTCAAAGAACAACCACTGACCGACTAGTTCATCAACTAGTCGGTCAGTCAAACAACATGGACCGACTAAGAGAAGAACTGAGAAGAGATAGAAGTTCAGACCTAGAAATCTAGTCGGTCCAAGAAGACTTTCTGACCGACTAGTTTCACAACTAGTCGGTCAGTCAGTGAACGTAGACCGACTAAGAGGCAAAAACAAATAGTCTGAATGCAAATTGACTTAGTCGGTCCAAGAACAAAAGTTGACCGACAAGATTATCAACTAGTCGGTCACCAAACGTTCTTAGACTGACTAACGATAAACAGTAGCTTAGGAGAAATTTGGCATGAACAGTAAATCTCAACTAGTCGGTCAAAGAAGCATCACTGACCGACTAGTTCACAAACTAGTCGGTCGGTGAGTCAACGTAGACCGACTAACTGTAAACAGTACTGAACAGGAAAAGATGAACACAAACTAGTCGTTCCAAGAAGCTCTGCTGATCGACTAGATCACCATCTAGTCGGTCAGTACTTCTTCTTGTACCAACTAATATGCACAAACAAGTCCGAATCGAAGCGCGACGCTTCGAGGAAGTTAGAATGAACTTGTACTAAGACCTAGAGCTACGATATGAGCGATATGAAGATAGAATCGTAAGATATACTCAAGGCTTAATATTCTATAGATCGAAGCTTAAAAGACTATAAATAAAACCTTAATGAACGGTCTTCGAAAGCTTCGATTAATTCTTCATGACTTCCAAAACGGCGCAAGAGCTTCAACGAAGCTTTAGGCATGAATACGAGCTTTGAGAAGTCTTGAGATGTCGCTTTGAATGTTCTCGTGAATTTGGAGACGATCTCCAATACTGCGCTCACAAATTGTTAGTTCATGGATTATTTATGTTTGCTCATCATCAAAACCAAATCCAGGGTGTCCAATATTCAACAAAGCACACCCAGGCAAGAGATGAACTCAATGGTTGCATAATATACTCTCCTGCTTGAGTCACGTATATTGTAGTTTTGTTACCGCTTGCACAATCACCTTTACTTTATTCTTTACATACACATTACTTACCACACTTGTGCAACCACATGTATGTTACTTATCGCACTTGCATGCATGACCATATTTACTTTACTTGTCGCATCTGTCTGTAGTTACTTCTTTAGTCTGTTTCCTTAATTAGCCGGTTTTATGCTTGTGCACTGCTTTTATTTCTATTTCTAGAATTTTTATTACTTACATATAGTTTCGCTTTGTGGCACCGTCATATGACGCGTAGATTGAAGAATAGGCTCCAGAGTTCGAGGACCCTGAGTTCGACCCTGAGACCGCAGATTTCTAGAGCTTGAGTTTGGGTGTGTGTTGTATTCCTATATGTATTCCATTATGGTTTCTGCCATGTATTCATGTGTGAGCGGCGTGAAGTGTGATGTATAATGTGGATCGTAATATCTGGATGTTCGTTTGAGTATTTTTGTACATCTCTGCATCATATGCTATATTATTTTCACTGGTTAACTGCAGAACCTGCAAATGTTTCAAATAGTAATGGCCCCTGAGAGCAGGTCATTACACACTCTCTGTATTCCATACGGTGGTCCATCGAAACCTTTCTCTAAAACTACCTATATATACCCCTAGGGTACAATATGTGCCATTATTGAGAAGGAACTCCCAAGAGATACAAATCACGTCCTTTACAGAATTCATATCCTATCACAACTCTATGCAATTAATATGCTGCACCCTAGCATCCTATTGAGCCCCCTCCGTACGACTGAGCTTCCTCATTAAGACCAAACGATCGAAGTGCCAGGCCGAGCGTCCAAGCTATCCGTAGCTCAAACCTAGAGCTATCGATCCACCGATCATCCGAACACAGACTTCAACCGAGCAGAAACAACCGAGGGATAATGCACTGTATAAGTCTAATAGCTCGGTATCATCGTATCTGACTTGTACAGAATCAGAGAGGTTGGATCCAAGCACAGCTGAGTTATCTTGGCATAAGATAGCTCGGTTGTCGACCATTACTCCTTCAGTGCCTCAATTGAGCAAACTTCCACAAATCTCCACATTCGCAATATTTAAGCCGCCATTACATGAACGACCGTCAACGCATTGTAATGCCCTACGAAACTACTGCACAAGTACTAAAGGGGGGGTGAATAGTACTTTAAAATAATTAAGAAGATAATTCCTAATTATCTTGCAAACTCTACCAAAAATGCGAAAATGCGGAAATGTAAATAATGACAACACAGAAATGCAATCGCAAACAAACGATATTAATGGCTTCGGATCCACCCAAGTCTCCCCGACTTGTTCCCAGTGATCCTACGTCCCAAACACCCGGATCCCCTCCGGATACTTGAGTTAGAAACTTCTAACTCAAATTTGCACTGTGAAATACATGTAGAACACTCTACAAGATCAAATCATACACAAATGAAATTGTGACTCCCACAACCCGGGATCACAAACAAACTCTCACAACCGAGAGTACAACTTGCAATATTCAAAGTAAATTGAAATAGAAATTCTTATCGACAAAATCCTATGCCTTGAGTATACTTACGAATTAGGGCAAAACGGATTTTTGGGGAAGATGAAAGGCACCAAACCCTAGCTCCAAGTAGATGACCAGCAATGGAGTCCTAGGTGGATGTTGGTGACCTTGGATCAAGCTCTTGGCTTGGAAGGCTCACAATCAATGAATCTCTCTTTTGAAATAAGAGTGAGAGAGAGATTCAAGAATGAAATGAATGAGCTTTGAATGAGATTAAATGCTTTCTCTTTGATCTCTAAACTTCAATAAATATCAGCCTTGAATGCTATGAATACAGCACACCAAGTATATATAGGATAGAGGAAAGAGAGAACAAAATTCGTGGCATTTAATGCTCCAACGGCTCTATTCTGAAGCAGACTAGTCGGTCAAAGAAGGATCACTGACCGACTAGTTCATCAACTAGTCGGTCGGTGAAACAACATGAACTGACTAAGAGGTGAACAGCGAATAGAGTAGTTCAGGAAATATAGAACTAGTCGGTCTAAGAAGACTTGCCGACCGACTAGTTTCACAACTAGTCGGTCGGTGAGTGAACGTTGACCGACTAACAGAAGAAATCAAAGAAGCTGAGTTCAAGATGAATTAGTTGGTCTAAGAGCAAAAGCTGGCCGACTAGTTCATCAACTAGTCGGTCGACAATTGTACATAGACCGACTAACGATAAACAATAACTTAGGCTGTACAGTAGAAGCTCAACTAGTCTGTCTAAGAAGGATCACTGACCGACTAGTTCATCAACTAGTCGGTCGATGATACCCGACTAACTGTAAACAGTAAAGAGCTTAGAATTGAGAAGGCATTATAGTCGGTTCAAGAAGCTTTACCGACCGACTAGATTGCCATCTAGTCGGTTGGTTCTTCTTCTTGAACCCACTAACATGCACAAGAAGTCGCGAATCGAAGCGCAAAGCTTCGGGAAAGTTTGTATGGACTTCTACTAAGATCCTAGCTCTAAGATATGAGCGTTATGAAGATTAAAACGTAAGACCTACTCAAGGCTTAACATTCTACGAAAAGAGGCTAGAAGACATTAAATAAACTTGACGAACCGTCTTCAAAAGCTTCAATCGAATCTTCATGACTTCAATAATGGTCCATGAGCTTCAACGATGCTTTAAGCATACGATCACACGCTTTGAGAAGTCTCAAGACGTCGCTTTTGATGTTCATAGAAGTTTGGCGACGATCTCCATAACTGCGCTCACAAAGAGTTAGTTCACGATATTTATGTTTGTTCATCATCCAAAACCAAATCCAGGGAGTCAATACTCAACATTCTCCCCCTTTTTGGTGATGACAAACCAACATAAATAATAATAAAAAATAATGATTCAAATGAAATTTACTTACTCCCCCTGCATTGATGACACATTAATTCCAAATTAAACAATAATCATAAGCATCAAGCAAACGAGGAAAGTAAAAATTGAGAATTCAATTATTCAAATATCGGATTTGAAATCAATTTTTATATCTTAACTCCCCCTCAATCTAACATATCAAATTAGATTCACGGTAAAATGCTTTAAATCATCATTTAGCTCATTGTCATTATTATATCTCTCCCCCTTTGGCATTAGCAAACGACAACAACAATGGCTTCAAATAAAAGCACAGGAGTCGTAGAATACGACCACGGTCCAAATGACACCAAAGGAAAATACGAAGTAAATCAAAGCGTGCCAATGAGACCATAGTTGAAAATCGAAAATGAAATCATCAAAATTCAAATCAATTTTACGAATTGAGTTATGGAATATACTCTCCAATATCAACATTCTTTGTTAATTAAGTGCATGGAAAACAATTCTATGTTTTCATAGAAATAATTTCTATTTAACCAAGTTATTATCGTCGAGCGACGAAATCAATCATCAGAAGCAATAATATAATGTGCACAAGAAATAAATGTCAACATCGATGTATATATATATATGAACCATGGGTACATCAAAAGTATACATCACCAACATACATAAAAGCGATCCTCAGATCGAAGCACAAAATACAACATCATATCACAAAAGATATCGGAGTATCACATACATACAAAAATATCTAAACTCCATCCAAAAAGATACATCAAAATACATCAAAAAGTATCAAAAATCATAACCACCCAAACTATCCTACCCAACTCTCTCACACTACAAATATCATCCAAAGTGCACTAGGAGAGTCCTCCAAAGAAGCTCAGGAGGCAGCGGGAGGATCTGCAGCAGCAGCAGGCTCTGCAGAAGGAGTGGTCACTGGAATGGCAGGACTGTCAACAGGAGCGACGGGAGTGGCCTCGGGAGCACCAGACGAAGTATCCACCGCATGTATGATGGCACCAGGTGTGCTCTCGGGGACACCGGCAGACGAAACAGCAGCACCAGAAGTACCCTCAGGGGCACGAGCAGCAGCAGAACGAACAAGCTCCTCGATCTCATCCTCATCCAACTCCTCCTCGTCAGAAACTGACGGAGGGATCTCAATACCAAAGTGAGATGCAATGCGAGTGAGAATCTCCTCAGATCGAGCACAACGAGACTCTACACGTTTCAATGAACGTGCAAGCTCAGCAAGAGTAAGAGAGGGAGCAGGAGCAGCTGAGGCAGAGGCTAAAGCTGAAGGGGTCGTCCTCTGAACATGACAAAGCGCCGCAAGAGACTTCTTGACGGCCTTCGCATTCAGAGGGGGACTGAGGGGATGCTCATCATCGGGAGGAAGAGGGACCCGGAAGTGACGAAAAACAAGTGTCAAAAGGCATGGATATGGAATGTGGGCCGACTTGGTGGACTTTCGAATACATTCGAAAGAGTCCATCTTGTCGAGAATGATCCTAGCCCAATTGATCTCGCTCCCCATGAAAAGAGCGTATATGAGTTTGAGGAATGGCTGGGAAGGCAAGGAAGATGAGCCATACTTCGGAAGGAGGCACGACTTCAGGATAAGATTAAGCACCCAAGCATTCGGCTTGAAGGACTTCGAAGGGATGACAATCATAGCAGGAGGGATCTCATGAAATATCTTGGTGAGCACCACCTGATCAAGCTCAGAAATATCATCGACAGAAATATCGGAAGGAAGAAGGCCAGACGAGGAGACACCAATCAAATCCCCTAAGATTTCTACCATGAGGACTATCGGTGTCCCCAAGACAGTCGCCTCAATGGAATGGGTCTCGTCGTACTGACCCCAAACTCGGTTTGCATAAAATAACTTGACTAGGCGAGGGTAAGGGAGTGGATTCGCCTTAGGGTCATATCGAAGATAATCGATAAGACCGCTAGACGAAAGAAGATCGGCAAGGCCTGAGAAGTCGGAGAACTGAACGAAGTGCTCCAACAACAGCGGACAGTGCTCGATACGGTTGTATGCCACGAGACACATCGGGTCATCACGACATAGTGAAATATCGACATCGCTAACTGGCATCGGACCCTTCCCCTTAGGCTGACGAGTGCTAGATCGGAGTGGAGGAGTAGGATCCCGAGCGGTGTGCTCGGTCTCCGAAATGTATTCCGTGTCAGAATCATCGGGAGGGGTGGGAGCACGGAATGAAGCTGGAGACACGGGTTGTTTCCTAGGCTTAGGTTGTGATCGAGGCTTAGCGGTCGCCGTCCTCTTCTTCTTAAGAGGAGGCGAAGACGACGATGGATGGGTGGTCTTGGAACGGCGTTTGGGTTGCGGGGGTCCGAAGATGGAGACTCGACGGTCATAGGAGATGGACGCGAGGGATCGATCGGGATGCGTGTCTTTTCCATAAGTGAGACAAGACACGCACGAATCAACTAGAAATCTAGGTCGAAACCCTAGAACAACCCTAGACAAACCCTAGGCCGAACAAAAATCGCAAGAAACCCTAACCCTTAGAAGCCTAAACAGCTGAAAGAGATGATAGAAAGGTACCCTAGGTGGAGAGAGGAAGATCGACACCGGCGGAGATGGCTGGAGATGGCCGGAAAACAGCGATCGACGGCGGAGGCGATGAAGGGTTTCGGGGGTTTTGGGGCTTAGAAGGAGAAATCGCACCGACTAGAAGGTGAGGTAGTCGGTTAGAAAGGATATAAATTGATCGGAAGTCGAAAAGACCAAAGCAGCCCCTGAGCACTTAGTCGGTCAGAGTTCAAGCGCTGACCAACTAGATGACCATCTAGTCGGTCGGCCAATGAGCTTGAACCGACTAAGTGCAAACAGTAACTGAAGCCAAAAATTAGGGCTTGAGTTAGTCGGTCTGAGTTCATTCACTGACGGACTATATGATGATATAGTCGGTCGGTCAATGAACATGAACCGACTAACAGAGTTCAAAATTTTTAGAATTTGAAATTTTGAGTTCTCTCATAATCTCACTTGGACGAAACATCGAAATACTCTCATTAATCATTATACTACCCCATTAAACATCGAAAATCTTAAATTTGACGTTCATGAATAAATCGAGCATAAATTCCGAAAATTCAACCAAAAATCCAGAAAATTCCAATTAATCTAGCATGTGCAAATATAACGAAATTGAATAGCATGCAAGATTATTGAACAAAATATGAATCCTAAATCTCGGATTCACCCATAATCCCCAATTCTCGACGCAACCACACAAAGGAGTCTTCCTTTAGGGGTTTCGTGAAAATATCAGCGATTTGCTTCTGGGTTTCAACGTAAACTAAAATGATGTCCTTTTTAGCAACATGATCATCTAAGAAATGGTGTCAGACATCTATGTGTTTAGAACGGGAATGGTGTACCCGATTCTTAGAGAGACATATTGCACTTTGGTTGTCCACCATGATAGGGTAAGTATCACAGTTTATTCCAAAGTCTTTAAGAGTGTGTCTCATCCAAAGAACCTGAACACACGCAGCACCGGCGGCAATATATTCCGCCTCGGTGGTTGAAAGTGATACGGAATTCTGCTTCTTGGAAAACCAAGAGACAAGAGAATTTCCTATAAAATGGCAAGTGCCACTAGTACTTTTCCTGTCGGATTTACATCCCGCATAATCTGCGTCACTATATGAGATTAACTCATATGTGCTAGACTTTGGATAAAGTAATCCAAAGTCAAGTGTGTAACTTAAATAACGGAAAATACGTTTTACCGCTGCTAAGTGAGATTCCTTATGTTGAGACTGATAATGAGCACATACACATACGGAAAACATAATATCGAGCCTACTTGCGGTAAGATAAAGTAAACTACCTATCATACCTCGATATAGACGAATGTCTACATCTTTTTCGCCCGTATCTTTATCAAGATGCGTAGTAGTGCTCATTGGAGTCTTCTTCCTGGAGGCATTCTCCATTCCAAATCGCTTTAGCAACTCCACCGTGTACTTGGTTTGGTGGATGAAGATTGCATCATTCATTTGGCGAATTTGGAGACCTAAGAAATACTTGAGCGCACCCATGTGGCTCATCTCAAATTGATCCTTCATCACATTAGAAAACTCTTCGCAAAGAGTGAAGTTAGTAGCACCAAAAATGATATCATCAACATAAATTTGAACTAAAATTATATCATTATTCGAATACTTAACAAATAATGTCGAATCAACTTCTCCCATTTTAAAACCTAAATCCAAAAGAAAATTCTTTAGACGGTCATACCAAGCTCGATGAGCTTGTCTCAAACCGTAAAGTGCTTTCTTAAGTTTAAAAACATGATTTGGAAATTTTTCATTTATAAAACCCGGAGGTTGAGAAACATAAACTTCCTCAACAACATCTCCATTTAAAAATGCACTTTTAACATCCATTTGAAAGAGTTTAACAATAATCTAATAGATTCTAATCTAGCTACCGAAGCAAAGGATTCTTCGAAATCAATACCTTCCTCTTGGCGATAGCCTTGAGCTACTAACCGAGCTTTGTTCTGGACGACGATTTGGTTCTCGTCGGTCTTGTTCTTGAAAATCCACATCGTTCCTATAACGGTGTGGTTCTACGATGGCAATGGAACAAGCTCCCAAACCTCAGTCCTCTCGAATTGAATGAGTTCCTCCTCCATGGCTAAGATCCAAGCACCATCTTCGCACGCTTCGTTAATATTCTTTGGCTCTATCGAGGAGGCAAAGGTATAATGAGCAAAGTAGTTGACTTGAGATCTCGTCTTGACACTATCAAGGATATTGCCAATGACTTGCTCATGAGGATGGTCACGAACGGTATGAAGCCGTTTGGGAATTCCCTGATCACTAGGAACATTCTCAAAAGATTCATTAGTCGGGTTAGTATCATTAGAATCAATAGAATTTGACTTACCAATAGAATCACATAAGACATCCATGGAGTCATCATCATTAGTAATTCTAGTAGGGACAAAACCTTTATTAAATGAAACATGAAGTGATTCCTCGATCGTTGAGGTTCGTTTGTTGTATATCCGGTAGGCTTTGCTACGGGAGGAATATCCTACAAATATCCCCTCATCGGATCTTGGATCAAATTTGTCCAAACTACCATACGTGTTTTTAATAAAACATTTTGCGCCGAAAACTCGAAAATGTTTAACTTGAGGCAATCTACCAAACAACAATTCATAACAAGTTTGTTTGGTGCCGGGCCTCAAAAGTATCATATTAAACACATAGCAAGCGGTATGTACCGCTTCCGTCCAAAATTGATGGCCAAGTTGGCTATCATCAAGCATAGTGCGAGCACACTCCACTAGCGTCCTATTCTTTCTCTCAACGACACCATTTTGAGGAGGTGCGCGAGGGAATGAAAAGGTGTGAGTAATACCAACATTATCACAAAAAGTTGAGAAAGACTCATTCTCAAATTCCCCTCTAGATCACTACGAATAGTGACAATGGTGGTTCCAATGAGATTTTGTACTTCCTTGACAAATATTGTGAAGTTTTCGAAAGCATCATTTTTATTACTTAAGGAAAATACCCAAGTAAATCTAGAAAAGTCATCAACGATGACAAGTCCATATCGTGCATTTCCTAATGAAGCAACTCTAGTTGGCCCAAATAAATCTAGATGTAATAGCTCTAGAGGCCGCTTAGAAGAAATGCTTTTCTTAGGTTTAAAAGACGATTTTGGAAGCTTGCCTTGTTGACACGAGTCACAAAAGCTTTTCTTTTGAAAGACAAGCTTAGGGAAGCCTCTAATAGAATTTAACTTAGAAAGCGTAAAAAGTGTTCCAAAGTTCACATGACCAAAACGTCGATGCCATAAGTGTTGTTCACTTGTGTTGGCAATGAGACATTGTTCATGTGATCTTGGAAGATCTAGGATATATATATCCTTATGGCGTGTGCCGGAAAACAATAATTCATTATTATCTTTTCTTAAAATATGGCACATTCCTTTCGCAAAGCTAACTTTGTAACATTTGTCACAAAGTTGGCTTATTGAAATAACATTGTGGTTTAATCCTTTAACAAGGTAAACATCACTTATAAGTGGTTTAGAAGGATTACCCACTTTGTCAACACCTATGATGGTTCCGCTCTCGTTGCCTCCAAAGACTACCCGGCTCCCATTTGCAATGGACACCACTCCGGAGATCAATTGAGCGTCACCCGCCATGCGTTTTGAACACCCGCTATCGAGTATCCAATTATTCTTGGAGCAAAATTTGGATTTGTTGCTCCGTTTCTTTTTCTTGAGTACCTAAAGATAGAAAATATCGTATCATGGTACCCAAGATCATTGGGTCCAAAAGATTAGACCTTTGGAAGCCAAGTCCAATTGGACTTAGACTTCCCCACATAATTATCACTATGCACAACATTCATAAAATAAGAATTCATATAAACTTGTTTTTCATCCATGTTTGTGTCCTTTTGCCTCCAAATTGTGAATATTTTGGGAGCCCTAATCCTATTGGGAGCATGCATGCGTTGTTGATTTATACGTGATGCATGTCGTGGATAGGCATAAGGAACATGATGAAATGGTGCATTATGAGAAAGGTTCATATGATGGTGTGGATGAACATATGCATGTGGGGGAACACGTGCGTGAGGGTGTCTCACATGGTGTGCACGTGCCCGTGGATGTGGTGCATAAAAATCATCATATGTGTGAGCATGTGGTGTAGGACGTGTGTTCCTACGTGGCATGGTATTTGTGTACATGTGGCATGATCCTTCTTTGGAGGTCCACCCAACGTGGGTTTCTTTCCAAATGAGGGTGTGTACGAGGTGGAAGCACCATTGGTAGATGAACTACCAATAGAGTGTTTGCTCCCACTCGTTGAGTCACCGAAAGTTGGCCTAACAAAGGTAGTGGCCGAGATTGGCCGGAAGTAAGTCATTTAGGATTTTATCCAAATGGTCCTTACCCTTATTGAATTTATTAATTCGGCCTAATGTGCACTCATATTTCTCGGTGAGAGAATGCATCGAAGCATCTAAAGTGGACACTTGCGATGTGAGTGCATAAACACGAGATTTGAGATTCTCATTCTCGATACTCAAAGTTGAGTTCCGAGAAGTCAAATCCGCTATCTCATGTTCATCCGATTTCTCAATATGAACATGTTCAAGTTGAGACTTGAGATTTACAATCTCATTTCTCAACTCTTCAACAACGGTGTCGTTGTTGGTGATGATAGGTTTAGGCGAGGTTTGGATGCAAGCTAAATCATCTTTTACTTTAGTATATCTATTTACTAATTTAGTATATTTAGACCATATTTGCTCATTAGCATTTTTAAGGTCATCCATGGTTACCTCATCGCCTTCATTGTCGCTATCATCAGAGGAGGAATCTTTATCTTGCTCCTCTCTAGCCATGAAGCACATATGTGCTTTCTCCACTTGCTCATCGTCCGACTCTCCACTTAAGGAGTCATCCTTGGAGTTGGTGAATGTCCCGACAAGTCCCTTTTTGTACCCTTTCTTGTACTTCTTTGACTTGTCGAACTTCGGCGCCTTCCACTTCTCATTTTGCTTATTTTGAGGACAATCCGCTTTCATGTGTCCTGGCTTATTGCATTTAAAGCACAAAGGAGCGGAGGCGTTAGAAGAACTAAACTTAGATTTGTTCTTGTAATTACCTTTCCAGAAGAAACGGTTAAACTTCTTTGCCATGAGGGCAATAGATTCCAAGTCCAACTCGTCTTCCGAGTCTTCATCATCGGTCGATGTAGATGTTGATGGAGCGGCCTTGAAAGCAATAGCCTTTTTCTTTGGCTCGTCTTACTTCAAGTAGGACTTCATTTTGTCCTGCAACTTTAACTTGCTATCCTTGCGTACCTCATAAGACATTAAGGTACCCATTAGTTGAATGACGGTATACTTACTCATGTCATTACCTTCCTCGATGGCGAAGGTACGTTTCGCCCAACAAGAAGGAAGTTCGTCAATGATCTTGGAGACTTTCTCCTTTTGGGTGTAGGTTTTCCCAAGAGCCTCCAACTCGTTTGTGATGTCAACGAAGCGAGCATAATACTCCTTCATCTTCTCACCCTGTTGCATATGAAATAATTCGTAATCTTTATTCACAACAACGAGTTTAGAGTCTCTTACCCTACTCGTTCCTTCATACAAGATGATGAGGGAATTCCATATTTGATATGCACTCTTACATGTGCATATCTTGTTGAAATCCTCGGGCTCCAAAGCACATTGCAAGGCGTTCATTGCCTTGGCATTGCTTACCTCCGCGGCGACCTCCGCTGTAGTCCAATTCGCGAAATCTTCTTCGGCGAGCTCGACGTCCTCCGTCAACGTGGCTCTCCACAATGAAGCACTCCGGAGGAAAGTTTCCATCAGGCATTTCCAGTACCCGTAATTGGTACCGTTAAAAAAAGGAGGCCTCATCGAGGATGATGGAAATTGAAGTCCACCCCAAGTGATTTTGATGATGAGCACACCAAATGAAAGCTTAGTGTACTAACTACACTACACTTAAGATGTGCAGAATTTGCGAAGCTCTACTCATACTCAAAGAAGCACACTTCAACGCTCAAAGACAAAGACGAACATGACTAAACTCAAGTGATGAAGCTCAAGCTCAAACAGAACAAAAAGCACAAAGAGATGCTCGCTTTCGCTTCACCAAATTGATCAAACTTACGAAGACATGTTCTGAGTCCATAGTGAGTGTGTCATGTCTTTTTAGGGTATTTGTTAAAGCCATATCAAATAGACAAAAACACACACACAAAAATAATTTCGAAAATACTTTTAATTATCTTCAAAATATTTTCGAGAGCTTTTTCTAGTCACTCCATAATTTTCGTAGTGAAACTCCACGCACCCTGGAGTTAACTACTCGTCTGACTAGAAGAGCAGCAGGAAAAACTCCTCTGGGAGTCGACTACCAAAAGTAGGGAGTCGACTACCTGTCAGAGATCAAGAACTCCTGGAACTCTCTGGGAGTCGACTACCTATATGAGGGAGTCGACTACCAGCTGTAAATTTCAGACGTTTTTGAATTTGAATTTTGAAATCCTTTGAGCAATTTACTCTTTAATTTTTGGGACAAAAGTCAAACGAAATTTGAAATTCAAATCTCAGTTTTTCCCTATAAATAGAGCTAAATTCTTTTATGAAAAACACAACATTGAAAATCAATCTCTTGTGAAAACTCTCTTGAATTCAAAGCTCTCATTTTCTCTCTAGCCAATTTGATTTTATTTGATCTTGCAATATTCTTTTATAAATTCTTTTGAAGATCATACTCTTATTTTTATTGGTTAAAACGTTTTCAAAATCCTTACTATTATTCTCTTTATTTTATTTAAAGGATTTTTGAAAAGATCTAGATCACAAAGAACTTCTCTCGTATCTTTGTGTGATCTAGACTATCATTCTATCAAGCCACTACACAAATTTGTCTAAACTTTGATTGGCTATAGAATCGGGTGTATAAACCAATCTCCATCATTTATTGTGGTGTATTGGATAAATTCTCATTGTGTTGATTGTTGGAACACTAGACAAGTCTAGTTGTTGCCAGTTGGAAAGTCTTCGGTTTGTGAGGCAAGGGTAAATCCTAGACAAGTCTAGGTATTGTGGTTGGAAATCCTGGTTGAGACTAGGCACTTGTATTTGCCAAGGCAGATAGTGGAAATCTCGTACCGGATTGGTCGGGGACTGGACGTATCCGGGTTGCGGGGAACCACGATAAAAATCTTTTTTGTTTGCGATTGTTTTCTGTGATTTGTTATCTTTCTTGTACAAGCATTCCTTACTTATTAAATGTTCATCTGTGTAATTCATTGTTAACTTATTGTAAAGATTGTCTCTTTAATTTCCGCTGTGTATAAATCTATTTGTAAAGATCTATTTGTCAAAGTTATATTTATCTGATCTTAATCCAATCTCTTTCATATTCTTAAGATTGTTTTGTTGATTAAGAACCAAGCGTAGATAACTCTACTTGGTTTCTTAGGCAACATTAGAAGGAATTTATTTGTGTTAATACTGTTGAGCGAAAAAGTTTACTATATACACAACACTATTCAACCCCCCCTTCTAGTGTGTTTGCCATCCACAGGATCTAACACTTGGTATCAGAGCGAGGCTATAAAAGTGATGGCGTCAACATCTTTTCACTCTGAAGGATTGAATACTATGCGACCACCTCTATTCAATGGAACCAACTACGCTAGCTGGAAGATCCGAATGAAGACTCACCTAGAGTCATTAGACATTGAAGCTTGGACTATTACCAAAGTCCCGTATATCGCACCCACCGACGTTGAGTTTGGGAAATGGTCTGTCGACGACAAGAAGAGAGCTAATCTCAATGCAAAAGCAATAAATGCTCTGTTTTGCGCTGTTACAGGAAATGAGTTCAATCGAGTCTCCCAATGTGAGACAGCACATCAAATATGGCATACTCTTCAGGTAAGTCACGAAGGAACTGAAAAGGTAAAAGAATCTCGCATAAATGTTTTACATTCAAAGTTCGAATCTTTTAAAATGGAAGAAGGAGAGAGTATCACCGATGTGAATACTCGTTTTACTAATATTACGAATGAGCTTGCAGGACTAGGAAAGAAACTTTCTGAGTATGAACAGGTAATGAAGATACTAAGATCCCTCCGACCCGAGTGGAAGGGAAAGACTACGGCCATTCGAGAAGCCCATAATGTGAAAGATCTCACCATCGAAGAACTAATAGAAAATCTCATGGCATATGAGATTGAGCTTGAAGAAGACAAGAAAATCGAAGAAAAGCCAAAGAAGAAGAATCTTGCATTCAAAGCACAAGAGGAAGATTCCGACTACACGGACAAAGAAGACCATATCGCGTTCATCTCAAAGAACTTTAAAGAGTTCATCACTAGTAAGTATGGAAAACGATCTTTTAGACCCACTAACGATATTATTTGTTTTGGTTGCAATAAACCAGGGCATGTCAAGAGAGACTGTCCATGGGAGAGAAACAACCGTGATTCCAGAGATCGTGAGAAGAACAAAGACAATAATGAGAGGCGAAACAATGTAAGAAACAAGTTTCGACGACCAAAGAAAGAAGCTTATGCAGCCTTCGACCATAGCGACGAATCTTCATCCGATGAATCCTCAGAAGAAGATAATGATGAAAGAAAAGAGACGGCACACATGTGCTTCATGGCATCTACATCCTCCAAGGTAAGCTCGCATCATGATTCATCTAGCGACAATGAGTCATCGTCAAGCGATGATGAAGACTTGGATTATAGGGGAGCATATAAGGAGCTATGCAAAATGCATGAAAAGCTCATTAAAGAACATAGAAAACACTTAGAAATATCAAAAGAGATACTAAAGAAAAAGAAGAAGTCATTAAAGAAAATAGTCATCTTAAAGAAAAGAATGATCTTCTGCAAAAAGATATTTCACTAGTAAATGAAAAAGTTGAAAATCTAAATAATCTTCTCGTATCTGTCAAAGATAAATATGACGCTACGATGAAAATCATTGAGAATTTCAACAAAGGAAAAGGGAAGCTAGATAGTATAATAGATAATCAAAAAACTTCATCTAGCAAAACCAGACTCGGCTATGATTCACATCATACCAAGAAACGGGTTAAGCATACTAGGATGCACCATTCTAACGATAATGTCTTGAGCATCTGGGTACCAAAGAGATTATCTGATCAGCGAAAAAAAGGTACGCTACTAACTTTGTTCAACAAATTCATTTTAACAAAAATTATAAATATGTTGTTCATGAAGGAACTAAACCGTATTGGGTTTGGCTTCCTAAAGACTAACTCCTCGGACTCAAAACCAAAGAGTACCATAAAACGCTTATTTTTTTTCAGGTACTCTAAAAGGAGGAAAACAATGAAGAAATTTCAAGAAGTCAAAACGGCTGAATCAGAACAAAAGTTTTTTAAATTATTATATATATATATATATATATATTTAAATGTGTTGTAATGAGTTAATATGTGTATATGATTGTGTTTTATTCTTAAAATATTTTTTCAGAAAGCACACTCAACCTGGATCAAAATCTCCCCGGGATGAGAAAACGACTCAACCCAGAAGGGAGTCGACTACCTACAGGAGGGAGTCGACTACCCGTGCGAAAATTTCTGGGTTGCTCTTTTTTTGACTAACTCCTAATGTGTTCTATTGAGTGGATGGGTCAAGATCCGTTAAGACAACTTACCCAATAAGCCTAAAACTCATCCTAGCCATCCAAAACTTGATCTAAAGGCCCTCTCTTCTCCCCATCTCTTCATCCAAACAAACAAAACCCCAAGAAAACCCTAGAGGTAACCGACTACCCCCCTTTCTCCTCCTCATCTCTTGATTTCTCACCTTGGTGCTTGGACTTTTGGAGCTATTTTCTCATCCTCCTCCAAAATTACTCAAGGTAAAATTTTTCTTACTCCATGATCTTTTATTAATTCATCTCTCTTGGTTATCTAGTAGTGTAAAAATGTTGTTTTTTTTACTCTATCTAGATGCCTATCAAGGGGATTTTCTCCAAGAAGAGGAAAACTACTACAGAAGTTGATTCTGAAAAAGAAACTATCCTACCCCATCTTTTCAAATCAACTACCTATGAGCATTTTGTTAAGATCTCAAAGAAACCAATCTTGCATGAACGATTTGTCAAACTTAATGATGTTATCAATTATGGAATTGACAGTCTGTTAGATTTTCAAAACTTAGCAAACTTGTTCTCTTCTGAAAATGTGTACCTTTGTTATCCTAGGCTTGTTCATCTTTTCTATGCAAACATGGACTATGATCTTGTGAAAAGTCGTTTCATAACAAAAGTTCTTGATACTAAACTTGCTATAACTGTCAAATCCCTAGGAGAAGCCCTAGGAATCCCATACTCTGGTATGGTTCTTGACAAAATCGAAATGATTGATGAGAACATTCTAGAAAGAATGTATTTGCCCGGTAGACACTTTCAAACCAAACTTCCATGTAACAATCTTCGCTATCCGGCAAGGATCTTGGCTAATATATTGTCTTATAACATAACTCAAAAGTCTGGGAGCCATGCAATCCTATCTGAGAAACAAGCTAAGTGCATCTATGCCATCCTAGGTAACATTCGTATTAATTGGGCTAAAGTGATTATGGATTCCATCCTAGCCTCAGCTTCCTCTGATAGACCCTCCTCCACTCTTTCTCATGGGCACTATCTTACAATACTATTCATTAGCTACAACGTGCCACTGGATCATGAAACATCCATTCTAGAACCTGCTTGTGTCTTTGATGTACATGCTCTTGGGAGAATGAATCTCCATCATGACCTTGATGAAAATGTCCCTGAAGAACAAATTGCTGCCGAAGGAGGATCATCATCCTCAAGGCGAGGTAAGAAAGTTGTCATTTCATATTCAGAAGAAGAAGAAGAAGAAGAAGAAGAAGAAAAAGAAGAAGAAGAAGAAGAAGAAGAAGAAGTTCCGGCATACATTCTTGAACTTCAGGAAATGCTTCTGAAGAAGATTGGAAAATTGAAGATCTCACAAGAGAAAGGATTTGAAGATCTCAATCAAAAGGTGGACGACCTCAAGGAGATCATCGTGAAAAGCAACAAGATGACTGAGGAAACGCTTGTTATGATCCTTGAAGAGATCAAGGAACTGAAGAAGAACAGCGGTCATCCTTAGCTTCATGAACTTTGCTTCATAAACAATGGTTCTCTTTCAAAACAATGATTCTCTAAGAACTATGGCTTGTAATAACTTTTATCGTGTGATGCTACATATTATGAACCTATCTACTATGCAATACTTAGTTGTTCCTATGAACTAACATCTCCCTTGCAGGCACATGAAATTGAATTCCTCTCCTAATTATTTTATGTTCTGTAGAAATTATTTTTTTTGCTTTTGTTGATGACAAGGGGGAGAAAAATATATGAAATGCAAAAATGAAATTATATGAATTGTATTGCTAAACAGCTTCGATGCAGGGGGAGAACCGCATCAAAGCAGGGGGAGAAAGTATACTTAAATATTTTCATCTTTAACTTACTTCATTTTTTTCATTTGGGTGTCATCATCAAAAAGGGGGAGAGTGATGGAAATTGAAGTCCACCCCAAGTGATTTTGATGATGAGCACACCAAATGAAAGCTTATTGTACTAACTACACTACACTTAAGATGTGCAGAATTTGCGAAGCTCTACTCATACTCAAAGAAGCACACTTCAACGCTCAAAGACAAAGACGAACATGACTAAACTCAAGTGATGAAGCTCAAGCTCAAGCAGAACAAAAAGCACAAAGAGAAGCTCGCTTTCGCTTCACCAAATTGATCAAACTTCCAAAGACATGTTCCGAGTCCATAGTGAGTGTGTCGTGTCTTTTTAGGGTATTTGTTAAAGCCATATCAAATAGACAAAAAACACACACAAACAAACAATTTCGAAAATACTTTTAATTATCTTCAAAATATTTTCGAGAGCTTTTTCTAGTCACTCCATAATTTTCGTAGTGAAACTCCACGCACCCTGGAGTTAACTACTCGTCTGACTAGAAGAGCAGCAGGAAAAACTCCTCTGGGAGTCGACTACCAAAAGTAGGGAGTCGACTACCTGTCAGAGATCAAGAACTCCTGGAACTCTCTGGGAGTCGACTACCTATATGAGGGAGTCGACTACCAGCTGTAAATTTCAGACGTTTTTGAATTTGAATTTTGAAATCCTTTGAGCAATTTACTCCGTAATTTTTGGGACAAAAGTCAAACGAAATTTGAAATTCAAATCTCAGTTTTTCCCTATAAATAGAGCTAAATTCTTTGATGAAAAACACAACATTGAAAATCAATCTCTTGTGAAAACTCTCTTGAATTCAAAGCTCTCATTTTCTCTCTAGCCAATTTGATTTTATTTGATCTTGCAATATTCTTTTATAAATTCTTTTGAAGATCATACTCTTATTTTTATTGGCTAAAACATTTTCAAAATCCTTACTATTATTCTCTTTATTTTATTTAAAAGATTTTTGAAAAGATCTAGATCACAAAGAACTTCTCTCGTATCTTTGTGTGATCTAGACTATCATTCTATCAAGCCACTACACAAATTTGTCTAAACTTTGATTGGCTATAGAATCGGGTGTATAAACCAATCTCCATCATTTATTGTGGTGTATTGGATAAATTCTCATTGTGTTGATTGTTGGAACACTAGACAAGTCTAGTTGTTGCCAGTTGGAAAGTCCTCGGTTTGTGAGGCAAGGGTAAATCCTAGACAAGTCTAGGTATTGTGGTTGGAAATCCTGGTTGAGACTAGGTACTTGTATTTGCCAAGGCAGATAGTGGAAATCTCGTACCGGATTGGTCGGGGACTGGACGTACCCGGGTTGCGGGGAACCAGGATAAAAATCCTTTTTGTTTGCGATTGTTTTCTGTGATTTGTTATCTTTCTTGTACAAGCATTCCTTACTTATTAAATGTTCATCTGTGTAATTCATTGTTAACTTATTGTAAAGATTGTCTCTTTAATTTCCGCTGTGTATAAATCTATTTGTAAAGATCTATTTGTCAAAGTTATATTTATCTGATCTTAATCCAATCTCTTTCATATTCTTGTTAAGATTGTTTTGTTGATTAAGAACCAAGCGTAGATCAGTCTACTTGGTTTCTTAGGCAACATTAGAAGGAATTTATTTGTGTTAATACTGTTGAGCAAAAAAGTTTACTATATACACAACACTATTCAACCCCCCTTCTAGTGTTGTTTGCCATCCACAGGATCCAACAGAGGAGTGTCCTTCCATCACCGAAGAAGCTCCTTCACGGTTCCTGAAGGTGCTGTAATCTGAAGGTGGACGAACGGTCTTGTTGTCGTTGGCAGACATAGCTAGGTACTTGGCTCTGATACCAAGTGTAATGCCCTACGAAGCTACTGCACAAGTACTAGGGGATGAATAGTACTTTAAAATAATTAAGAAGATAATTCCTAATTATCTTGCAAACTCTACCAAAAATGCGGAAATGCGGAAATGTAAATAATGACAACACAGAAATGCAATCGCAAATAAACGATATTAACGGGTTCGGATCCACCCAAGTCTCCCCGACTTGTTCCCGGTGATCCTACGTCCCAAACACCCGGATCCCCTCCGGATACTTGAGTTAGAAACTTCAAACTCCAATTTGCACTATGAAATACTTGTAGAAACCTCTACAAGATCAAATCATACACAAATGAAATTGTGACTCCCACAACCCGGGATCACAAACAAACTCTCACAACCGAGAGTACAACTTGCAATATTCAAAGTAAATTGAAATAGAAATTCTTACCGACAAAATCCTATGCCTTGAGTATACTTACGAATTAGGGCAAAACGGATTTTTGGGGAAGATGAAAGGCACCAAACCCTAGCTCCAAGTAGATGACCAGCAATGGAGTCCTAGGTGGATGTTGGTGACCTTGGATCAAGCTCTTGGCTTGGAAGGCTCACAATCAATGAATCTCTCTTTTGAAATAAGAGTGAGAGTGAGATTCAAGAATGAAATGAATGAGCTTTGAATGAGATTAAATGCTTTCTCTTTGATCTCTAAACTTCAATAAATATCAGCCTTGAATGCTATGAATGCAGTCACCAAGTATATATAAGATAGAGGAAAGAGAGCAAAATTCGTGGCATTTAATGCTCCAACGGCTCTATTCTGAAGCAGACTAGTCGGTCAAAGAAGGATCACTGACCGACTAGTTCATCAACTAGTCGGTCGGTGAAACAACATGAACCGACTAAGAGGTGAACAGTGAATAGAGTAGTTCATGAAATATAGAACTAGTCGGTCTAAGAAGACTTGCCGACCGACTAGTTTCACAACTAGTCGGTCGGTGAGTGAACGTTGACCGACTAACAGAAGAAATCAAAGAAGCTGAGTTCAAGATGAATTAGTCGGTCTAAGAGAAAAAGCTGGCCGACTAGTTCATCAACTAGTCGGTCGACAATTTTACATAGACCGACTAACGATAAACAGTAACTTAGGCTGTACAGTAGAAGCTCAACTAGTCGGTCTAAGAAGGATCACTGACCGACTAGTTCATCAACTAGTCGGTCGGAGATACAACATAGACCGACTAACTGTAAACAGTAAAGAGCTTAGAATTGAGAAGGCATTCTAGTCGGTTCAAGAAGCTTTGCCGACCGACTAGATTGCCATCCAGTCGGTTGGTTCTTCTTCTTGAACCAACTAACATGCACAAGAAGTCGCGAATCGAAGCGCGAAGCTTCGGGAAAGTTTGTATGGACTTCTACTAAGATCCTAGCTCTAAGATATGAGCGTTATGAAGATTAAAACGTAAGACCTACTCAAGGCTTAACATTCTACGAAAAGAAGCTAGAAGACATTAAATAAACTTGACGAACCGTCTTCAAAAGCTTCAATCGAATATTCATGACTTCAATAATGGTCCATGAGCTTCAACGAATCTTTAGGCATATGATCACGCGCTTTGAGAAGTCTCGAGACGTTGCTTTTGATGTTCATAGAAGTTTGGTGACGATCTCCATAACTGCGCTCACAAAGAGTTAGTTCACGATATTTATGTTTGTTCATCATCCAAAACCAAATCCGGGGAGTCAATACTCAACACGCATCGTATTGGTCGAGCCACATCTGGTGTTCCCGCTTTTTTTCTCTGAAGAGCCCAATGTCCCTAAGGACTCAACTGGCTCGATCGAGCCACAATTCCCCCTCCTGGGGCTGACTGGCTCTATCGAGCCATAATGACCCCTCATGGGGCTGACACCAACTTCATCGTGGAACCACATTGAGCAAGTCCAAACAATGCTTGAACTTGACTCCCGATACAACCTTCGTTAGCATGTCCATCGGGTTGTCCTCTATTCCGATCTTCAGTAGGTTGATGTCGTCGCCTTCTTCTCCCACATAGTCTCTGACAAAGTAGAATCTCACATCGATATGCTTGGTGCGAGTATGGAAGACCTGATTCTTAGCCAAGTTTATGGCACTTTGACTATCATAATGGACATCATACTTCTTCTGGTAGACTCCTGGATCATCCAACAAGCCCATCAGCCATATCATCTCTTTCACTGCTTCAGTCAATGCCATATACGCTGCCTCCGTAGTAGATAGGGCCACTGTAGACTGAAGGATATTCTGCCAACAAATAGGAGCACCTGACAGGGTAAATACGGAGCCTGTCATCGATCGCCTACCATCCAAGTCGCATGTAAAGTCGAAATCAAAAAAACCAACAGCATGCAGACCATGAATGCCTTGGCTATAAGTCAAACCGACATCGATTGTGTCATCGATGTATCTCAGTATCCATTGTACTTCTTTCCAGTACTCCTTCCCTGGATTGTGCATGTACCTACTCACCATGCTGACCGCATGTGATATATCGGGTCGGGTACATACCATAGCGTACATCAAGGCCCCTACCGCATTTGCATACGGTATGCTCTCCATGAGACTCTTCTCTTCTTCGTTCTTCGGGAAATTCTCAGCACAGAGCTTGAAGTGAGGTTCGAGCAGGGTAGCTATGGACTTCATCTTCTCACAGCCAAATCTCTATATCACAGACTTCAACTTTCAACTCTGTAAGAGATGAATCTTACATCCACTTCAATCTCTTGTGATTTTCATCCCAAGAATCCTCCGTGCTTTGCCTCGATCCTTCATCTCAAACACATAACTAAGCTGAGACTTCAATCTCCAAATCTTTTCTTTATTCGATGAAGCCATTAGCATATCATCGACATAAAGCAAGAGATAGATGAAGGACCCATCATCCAACTTCCGATAGAACACGCAATGATCATAGGGGCAGCGAACATACCCTTGATCATCCGTCATAAAGCATTCGAAACGCTTATACCATTGTCTCGGTGACTGACGTGTCATTACATTCCACGTTTTATCTATATGATTACACGTTAAAATGATTGCTCAATTACACATTTCATACGCTTTTACGCTCATAATTGGAACTATTGTACTTTAAGATCGTTTGGTTGCATTTCAGGGAAAATCAAGTTATTTGGAGTATAATGGATGAGATAGTGCGTGCTTCGACACCGAAGCTCCTGAGGCGTCGCGTTCGGTGACTCAAAGCTGCTGGGGAGAAAGGAAGGGGCAAGAGAGAAGGGACGAAGAAGAGGATAATGAAGAAAGCATGGTTCTATAATACCATGACTTATGGATTCCAGGTCACTTGATTGAGCTATGATGCGACGCAGGAATCGAGCGATCCAAAGTGCTGAAAACAGGATAGCCATGCACTCTTTCCGAATATACTATCACCTGGGATATTTTAGTATTTTTCTGATATTTGTACAAGATATTATACTTCAATACAGTTCCAACGCCACCAAGAACATGCCAATCAGAGGTCGGATGAGCTCTGGGGATTTTCTGCAAGCTGATGCCGCAATGCTGAAATCTGTTTTCAGCAACCTATTCGACCAAGCAGGACCCTACTCGACCGAGCAGAGTGATGCAGTGCTGAAATTCGACTGAACATCAGCCTACTCGACCGAGCAGCTGCATACTTGACAGAGCAGGGTGCCTACTCGACCGAACAGACCCTACTCGGTCTGAGCAGGTAGTGCAACGTTTGGGCAATGATTCCAGATTTTCTGACGGCTCGATCGAGCAGCCACTTACTCGACCGAGCAGCTACCTACTCGATCCGAGCAGAATCTACTCGGACCGAGCAGATAGACCGACGTTTTGGGCGATGGATCTAGACTTCTGACGACTCGACCGAGCAGCCACCTACTCGACCGAGTCGCCATGGGCCCAGATTTTAAGTGGCGTCTGGATTTTGGGGACGATTTTGAGAGGGCTTCTGGGGGTTGTTTTGCGAGGGTCTTTAGAGAGGATTTGGGAGCTGCCAGGGAGGGACTTGTGTATACTTTTTGGAGATGGATTTTTTTAGATCTTTTTTAGACTTTTTTGGAGATGATCTTTTGGGGAGTTACGCTATGCCCTAGGCCCATCCCTTGTATCAAGATAAGTACTTTTGTCCTCTTTAATTCTATTGTTAATTTCTAGTGATTGTTTATTGTTTATCTCTCTTTGATGCATGCAATGAAGTTTTTCGTGTGTTCTATTATCTATTGCTATGCTTGAATAATCTTTTCTAGGGCTAAGGGATTAGCCCTAGGATTTTAGGATCTTGATGCAAAGATAGGATTTTTATGATGTGTTGGGTATAAAAGGGGTTCTACTTTGGTTGATCCAGTCGAATCCCGGGGAGAACTCGTTCTGAGATCATGCCCACGATCTGTGGAATTGATTAAATTAAGGAGTATCCTTAGGATTTAATTAGGGAATCAGTAGATCCAACCAAGGCTCGTGACCATGCCCGGCTTGTGCCTTGAGGGGATCTACCGACAAACTATATCACTACATTGACGACTACCGCCATTGCGTCAATGAGAGCCACCGAAGTACCTCGAAGCACTAACCCACGAGAGTGGTATGAGCTGATAGACCAATCCCATAAACCCAATGCAATGTAAGAGTCCTAGCCTAACGTCGACATCCGATGGTCCTAGTGGCAAGTCCTAAAGCCCTAATCTGTTATATTTTATTTCTTTCTTTCTTTGTGTGAAATCCCTTGCTTGCGACGTTGAGTGACACAACCTTCGCATCCATCACCATTACGACACTCCATACTCCACATCCACCAATAAACCCGCAAGTCTAACTCAACCTAGGAGTAGATAGGTAGTATAGCACCGCTTCCCCGTGTTCGATACCCGCTTGCCACTATACCGGTGCTTGCAGTAAACGACATCGTTTCGGAGTTAGTTCCGGGTCGATTAGCGACTGCTTCAGCCCGTAGAGCGACTTCTTCAGCCTACTGCAAGGCCGTCACTGCTCCAATAGCCATCGGACTGAGCCATATAGATCTCCTCCTCGAGCTCTCCATGCAAGAACGTTGTCATGACATCTAGTTGCACCAGTCCAAGGTCGAATTGAGCAACTAATGTCAACAGGATCCAAATTGAGTAATGCTTCACCACCAGAGAGACGACTTCATTGTAATTGATTCCTTTCCTCTGTGCATAGCCCTTCGCTACGAGGCGAGCATTATAGTGAACATCTCCTGCTTTGGCTCCTTCCTTTTTGGTGTAGACCCACTTACATCCAATTGACTTCTTGCCCTTCGAAATCTCTACGAGATCACATGTCTCATTCTTCCTCTGCGATTCCATCTCTTCGTACATTGCACTTCTCCACCGCTCCGATCTTCAGATTTCTCCACATCTCTGAAAGAAGTGGGGATGTCAATACTTACAGTGGGAAAAGCGAATGAGACCATTTCTGAGTATCTTGCAGGTCTTCTTATCTCACGCCTCGGTCTCGACACTGTAATGGAGTCCTTGGGCTGAGTCATACGTGGATCTGAGCTAACACCACTATCATAGCTTGAACTGTTGAAAGATATGTGTGACGTTGATGCAATTTATCTCTATGTATATATACAAACATCTTGTTTGAAATAACAGTAAGCTGTTTGGTGAGAATTTACCTAAGTAAATAATAATATAGTTTTTATTAGAACTTAGGTAAAGTCCTAAGACTTAATGCGAGGTCAACAAGTATCGAGATGAGATCTTGATCATGGAGAAGTGTTTTACCGTTTGTAGCATAAGTCTAAAATTATTCGTGGTCATAGATGTTTCAAGAAAAGGATATCGTCAAATCAGACAAACCATTAAGTCTTTGTCTTCACCATAGATTAGTGGCGATGATCTCATGGCCGTTTGACTTGGCAAAGTCGAAGACGAGACACATGTGCTCATTAGAGAATGAGTTCACTAAATGACCCAATGAGAATTATCATATGGTTAACATAAACTCATTTGTCAATGATAACTCTTAGTGATGATATAGAAGTTGGTCCTTAGACTTGATGTCATTGTACAAACCTGTACATGAATGGTGTCACTTAGATCTCTGACATATCTTCGAGGCAAGTCCTGTCGAAAGGTATTTAGTTGGGTGACACTTGAAGCGTATGAGGAGAGTAAGTGCCAAGAAAGAATTCGTCTCTCTAGTTTATGGGGAGTTAGGGTCGCTTGAGTTAGTTCGGTCCTTAGTGAAAAATTTGGCCAAAGTATGTTGAAAGAAGTCCAATATTAATAGACTAAAGACCGATGTAGACTAACCAATTTCAAGCTATTAGGGTCAATTGTTGACCATACCCTATTCTTGAGTAAGCGACATAGTTATGACGAATGGACTAAAACTACTGCATTCATCATGGATACGGTCAGGTTGGTCTCGATAATACTCATGTCAATGGGCTAACCAGATAATAATGATACCTAAACAGGGATGACACCTGCTGCTCGTGGTCACTGTTGTTTAGGGTTTTGAGCCCCACCTGTAGTAGGGTCAGGTTGTAGAGTCTTAAACAGAGTGGGACCTTCGTCAAGTAATATGTATGATTAGGGAAATATTGCATATGATGCATGTGAATTAATTATGTTGCAAATGTTTGTGATATAAGCTCTAGAATAATTAATGATATGGGATTTAAATATGTCGCAAAATTTTTGCCAGCATATTTTATAACAAAAGCATAGAACAAGCTCAATCAGGGGTCTAAGAATGTCCCAGACCCATTCTTTTTGGTCCAGGCCCGGTAGGACTAGAGAAAGTCCAAAAGAATAAAATCTAAAAACCCATCTCTTAAAATAGTTGTTCATTGCCCAGCGCATGCTCTGGGCAAAGCCCAGCATCCGTCATTGGGCCAAGCCCAGCACCGGTCGCTGGGCTTTGTGCCCGGCTACGCTTGGCAAACTCACAGCACAAAACACAATTGTGGCACTGACCCAGGCTAGCAGGTCGGGTGCCCGCACGAAGCGGGCACCCGACCCGGCCCCGCTTGCCAACGGGCATGCCCAAATCGATGTGCCAGATCCGCAGGTTGGCCCCGCGGGTGGTGCCCATAAAGAGTTTGTGAAACCCTGATTTTTTGGCGGCTGTGAATTTTTAGCATAGTGCAATTTTTGGTGAACTTTGAGGCAATGTTTGAGGGATCAAATGACCTCGGAATTAAGCATCGTTTGTTTCTAGGCATTCACTGTTCAGTGCTCTTCAATTTGAAATAAGATATTTCTATCGGAGTTCAACGGTGTGAGCGAAATAATTTGTTAAAGTTTTGTCTTCATAGAGAGCAAACTTGTAATTATTTTTTCACACAAATTATTTAGTCCAACATCGGTTATTTTGAGAGTAGGATGGGTCAGCTCCCTATATAAATAAGGGCTAACACTCCTCCTTGAAACTTGCACCAAGCTTCAGATCTGTATAGCTCTATCTAAACATGAGCAAGCCTGGATCCAAGCTTAAACATAATTCCATCTTTATTCCTTTTGCTTCCTTGCTCATATTCAGACTCTAGCAAAGCCACGAAAAAGTTCGGATCAGATCCGAAGTCTTGACGGAGGATCTTCGCGGGGTGAAACTTTCTGGAGTGCGTGGTTGGCTCGGCGACAAAGGGATTGCTCGCCTTGGGACGCAGTTCAGCTCGGGAGGAGCAGCTCAACCCTAACATGGGGCATTGGTTTGTGTGATTCTGTGCTTTGCTAACGTGCAAGGCAAAGGTTAGTAATTTATATTTATGCGTTTTAATTGTAGTTAATTTTTATAGATCTATCTTTAGGGGTTGGTCAGACCCACCCTGGGATAGTAGAGATTCTGGCTAGAGTTTGATTTCTTTATGGATTTACTTAAAATTGTTTTAAGTTGTTTTTCTGCTGCTTAATTTCCTTTCATTGTCTTCCTGACTAAGGCTAGACGTTGATTTTGAGCCCTAAGGACCTCACAAAACCCAACATGTACCATCAGCATCACCAACATCTATCTGGAGTACATCTTCTACAGCTTCTGGTGTGAGTCGGCCTGAGTCGATGACTGACCGATCTGGATCCTCAGACACCTTATCATAGACCTGCTTCAACTGTGTCTGTTTGATCTCCACCTTTGATTCATGCTCCTTCAGTAATGCCGACTTATCAAACGTTACATCTCTACTCACGATCACTTTCTTCTATGTCAGATACCATAGCCAGTATCCCTTGACACCATTACTAAAGCCCAAGAAGATGGTTTAATTGGCTCGGGCATCGAGTTTGTCTTCCTTCATGGCATAGTAGATCAGACAGCTCCAAACTCGCAATGATCCATAGTCAGAAAGTGGCTTTTCTGACCAGAACTCCAATGGAGGTCGTCCTCCCAATGCAGCAGACGGTAGTCGAGACCAAGTAAGTTGCGTACACCAGGGCCTCTGTCAAGAACTTCCTCGATAGGTCGGATGTTGACAACATACATCGGACCTTTTCCAGCAAAGTATAATTCATCCTCTCAGCTACACCATTCTGCTATGGCATACCACTTACAGTGAAATGCCTCTGAATCCCCTCTGATCTGCAGATCGAATAGATCTGACATATACTCTCCATCATTGTCACTTCGAAGACGCCTGACCTTCCGACATGTCTGAGTCTCAACTAGCTTCTTCCACTTAATGAAAGTTCTAAGAACTTTGTCTTTTGACTTCAGCAGAAACACCCAAACCATGCGTGAGAAATCGTCGATGAATAATACAAAGTAGTGTTTTCCTCCCAATGAGGCCCACCTGCTCGGCCCCTATATGTCGGTATGAACATAGTCAAGCGCTCCATTCATACTATGGATGGTCGTCCCAAATGAAGCACGTGTCTGCTTTTCAAACACACAATGTTCATGAAACACAATCTTCTTGGTCTTAGCACCCTTCTAACGATCTCCAACGATCACCTTCTGCAAAGCTTTCCTGCCCACATGACCTAGACGCATATGCCACAACAATGAGTCATCTCGATCGGCCTCATGGGTCAGAGATGCTGTGCCAGCTGTTGGAAACTCACAACTCCTCATATGGTTTAGATGATACAAACATATTATTTTTGTACTAACTTTATCTATGCAGATGTTATAGCACAATCAACTAAAGACAATCATCGAGTATACAAGTTGCAAGAAGCATCCACTACAAGACGAAGCTTATCGATAATATTTTGTATCTTGTATATGAGATGTAATCTTTATTTTTTCTCTTGCATTTACTTAGAATGTAACAGCCTTAATGACAATCTCTCTTAGTCGTTTAGGATTCGTCTTCAAATAATGATGTCAAAAATCCAATTAGTCGACCAACCCTTAGTGCTAGTCGACTAATTTCAATATTAAAATATTTTCATCCTAAAACTTTGTCAGACCTATTTTAGAGTCTCTAGAATCATTTTCCTCAAATTTCCTAACTTTCGATATTCTAGTCGACTAATAGACTTTGTTAGGTTACCAGTCTATTTTCAAATCAATTATTTTAAATGATTTAGCATTTAAATAATATATTTTGTTTCTGGAAGTTAGAACTACCATAAACGGCTAGTTCTTGTCAGTTTATATCCGTTTACAGAAGTTACTTTCCATTTTTCGGAAGTTACTTTGTAACGACCACTCTTCGGTCGTACGTATTTTAGTACGTATTTTGTTTCGTATGCGTTTGTTCGTACTTGTTTATTATTATTATTTTCCGTAGCTCTGACGCGTGACCGGACCCCGTAACCACGATCCTCTCGGAGGCGCGATCGCCTCGGTATCTTTGTTAAAATTTTTGGATGGCCGGGGGTTAAATTGCAATAATCTGATTATTATTATTATTAACTTTTTCTATATCTATAATTCAAATTTCAAATGTTAATAAAATCTAAAACAGTTTTAAAACAAAAAAATTTTTAAACACAACCGTTCTGAACACAACTTGGCTTTGAAACAAAACTTATAACTATTAATTATTTCATATCTTAACCTAATAACTAATATCTAATACTGTTAATTTCAAAAGAAATCAAATCTAAAACCTATCTTATTAAATCCTAACTCCCCTTTTTTCTCCAACGGGTACAACCTCTCATCCCCACGTCACCCCTCAATCCCCCCCATTATTACTCCCAACGTACTCTCTCTCTCTCTCTCTAACCCACTCTATAAAAGCCAGGCCTCTCTTCCTCCCATCAAAAAAAAGCAAAGAAACCTGCAGTCAAAGCTTTCTCCCCTCTCTAACTTTCGCCCGATGGCCAAGAACTCACCTCATACGCCCAGCCTTCTCGCCGCAGCCCTCCTCCACGCCGGCAGATCCCTCTCTCACCGTCGGCAAAATCCCAGGCCATTTTCAGCGCCCCTCTCCCCATCCAAACACCCCAAAACCCTAGGCCTCTCCTACCTCTCAACCGCACACCCCCAAGTACCCGAAACCCTAACCTCGTCTCCTCCCTCCCGGCGGCCACCACCCACTGCCGTCCGACCCCGCGCCAGCAACCCAGTCTGATTCTCTCTCCTCCTTCAAAAGCCCTACCCGAAACACTCAGGTAGCCAGCCCCTCTCACCTCCTCTTTCCGGTGACCCATGACTGCACCCTACCACGCGCATCTCCAGCCACCTCCCAACACCCCGCCAGGCCATCCCTCAGCCCCGACCGCCCAGCCACCTGTCGAACTCCACTACAGACCCCCCCGAGACCGTCGCCAGCTCATCTCCAATGCTTCAACAACCCGCCTGCAACCCCAGACCATCGACAGCGCCCTTCCCCGCTTGTTGCAGACTGTCGGTAGTCCCCCAGGTCCGCGCCACCCTGCCGCACAGATCCCCGAGGCTCATGTCGCTGTTTTAGGACGTACGCATCGTCTCTACCCCCTTCGCTGCGTCTCAACCTTTCTCTACATCACAGGTTAGTAGACTTATCCCTTACTATGTTATAACCCACACCCTAGGTTAGAAAACATAATAAAATCAAATCAGTAGACGTCGTAAGGATTATTCTTAACATTTAATACGTCGGGACGAACCTAATTCAGTTGTATGTTCAATCAAACCAGAAAACCGGACGAGCCATAATGTATTACTCGTCAAGAAGAACCCAACGACACCAAGTTCATCAAAATCAGGCAAGTGTGCGAATTGCTATGAATTTTCAAAGTTTGATGTTTAAACTGTCTTTTTCACTTAAAGCTGAATAACAAGAAATTGACCCATGAAATGACGTTCACAAAAATACCATGATGATCCATACTTAAAATATGACACATTGACATAAAATTTCGCATGTTAATGTTTCAAAAGTAAATAACAAAAATTAGTTGATTGCAGTATGTTTAATAAACAACCCATTTAATTTCGTTGTTTAAATTGTTTTAGGGTTTTGTAATTCATGATAAATGATGAAATTAATATGGTTATATGCTCCACATTTTATTTGTACACACGTCGTTGAATTGGACATTTGTGGAATACTTGAATTCACGAATTCATGCGCCTCAAAGGCGAAATCTTGAATTCGTGAACTCGTGCAGATCGTTAGGCTGGCTCGTGTTCTAGCACATTTTTGGGTGGGATTAGGGTTGATCGGCCAATGAGCATGTGTGTAGAGGCCCCCTTCAAGAGCACCACCTAGGCGGTGGGTGGCGTCAATCACGATTATACCCCCGGTGAGAAGGATCGACCTACTCGCCATGAATTAAAGGCGTGAACCCTAGGAGTGATAGAAAACACTGACACAGAACTTGAACTCATTATTATTATCTTAGTTGAACACTAGAATTGACATGTTAATAACATTTATAGAAATGCCATGTTCATTATTGCTCGTCTTTAAATTCTCTAGAAATGCCATGCTTAGAAGTAACTTACTTTTCCTTAAAATTGCCATGTTTATAACCTTGCTGCTGACACCTCGTAAAAACAGTAAATGCTTCATATTTTATTACTATTCGCACACCATGCTTTGGACCGTCTTACTTTTACTTGCCAGACTCTTGCTGACATACATTCGTGTTTTTGAAATGTATGTCAGATCACGAGCCAGAGTACCAGGAGGACTGATTTGAGACGCCTGACACAGAGAGCCAAGAGTTTGTTGTTGACTCGGAGTCGCTCCATGCGGATGACTAGAGATCGGTGTTATTGCCGCTTTTCTTTAGATTTGCTTTAGTACTTTATTTTAGGGTATGCTTTCCTTGTTGTAGTTCTTTGGCCATGCTGAGGCCTTATCAATTTATCTCGTGTATGAACATTTCTGGATGTGGCTTTTAATTATATGAATGTTCTGATTGTTCTGAATGCATGCAAGAATTCTACGTGGTTGTTATCACATACGCTTAATGAACTCAGGCTTCATCGCCCTAATTCATGCAGACCTTAGAACGTTCTCTCTTCTGTTGCTTTTGGGAAGCGGGGCATTACATACTTTCCTAAAGGACACATCAATAGCCAGAATCCTAGTCAGCAGTTCTAACTAGTCGACCAGTCTCTCTTATTAGTAAACTAATGGAAAAACTTGCCAGAATTTTTTCAAATTTTAGGCAGTTGTCCAACGTTCAAAACTACCTTTTGGACTATAAATAGATCCCCAGACCCCTGCCTAATACACGAAAATTCACTCTCTTTCTCTTTTCTTAAGTTTACTTTCTCTCTCTAGAAAGTGAGTAGTTTTCATATTTTCTTAGAGGAACCTCTGCAGAAATTCTTCCTCCATAGAAAGTCCAATCTTCAAGTGTTCTACAAGTTTCATCCATAACCTTGGAGATTCAATCATCTTCCCTGCGCAATAATTCCATCAATTATCAAGGCTATATGTGATATTGTTTCATACTCTTTCTTTACTTTATTTGAAGAATCTCTTGTTGAAGATATTATACAAGTTTGCAACACGTGGAGAGTTGGCATCTTTGTATGTTGATTATTTGCGGAGAGCAAGTGTTTTAGTGGATTCAAATCTCTACGGGGTAGAGGACTGGACGTATAATCACAAGGATCCGAACCAGGATAAATCTCTGTGTTTGTGTTTGGAATATTCTGGATTGTGTTCATTTATTTCCGCATTCTTATTGCAATTTTTTATTAACTTTTAATTTTGCAATTTCGTCGTGATTTACACTATTCACCCCCCTCTAGTGTATTTGGTGTGCCAGGAGATCCAACACCAGTTATGACCAAACCATCCAAGTAGTAGAGGTTGCCTCGTCGCTTTCCCTTCATCATGATTATTGCTCCTCGGGTCACCTTCAGAGCTCCATTCTCCATAGTCACTCAATAAACCTTGGCATCGAGTAAGCTGAGAGATATGAGGTTATGCTTTAGGTCAAGAACGAAGCGTACATCATCTATTTCTCGTGTAACACCGTCGTCTATCTTCATCCAAACTGTACCGATGCCTGCCGTGCTGCAAGCTCTGTCATCACCCAACAAGATGGTACTCCTGCCCCCTTCTCAGAAAGACGTAAAGTACTTTCGATGTGGCGTCATATGGAACTAGCACCTAGAGTTGAGCACCCAACCATCTGACATCATGCCCTCAGAAGCACCGAACAGAACCTACTTCTTGACCTTAACGCCCTTCGCGACGTTGCCTGATGCGTCGTTCTTCTTCTTCATCTTTGGACAGTCTCTGACCCAATGTCCTCTTTCTCTGCAAAGAGCACATTGGTCCTTCGCTAAGTCCTTGCACTGAGGGCATTTGCTCTTGTCCCTGGACTTGTATCTAAAATACCCCTTCCGAGCTCCACCTTCTCGCTACTACAACCTCTCACAACCGTAAGAGCATCGTTCGCTCGGCCTCCGGTGTCCACATCGTTCTTCCTGAACTCTTTGCTGGACAGAGCGTTGGACACATCTTCAAATGTGATCGATTCCTTACCATAGGTAAGAACCAACATCAAGTACGCATACTTAATGGGCAGAGAGTTGAGGAGAATCATCACCTTGTCTTCATCGTCGACCTTCACGTCGACGTTGCTTAGGTCGGTCAGAAGATTATTGTAGTAGTCGAGATGTTCCTCGATAGAAACACCCTCGGCCAACTTTAAACTGAAAAGCTTCTACTTCAAGTGTAGTGGGTTCTAGATGTTCTTCTTCATGTACTTCTCGTCGAGTTCCTTTCAGAACTTGCTTGTACTTGTCTCCTCTATGTATGGGTATTTCTTCTCTTTCGACCGATACAGTCAGATTGTCCCACAATCATTATGATTCAGAGTTCTCCACTCCAAATCAGACATGCCTGTCAGCTTCTCGTCCAATGCTATGTCTTGACCAAGTTGGTTCAAGACATCCAAGACTTCGCATCTTCACATACTGAAGTTGATCTTTCCATCAAACTTCTTAATTTCAAACTTTGCATTGGACACAATAATCCGCAACGCTGGAGCATGGGACCCAAAAGTCGACATCTTTGAGGAATCGTCATCGTCACTGTTACTCATCTTTGCCTCATACGTTGATCTTTGATACCGTAAAGCTCTTATACCAATTGTTGTGCCCACACCGGAATACTAGATTGTTGAAGACCGTGACAAGGACGAGCAACACGATACAATTGAGAAGCGCTAAGAGAGATAGCAACTTTAGGCTGTCGGTCGGCTAATGGAAGACCAATGAGCTTTATTACGAAAGGAAAGAATAAATATAAATCTACTCTCTTCGCGAACGAAGAAGAGGCACACAATACTCTCTACAAAAGCTCACAAACAATCCATCAAAGTTGGCTTTCACAAATGACAGCTCAAACTCTTTTTGTGCTCCACATGATAGTTCACCAAAACCCTTCTCTAAAACTACATATATATACCCCTAGGGTACAATAGGTGCCATTATTGAGAAGAAATTCCCAAGAGATACAAATCCTGTCCGTTAAGGAATTCATATCCTATCACAACTCTACGCAATTAATGCGCCACACCCTAGTAGGCGTGCGCCGCATACTAGTGGGCCCCCTCCGCAAGACCAAGCTTCCTCCTGAAGACCAAACTATCGAAGTGCCGGACCATGTGTCCGAGCTATCCGTAGCTCGAACCGTAGAGCTGTCGATCCAATGAGCCGCCGATCATCCGAACATCCGAACATGGACTTCAACCGAGCAGAAACGACTTAGGGTCAATGCAATGTAGAAGTCTAATAGCTCGGCATCCTCGTATCTGACTTGTGCAGAGTCAAAGAGGTCGGATCCAAAGACAGCCGAGTTATCTCTGCACAAGATAGCTCAGCTTGCCGACCAATATTCCTTCAGCGCCTCAATCGAGCCAACTTCCACACACACACACACACACACACACACACACACACACACACACACAATTTCCACACTAGCATTTAAATATAACTATTGTGTCATAGGTTAATGAAGCTGTTTTTTTTTTTGAAACAAAAACCAAATTTCATTAAAATTATTAAGTCAAAAGAGTTTTTCAAGAATACTATTTTGCCCATTTACAACTACAGGATATGGATGGATATAAGTATCATAGTAAATTATTCAAAGAGACTATGGTCCTCTTGTCCCAAACTTAAAGTGTGCCGTAATTAAAATTTTGATAATTCTTTCAGTACTCTTGTAATATTCCACAGCTGATCGATCACCAGTCATGTGACGTGGCCCCAAAAAAGAAGAACTACATTGCATTGACACACCAATAAAACCCTGATCAATTGCGTCATTAGAAAGGCTGCAAGAGCCTTTAAGGTAAGCATGATCTGCTTTAAGAAGGGAAAACTATCGAAAATATGTACAAACATAAGCTTGAAAATCTACTCTCACATTATATTTGGTAACCACGCACTTAACCAGAAAGTATTTTATATGATGGATGCTGTACAACACAATGTGCAATGTACTCTTACTTGTGCAATATTGCATGCGATGCATGCTTACCATCTTCTCACTGAAACAAGAAACCCTAGCTGGAAACTTCATCGATTCAATCTATCAGGGCCATTTTGCTTTAAATCCTACCAACTTGAAAGATCAGATGGAATGAAAATATGAAGCGCACCATTAATGCTAGCATATTACACATCTCTAAAACCATCACGAAAGTAAGTTACATTCTTCATGTCCTTGAGATATAATGAAAGCTTCGTCCACACCCCAATTTCTGTAAATAATACTATAACATGAAAAAACGTAGACTTAATTTAACACCACCCCAAAATAAATCAAGAAACAAAGTTCCCTACCTAAAATTACTCCATTTGCCTCGCCTCGTGATGATGCTGAGATGCATGAAGAACGGCAGTCTTAGAAGAAAATTATGCTTACAAAAGACGCCCCGCGGATGAAGAATTAAACCCAGGAAGATTCGTCATCCATCCGCCGCCATTGCCTCCGGCGCTGCTGCCACCAACGCCACCGCCAGCAGCACTGCTCCCTTCACCTCCACCATTGCTGCTCCCCCCAGCAGCCCAGAACTGGTCGTTTCTTGGGCTTATCCCGAGATACTGCCTCGCAAAGTTAAGCCCTCTCGCGTTGTTATCCTCCATCTTCACCGAGGCCATCTGCGATATCAGCTCCGACCCCGTCGGCGCCCCTCCGCCACTGCCGCCAGCCTGGCCGTCCAAGGGATAAATTCCAGGCGAGGGGGCGGCCGGCAGCTGGGACTCTAGCCCTCCAAAAAAGGGGAACTGCTGGATTTGGTTCAGCCTCCATTGGTCAAATCCAATACTAGTAGCATGTTGATGATGATCAATAGCAGCTTCAGCATCCATGGACTGCATCCCTGAAAACCCTAGCCCTGTGTTTGGCACACCCCCGTAATCCATCATGGCATGATGCAGTGATGTCATGAACGGCAGCTGCGGCTGTGGTGGGCCCTGCAGGGCGGACGAAGTGGCGGCAGACGGCGGCGGGCCGGCGCGGTTTTCAGTGCCGGGGGCGGCGTGGGCTGAGGATGGGGTCTTTGATGACGCGGATGACTTGCTGGAGCTGCGCTTGTTGCGTCGGCAGCCGCCGCCGACGGGGACGTTGCGGAGGGCCCCGCCGCGGGTCCAGTAGCGGCGGCAGGCCTTGCAGAAGTGGCGGGGCTGGGAGAGGGAGTAATTGTTGAAGTAGCAGAACTTGGTGTTGGTCGAGTCGCACCGGGGGCACTTCAGGGCCTGCTCCGGCTGTGGGATCTTGGCCAGCCGGGCCCGGTCCGCCATCGAGTTGGGCCGTATCGCCCCATCTGGCCGAGCCGAGGCTGCGGCCTGCACGGTTTGCTGCTGCTGCTCCTCACTGCTCTGCTGCTGCTGCTGGACTAGTTGTTGCTGCTGGCAAAAGAAAAAGACAATAGTGTGAAAAAAAACGGGAATGAGAGAAAAGGGGTTAGTGATTTAGTATATTCATTGAAGAAGGGAGAATATTTTGCTTTAAATTCTTCTTTATTTTTTTTTTGGGTTGCTTTTTTTGATGATGAAGATAAAGGTAGGGTTAATTTTCATTAGCTCACCTGGTTCCAGCTGGTGGGGGGATCAAGATAGAGATGAACTGAAGGGAAAACCATGGTTGATTGGTTGCCTCTTTAATTTTAAGAGAGGAAATAAAGCTCTTTAATTGTTCTTTTTTTTCCCTCTCTCTTTTCTCTTTCCAAATTCTCTCTTTAGAATTTGGAACTGGGTTTTTCTTTTTTGGCAAAAAGCTTGATGGGGTTTGGGGCAGAGATGGTGGAGGAGAGAATCACATCTATACACAAGCAGGAGGGGTGACTCAATGGCAAAGAGAGGATTGAATCAAGAAAGCAGAGAGAGGGGGAGGTGGAGGAAAAGGGGTACGGGATATGTATGTCTTTTGGTCTCTCCCTCTCCCTCTCCCTCTCCCTCTCTGTGTGTAGTTTCTGGAGAGTATCAGCTTTGTGTGTGTGTGTGTGAGAGAGGAGATTTCTTTTCCTTAGCCTTGAAGCTTCTTCTCTTGAATACAAATGCTTGTTGATGCTTTTGGGTGCTGGGAGAGGCTTAGTGGCTGCTTATCTATGAAAAGTTAAGATATTAAATAGGTTGCATAATTAAAATAAATTTTAATTTAAAAAGGAAAAGGAGAGAATGAGTGAGAGTGAGAGTGATGTGACTACAACCTAGCTTTTTAATAGCACACATTGTTGTTAATTTGAAGTTTCAGCTATCGTGATGGTCTCTTATTTGTTAAAGCAATAAGAAAGTAGAGTGCAATAACTAACATGTTTCATTTTACTCCTTTCAATACACTGCATCTTTTTGTTTCACCCAATGATAGATCGATATGTCAGCTATAACTAAAGATAAAATACCAAGTTTCTACCTTATACAGATAGAAACATCCCATAAAAAAATTTAGGATAAATTTGACTAAACATCGTTGTTTATTATTGGACCTAGTTTAACACTCTGTTTACTAATCTGAGATAAATAAGATCCAAGTGATCGCTAGTTGGGCTCATATTAATAGAAAGACAAACATAACCATGATTAAGGTAAAATAATTTTACATTATGTCTTTAACTAGAATCACTGATAATACAATTGTTTAGTCACCCAGAAAAAATGTATAATATACATGCATACATTACAGGAAAAGGATTGGATTTGCTGATGAAGTGAAGTCTCTCTTGCTCTCATGCATGTAGTGGAAGTAAATAAGATGATGAAATATATTTTTTTGAAAATTTCAAAAAAACATATTGTTGGCATTTCTTTATTTTTTTGGAATTTAATGTGTTCAAACATTCTTTCAAAATTCCAAGGAAGAATGTTTTAAAAGAAGTAGTCATAAAAATTAATTAATGAAATCACTGTGGAGCCCAATTTATACAAAAAGCATAATCTCGAACACATGGAAAACCCCGACACCCAAAAGAGTGAAAATTTTCATAATTGGGGATCATATCAAACATCTCAAAAGGAGATGTGTTTTGAAGAACAAAAGGATGGCAGCCGATTAATGATGTAAATAGCTATGCTAAAAGCATCAACCCATACAGATGAGGATGAATAAGAGTGAAAAAGCATAACTAACCCGGTTTCTGTAATATGCCGGTGTTTACGCTCTGCTCGCCCATTTTGTGCGGTGTATATGGGCAAGATATGCGATGATGAATGCCATGAGAGCGCAGATGACCCTTAAGCCGATTGTTGGTGGATTTAGTTCCGCCATCACTTTGGAAAATTTTAATTCTGCATGATAGTTGATTTTCCACAAATTTTTGAAAATTCACAAACACATCAAAGAAATCTGACTTTCGGCGAAAGGGGTACATCCATGAGAATCGAGAATAATCATCAACAAATATTGCATAATACATAAAACCTTCAGTAGAGGCAACTGGAGTAAGACCCCACAAATCACAATGAAGTAAAGCTAACGGGTGCGTCGCACGCTTATCATTAATAGAAAAAGGGAAACGTTTACTCTTTGCAAAATGACAAGATGAGCATAGTGTAGGGCTTGGGAGAAGTGACGTTGCAAACAAGCATCCTTGTTTATGCAAATTAGAAATAATAGAAGGCGATACATGCCCTAAACGAGAATGCCATAAATGAAATGAAGCATATAGCCGTTTATTCCGAATGGCGGCCAAGAAGGTTGAGTGCCCCTGCTCCAAAACATAAATTCATCTATGACGACGACATGTTTCTAGATGAGTTTCTGTTGCACGATTCTGAATAGTGAATGAGTTATTAGTAAATAAGACATTCACATGATAATCATTTGTCAATTTGCGGATGAAGAGTAAATTCTTGGTGACATGCGGAACGACCAAAACATCCATCAACTATCATCAAAAATTGAGCAAGACCCAATATGAGAAATAGGTAAAGATGCACCATTTGCAATGACTACACGTTCATTATCAGAATATGGAGCAACAGAGTCCAAAGCAGCTAAATCCCCGATCATATGTGCCAAGGCACCAGTGTCGAGTTACCAATCCCGAGTATCCTGCAGTATGACCCTCTGCAGTATGACCCTCAAGTTTAGAAGAGTTTCCATCATTATTACGATTATAGTGGCGATGACATCTATCTGCAGTATGACCCTCAAGTTTGCAAATTTGACATTTATACGGATATTGACGTTGGCCACGGCCACGTCAAGAGATGTTTCGATTTTCATCGTGTCCTCGGTGAGAAAGGGCATAGTTGCACGGGCATTGTTGGTGGTGCTACATGTCAAAAGCAGCTGGAGGAGGAGCGTTGTGTCAAGTGATTGCTGGAATACTTCAAAGCTTTCGGCTTTGGATATTAGATCTCGGAAGAGTGGGATTGGAATGAGCGACGTTTGCGCTGCTGAAAAACTTGAGAACACCGGACCAAGACCTCGAAGAAACCAATGAGATTGGTTCGTCTCATCAATAGGTTGACCGATTGCAGCAAGTTGGTCGCAAAGATTTTTGAACGAGCGACCATATTCGGTGACTGATCGCGGGCCTTTCTTCATCGACTGGAGATCATCTTTGAGGCGAATCTCCCGAGACTTAGAGCTTTGGCAGAATGCCGATTCAAGGGCTAACCATACTCCGCGAGAGGTGTTGCAACCGACGACCTCCGTCATGGCTTCTTTCGTCAATGAGGAAAGGAGAAGGCTGAGAAGGCGCTGATCCTGAAGATGCCATTTTGTATAGTCTGGATTTGTGATGGTGGTGTTGTTTTTCGCCGGCAATTTGTGGTGGTGGTGAAGGATTCAAGCCGTCAATGAATCCGAATAGGTTTTGACTACTGAGAAGGGGTTTGAGTTGGCTTGTCCATAAGAGATAGTTGGAGGAGGAAAGCTTGATAGTAAGCATATGGATCAGAGTGGAGAAGGGGAGGGTTGCGTCGGTAATCAACGCGAAGGAGGAGGAAGAGTTGGCCATTGGGTTTAGGATCGATTAATTAGGCTCCAATACCTTGTAAATATCACCCAATGCATTTGGTGATTTGTTTCTATTCAAATATATAGACAAAAGTTTCCAAGGAAGGAAATAATAAAAATTTACATAATCTTAACTTATGGTAACTAATTATGTACATGTCAAACCTTCCATAACAACTTGTCTACAATCAAGGAGGACGATTTGAGAATTCGAATGTGTCAAACCTTCCATAACAACTTGTCTACAATCAAGGATGAAGATTTGAGAATTCGAAAATGTCAAACTTTCCATAATAACTTGTCTACAATCAAGAAGGAAGATCTTGAGAATCTTACTTTGTCAAAACTTCATTAACACAAAGCCATGAAACTCACCATTGTTTAAACTTGATGTTTTGCAAGATGCCCCTTTGAAAGGCATATAATATATATCAATTATGGAATGTTGGATAATATTAATGTGAATTTTCAATTAATGTTTTTTTGTTGTGAACGGTTATTTAACCGTAGTTGGGTGAGATTCTGGGCTATCCTAGAGATAGGCCCATATCATTGTAAGCCTATATTTGTATTCTCCCAATTGCCTATAAATAAAGAGCTGGGGGCTTCTCCCCAGTAGTTGATTCATAACACGTTATCAGCACGAGCCTCTAAATTTTCTTTTTTCCACAAAATTTTTTCCGTTCGTTACGAAGGCGAAGGCGAGAGATCCATGAGCGCGGTGCAAGGCTTCCTCAATCGAGCGTCGTCATCCGCGTAGGGCTTCGAGCAAACGTCTCTATATCCGGAGGACGGATATAGAGGTAAAAACTCTAAAAACAATGTTTTTAATCATACGTATGATTGCCCCTCCCCTAGATCTCGCAAGATCGTCATGGGGATTCATCGTCGCCTTGAAAACGACGGATTTTTCATCCCAAAAATCAATTTTTTTAGGGTTTTTGGATTTCTTTTTGCCAAAACCCTAAATCAACCCCGCCGGCGGCCTCGCCCCCCCCCCAACCCCCCCCCCCCCCCCCCCCTCGCCGCCACGCCGTCCCCCCCACAGGGGGGCAGCAGCCGTCGCGCCTCCCTGCAGGGGGGCGGCGGCGGCCCTCTCTACCGCCGCCCTCCCCTGCAGGGGCGCGGCCGTCGCCGCTCCCCCCTGCAGGGGGGGCGGCCCCCGCGAGGCCGCGCCCCCCCTGCAGGGGGGGCGGCGGCCGCTGCCGCTCCCCCCTGCAGGGGGGGGCGGCCCCCGCGAGGCCGCGCCCCCCCTGCAGGGGGGGCGGCGGCCGCTGCCGCTCCCCCCTGCAGGGGGGGGCGGCCCCTGATGCCGCGCCCCCCCTGCAGGGGGGGCGGCGGCCCCCGATGCCGCGCCCTAGGGGTGGGCATCTGAATATTCGGATCGGATTATGCCTCAATCCACCATCTGATCCGATTGAATCGGATAATGAAAAATCTGATCCGCATCACTAATAAAAAAAAGTTAATCTGAAAATTCGGATGATTAGAATTTCGGATCGGATACGAATCGGATTGGATTAATATTAGCTTTATTGAAATTTTAAAGTTATTGATGCCACAATTTATAACTCGTTTCATTAGATTCTGAAAGTTTAACTTTTAAACGCTGAAGTCAATTCCAATGTCGAAACGAAATATCCTTTTAAAATACAAATTGCTAGAATAACATAAAGAAGCTATTTCTGTTTGCAATATCTGCATACTAGTTTGGAATCAACTTTAAGGAGGATGAGCTTGACAACCAAGAGCTCTCCTTCAAGGAGGATGCAATTGAGTCTGTTAGTCTTCTTAACCAATAGCCATGAATGCATTGATTCAGTGGCTTTTAGGTAGTAGTGAAAAACAATCGGATCGGATTGAGAATCGGATATTCGGATGAACTTAGACAATAACACAATCCCCTCGAAACCTAATCGGATCGGATCACATTCTGTCGGATGAAAACTAAAATCTGAATCCGAATCAGTTTCAAACGGATCGGTCGGATCTGCTTATTAATAACAAGTCACTTTCATCGGATCGGATATCCGATCTATCTTTTCGGATCGGATCGGGTGGATTCAATCGTTTAATCGGATCTTTGTCCACCCCCTACCCCCCCCCCCCCTGCAGGGGGGGCAGCGGCCCCTACCGCTCCCCCTGCAAGGGGGGCGGCGGCCCCGCGGCCGCGCCCCACCTGCAGGGGGGGGGCAGCCCCCCCCCCCCCCCCCCCCCCCCCCCCCCGCTGGGGGACGGCGGCGGCGGCGGCGGCCCCCCCTGCAAAACCCTAATAAGAAAAAAAACACAGATCTGTGGGCCTGAAGCCCACATAAGATCTGTGGGCTTCAGGCCCACAAATTTCAAAAAAAAAACAGATCTGTGGGCCTGAAGCCCACAGCAGATCTGTGGGCTTCAGGCCCACAGATTTCCAAAAAAAGGCCTATGCGCCTGAAGCCCATAGGTCGACTGCGGGTTTCAGGCCCGCAGGCTGGTTTATCGGGAAAAATAATAATAATTTGGGGGAGGCAAAGGGCTATAAACTCGCCTCAAAAGGCAACTGATTAGCCTAAAAATTAATTTAAAATGGGGATTCAAAGGCAAAATATTCGTGAAAAATCACGGTAAATTACGGGACAAATATCGGGCAGACAAGGGCGTTTTGGAGATCTTTTGGGGGCTTTTGGGATGATGAGGGAACATTTTTCCTCATACAAAAGAAAATGTTAATTTTGGGCTCTTATTCAATTTTATTGATTAAACCCATTCATTTCAACCCTTACATCGTAATGATTTTTCTGTAAAAATCATCTTTAGATGCTTTACATCACTAGGTTTATTCTGTGAATATTATATGCGTTGGTTGTGTATTGTATTTAAAACTTAATAATTAGGAAGATCCTGCGACCGCTCTGCCGTTAGTAACCTAACCTAACGGTGCATGACGTTGCCCAGTGGTCCAATAATTATTAAGTGATTAAATTATTTATCCATCTCTGCGAATATTAAATGCATGTGATGAAAATGTCTGATGAAAATGTTGATGAGCACAATATTTCTGCATGAATTGCTAAATGTGGTTTTTGGATCGGCCGTTTAGTCCCACAGTTTATTTCCCGCACTTTTCTTTTATTTTTGAGAGAAATTGTAGTGAGAAATCTATGTAAATGTCAAAGAAAGAAGACCAACGTCCATGAAGACGGAGGCCACGCTTGAAGATGGAGATATCATATGGGACCCACGGGGTTTCCAAAGTTGTATTTTCATTTTTAAAGCTGCAAATTTGTATAATTTGGACTGTGGACTTTTGGACTCTTTCTTGTGGGACTGGCCGATCCACACATTTAGTTTTTCGTTAAATATTGCCTCCGCATGAAAATGTTTTCTCTGATTAATTATTAATGCATGCATGTTTGTGCTCTGCTAGATAAATGGCTAATATTGCAAGCATTGATTTCGAAGTACTGGAAGCATCAGGTAGAAACTATCTAAGCTGGCAGCTAGATGTAAAGTTTCACCTGCGGGCAAAGTCCCGCATCGCTGCTGTGACTGAAAAAGAAAATGTTAGCGATATAGATAAGGCGCAAGCCATCATCTATATTCTCCGCCATGTGAACAAGACCTTAAAGGCTGAATACCTTACGGTCGAAGATCCATTTGAGCTATGGACTGCCCTTGAGGATAGGTATAAACATCAGAAAGATGTTATACTCCCAAGGGCACGATACGAGTGGGAGAACCTGAGACTGCAGGACTTTAAGTCCATTGATGAGTACAACTCAGCACTTTTAGCATCACCTCACGCCTGAAGTTGTGTGGTTAGAAAGTCTCAGAAAATCGCATACTGGAAAAGACGTATACGTCCTTCCATGAAAAAGATGTGATACTCATGCAGCAATACCATGAACGCAAGTTCATCAAGTATTCTGAGCTGCTGTCATGTTTACTCATGGTCGAGCAAAACAGAGAGCTTCTTCTCGCCACTCACAATATGAGCCCCCGGCACTGCCCCCCTACCAGAAGCTCATTATTCCTCTTCCTTCAAAAAGAATAGAGATAATAAAAGAAAAGAAAGACCACAGAAGGGGGGGGGGGTCAACAGAAAAATGCCAAGGGAAATTTACAGCAGCAGCAAAATAATGAAAGTAAGCGGAAGTTCACGTGGCACAGAAATGACAAAAATTATGCACCCCCACCCAAGAGGGAATGGGAAGACCAGTGCCATAATTGTGGCATAAAAGGCCACTGGTCCAGAGTGTGCCGAACTCCGCAACATCTCCAGGATTTGTATAAAGAGAAAAAGAAAAAGAAAGCTGAAACAAACCTGATAACCTCTGATGCTCCAGTTAAGTTTTCAGCTAACAACTTCGAAAATGATGACATGCTTGATTAGCCTTTACTTTTATCTTAGCAAATTGTTTAGAACATTTCATGTTATGAGAGCTTTTATATTACGCAATCTGTTTTGAATGAAAATTTTTAGACAATAAATGAATCTGTCTATCTGAATATACAAGTGCCTATACGTTTCATCTTTTGAAACTGCTCTCATAAATAATTAGTACACAATAAACACGTACGATTTTTTCAATACAAAGCCCAATATCAGGGCCACATTGAAGATCCAGGGAATGCAACACTGTTGCCCCCAAACATCACAAAAATAGAGGATGCACTAACCCCTCCGAATTCCAAAACGAAACTTTCTAAGTTTCAAGGACATCCGTTTCAATGGATTCCATTTGGAAACAGCAAATGTAAATGAATAAAAAAATTACCGTATGCAACGTCTCAAGATAAATGAGTAAAATCCATACTTGAACGTTTTGAGAGCCTTAGAGACCTCTACCATACGAAGATTCGGAGAAAGGAGGCGGATTTAAACGGAACACCTGAAGTGCCCGACATCAGCCTAGTTTTTACTCTGGCATGATGGACTTGGCCACCCTGGATTTGTGATGATGCACTGCATCTCATCCCATGGGTATGACTTGAAGAACCAAAAGATTCTTCAGAAGGGAGAATTCCCTCGCATCCCTTGCTATAAGGAAAAAATTAATTGCAAGGCCATCTCCACAAAAAGTCGAAAAAGAATCTCCACGCTTCCTCAAAAAGAATACAAGGAGAAAGATGTGGATAAAATCCGCCACCCCTAGTGGGCTATTTCGGTACTTTATTGTACTGATAAATGCATCCTCAGTATATTCGTACATGTGCCGACTACAGACCCGCAACTTAGCTTTTCCAAAGCTATTGGCACAAAAATAAAAATGTTGCGAGCACATTTCCCAGACAATAAAATACAGAAAATAAGTCTGGTTAATGTTGGGAAATATACCTCCCAGTCATTTCAAGAGTACTGCCAAGCAACGGGAATAGAAAATGAACATACAAGTGCCGCATGTTCATACCCAAAATGGGTCGGCAGAGTCACTGAAAAGTAGACTCCAATGGATTGAACGTACATTAAATCCCGATTGCAAATGGATGCATGGGGACATGCAAATTCTGCATGCTGCATCGTAAATGAAAATAAGACCCTCTGGAGGTCAGAGTCTCCAATGCAACTTGCATATGGAATGCCACCGAACATTTCTCTTCGGAGAATTTTCGGTCCGCAGCTTAAATCCCCATCGCACCAATACAGAGGACAAAAATATGTCCTCAACGTCGCCTAGGTATCTATGAAGGGTTTGACTCACCCTCAATTATAAGACACCTAGAACCCCAAACGGGGGACGTAATTAAGGCACACCTTGAAGACTATGATCTCGATGAGACGAGTTTCCCAAAAATAGGCCCAGATACTGGAAAATCTAGCGCGAAGCAAATTACAACGTGGGATACAAAAAGTTTAACCCACTATGATCCGGTAACAATACAATGTGTAGAAGAGATCCCGAAGATCCCATACATACAGAACACTGTTCACCTATTACCAGAATCATTTATTGACAACCGGAAGATTGCCAAATCACACATCCCTGCTGCAAAAACTCCAGCTAGGATTGACATCCCCGAGAATGGATGCAATCCACCAGCAGCAGAAGTGGCTGATCCTTAACAGAAAATAGGCAGACCACCAGGCTCCAAGGACAGAAACTCCTGGAGACCTTGAGACAATACTACCACAGGACAATGAGCTCATGTCCACACCCTCACCCTTCCCGGAATCCACTGCAGAGGAATTGCCGGGAAAAAGTGAAATTAAATAAATGTTGTACGTACTATGGAGGTGTTGGACAGATAGAACATAAATTGTCGACAAATGTATTCACGTAACATATTGCCATATACATCGCAAAAGCGATGATGTTTGTAAATTATCGTTCCACACTCCGTTGCTAGAAGGCAAACGTAGAGATTGGCCAAAATGTGGAACGTGGCAATAAAAGATGAGCTGGACTCACTTATGAAACGTGAAATGTTCGGACCTGAAGTCCTGACACCAAAAAGGTGTCAAACCTGTGGATAAAACAAAGTATTGCACACATAAGAAAAATAAATACAAAATCGTATGCTATATGGTACAACCTATAGCCCAAGGAAAATTTCGCTGAAACTAGGGATCGAACAAATTCAAATGAGCATGTCTCATAAATGATGCATCAATCTCCCTAAGTTATCAAAAGCGAATACCTTACGATTTGGCGTAGGAAAATTATGGATACGCTGTTATTGGATGTTGTGACAGCATACCTTCGTAAATATCTGGTAAAGATAATTTCCGCATTTCCTTAAAATGCCTGAATAGACTTCGGGACGTCTATTCAAATGAAGAAAAAACAATAAGTATAATAAATAAATGTACAACCAAGAGAATCATTTGACAAGTCAATGATTCCTACTGAAGGTTGTATTTGCATCTGTGCAAAGAACAGGATTAGTGATCATAGTTGGAGACAACTAAAATCTCATCGGATCTCCTAAAGAGAAAACCGAACTATATGAACAAGCCTGACTTTTAAACATGAAATAAAAAGACCTAGGCAAATATGAAGTCATGGCTCGTAGAATCCTGTTACAAACGCCCAGAAGTGCGTTGGAGAAATTAAAAAGACCATTGTCATCCAAAATACACCTACGGTAGTATACTTAATGGATGTACAAAAATAACCCTTCCGATCGCTGGAAGAGGGGGAGGATATAACTGGTCCTAAAGTCCCTTATCTAAGTGCAATCATGCACTCCTGGCTAAACTGCACGCGTCCCGATATAGCAGTTGCAGTTAACTCATTAGCCAGAGATAGTTGGCACCTCACTAGGGCCATTAGACCGGAGTCAAGCCTTCTGCGCTCCCTCCAAGGGTCGAAAGATTTGGACTTACAAATTATAGTAGCATCCTCCAATGTTTGTGCAAATGCAGGTTACAGGTCCGGTCCCTATACTGATAAATCACAGAACGGGTACCCACAGTGGGATGGCCATCTACTGCAAATATGCAAAGCAACTTATGAAGGCAACATCATCCTATCAATTCCAAGATCCTCACCATTCCAGAATCACACCAATGGTGTATTTGAGGGCGCCTGGTGGTACATCACATCCCGGTGACGACTGAGATAGAGGCTGGTTCTGTGGAGCTGACCATATAGTCTGAAGACCACATCAGAGGCGACGAAGCTTAGCACACCTCTCCAGAGTTTCTGGATTCAGCAGCTGCTTGATGGTGATAAAATTTGTAATCTGTGTACATTTTCGGAATATTGTAAATAGGAGTGATGAGATAAGCCTACGAGATCTGAAAGCCTAAGAGCTTTTACAGATCAGGGGGAGTTGACAAAATTTGTACTCTTTTCCCTTAGCTATGGTTTTTCCCACTGGGTTTTCCATAGCCAAAGGTTTTAACAAGGCAAATCAAATCAACTCTGGATCCCGAAGTATCAACCCCTCTGTGACGCTCAGAATCCAGAAGTATTCATGAGCAGAGTCACGTGTACAAATCAGGGGGAGTTAAAGAGCGTTTGCACTCTTTTTCCTTAACTATGGTTTTTCCCACTGGGTTTTCCATAGCTAAAGGTTTTAACGAGGCAAATCTCACCAACTCAAGATCCTGAAGTATCCACCCCATGTGAGACTCTTCTACGCTCAGAATCCTGAAGCATTCACGAGCAAAGTCCACACCTATGGCTGGATAAGGGGGAGTGTTGTGAACGGTTATTTAACCGTAGTTGGGTGAGATTCTGGGCTATCCTAGAGATAGGCCCATATCATTGTAAACCCATCTTGTATTCTCCCCATTGCCTATAAATAAAGAGCTGGGGGCTCCTCCCCCAGTAGTTGATTCATAACATTTTTCCCTTTGTAGTTGCCCAATTTCCCTAAAATAATAGATAAATAAATAAATAAGCATGTTTCGTAGTCTGGACGATTTGTGATCCCCACCCGTATTATATGCATGTATCTCTTATCTATTTCACTTATGCAAACATACATATGCACGTACGTATATACATCATAGTAGGTTTCCACCAAGTTTTCCTTAAAACAATAAAATAAAGTTATTAGTTAAAAAATTCAATGGAAAAAACCAATAGAAGTCGACTTTTATACACATGGTTTGTGTACCTATATGCGTATATTTTTAACATAATAATGTACTTCTTTTTAAGATTCAATTTTTCTGGGGAAAAATTAATAATTGTTGTAAACGGATGTTGACGAGTATTTGTATTAGGATTACGTCTTATCAAAAGGATAAGATCGGATCTATTGTACCCTATTCCTGTACGCTCTTCCATCCACTATAAATAAAGAGCAGGTGACTCCTCTCCAGATTGATGATTCACAACACGTTATCAGCATGAGCCTCTAAATAAATTTCCACAAAAATCGATCGTTGCAAAAGCGAAGGAAAGGCAATAGATCCATGCGCGCGGATTTGTCTACTAGAAACGGATGTCGTCATCCACGCGTAGGCTTCGTCAACCACCGCTTGATCTGGAGGACAGATCTAGAGTTACTATTCCTGAAATTTTAATTTTTAATCATGATTATGATTTGTTTATCCATCGATCTCGCAAGATCGGAGTGGAATATTGGGCTAATTGTATAAAATTATGAGTTTTAATCGTTGATTCTCGTTTTTGTACCATTAAACCCCCTATTTTTAGGGTTGATTTATCTGAAATAGTTTAAAACGTTTTAAAGAAAACGAAATCGCACCCCCCACCCACGACTCCGCCGGCGGCCTTGCCGCCGGCCGCTGTGTGTAGTCCCTCGCCGGCCCTGAAGGCGGTGTCGCCGCAACTGACCTAAAGGCTTACTCCCACGGTGGGCTGCTCCCAGCCCCCCGCCTCACGGCAGGGCTGCTCCTCGGACCCCCGCCTCACGACGGGGCTGCAACCCAAATCCACCCCATGACAGAGAGTCCCCCCTTCTCGCTATCAGTGCTGAAGGGGGCGGCGACGACAAACCCTAGCCCCCCCTCCTCTCCCTCGCTGACAGCCTGGGCCAAAGGCCCACACACAAAAAAAAAAGAAAAACCTTGCGGGCCTGAAGCCCACAGCCAGGCTGTGGGCCTGGCCAGCATGCCAACTGGTATTACAAAAAAGAGTTTTTAATGCTGCGGGCATCAGGCCCGCAGGCCAAGTAATACTGACAAAAGCAATTGAAAATTGAAGGGGGTTATAAATATGAATAAATAGGCTTTCAAGTGCCTAAAAATTGCAGAAAATTTGATTATAATGTGGGACTAAAATGTGATCATATATGGATACTTAGGGACTTGTGGGGATTATTTGGGGTAAATAAAAAGGAAAACTACTTCCTTTTCTCATGAAGAACAAGTAAATTGGGCATCATTCAAATTCATTTGAACTAGCCCAAATAGCACAACATATTGCATAATACGATAACATTTTTAGGATCATACTTATATGCATTGCATCACATTGTATGGCTCATTATTCGGATAAACTTTGCTCGGTTGTGTTGCATTAACTTAATAATTAAGAAGATCATGCAACTGCTCTGCCGTTAGTCACCTAACCTAACGGTGTATGACGTTGCCTAGTGATCCAATAATTATTAAGTATTTAAATTGTTATGTTTATCCTTCTGTGAATTTGTGATGCATGTGATGTCTGTGATGCTTGTGATGAAAATATTTGATGAAACTGTTTGATGAGCACAAATTGTTATGTTTATCCTAACGGTGTATTAACGTTCATCGACCGACTAGATGTCAAACTAGTCGGTCAGTAGTTGTTCTTTGACCGACTAAATCTAAATCCTAATTTTCGTCTGGGTTACTGTTTACACTTAGTCGGTCTGCGTTGGTCAACCGACCGACTAGTTCCCAAACTAGTCGGTCAGTGGTTGCTCTTTGACCGACTAAACAGTACAGGAAACCCTAGTTTTGCCCTAGCCGCCACCAAACTCTATAAATACCCCTCCAAACGTTTTCTTCTTCTTCCTCACGACCTAAAACCCTAGTTTCTCCCCCATTGAGCCCCCTACTACCTCAAACCCTTATTCCTTCATCCCAAGCTCATCCTCCATCATCCAAACCCTCACTTAACACATTCTACCTCTCATCTTTCCCAAACTTCCGTCAAATCCCCCAAAATCCCCCAAAACCCTATTTCTCCAAACTTCTCCATCCGTTTTCAGATCTGAACCCTAGGTTCCCCGGAGCATTTCTTCCGTCGCCATGGTTGCTCGGCATCATTCTTCCGTTTACTCTACGGTAATAATCAATCTCTTAATGTTTTCATAACCTGTTGTGTTTTTGTGAAACCCTAATGAAATGAATGTTGTTTTGATGATTATTTCTCCATAACAGCGACTTCCCCGTAGATTAGCGTCCGTGAGACGAACCCTCGTTGATCTTCATCCTCGGTGCTAGGCAAGTGAAACTTGCCACTTAGGGTTTAGGCCATGTTTTAGGCCATTTGCTTGTTGTAGGCGTAAAAGAGACTAGGCGACGAAATGATACTCGCCTAAGCGCAAATTTAGGAACTAGCTTGACAACGAAGCTAGATCCGACATTTATCATGTTGCACAATTACCATGTCATGTTTAATTTCCATTAACGGTACGCAAATTAATTGTCATGTCATTGCATTCTTTAAGTGTTTCCGTGATTGGGGTAGCTTCGCTACAATACTTGTGTTTCCTGGGCTCGTGTTCCAGAAGCGGGCCATGTGTTGGTTGATAGCCAATGCCCGAACTACTTGTTTCCGGCTAGGTGCACCGCTACGCCAAATGCTTATGAATCGTGAACTAGAATTCGAGCTCATGTGCGGGGCAACCCTGGCTCATTTACTGAGCTCGTGTGCAGGGACCCTGGCTCGTTCACATGTGGGTATTGGGGGTAAGAGTTAAGCGGCCAATCAACTGGGAGTCTGCCCGATCAGCAACTGCAGTGGTAAGGCGTAAACTCTGGGTTCTGGGGTAGTGTTAAGCGGCCAATCAGCGTGAATGCCAGACCGTTCAGCTGTAAGGTGTAAACATCTACAAACAACTTGAAACGTGACTAGTGAATTGATTGAGATTGTTAGTATCTTGGCTACTCTTGACTTGTCCCGATAATTGTTCTCTTGTACATATGGTTTCACCATGTCTTGCTTGTACACTCATGTTATAACTGCCATGTCATGCATACTATAACTTCTAGGTTGCTAGTTTGCCTTACTTTCAGTTTCCTTGCCCAAGTCTTTTAGACTTGCTGACATGTGCCCCTTTACTCTTTTGGGTGACACATGTTAGATCTTGAGCCTGAGTACATTGTAGAGGACGAGGTGTTTGCTGACGCCGAGCCCGAGCCTGTGTTTGGCGAGGAGTACGTGGACACTGGGGACCAGTCTTAGTGTCTTCGTTGAGCTTTTTCTTTTGTTTAGACTGCTATTTTGTTGTCGGTGCGTAGCACCTATACCTTGTTACGTTGTTCTTTTGTTGGCCTTGTTCTGGGCCTTTAGACTCTTTCTTTTAGCCTGGTGGCTTTTCTGGATGTTGAACTTAATTTTCATGTTGGACAAATTATGAGATATGAGATTTATTTCTGTCTCTCCTTGTGTTGTTATTGTTGTTCCGTTGTGGTTACAGGGACCTGCTTATGTTTTATTGACGCTTATCGGGTTTGGGGCTTCACAGCTCCACTCTCGTGCGGACCTTTTCACGTCTCGCCTCCATTTTAGGAAAGCGGGGCGTGACAGGTTTTGTTGGTGGCCCATGCAGGTCACTTCTGTAACTGTGATTATCAGAATAACGATAATAATATTAGAACGTCCAATAAACTAAGTTCGACGTCCGAGTCATAAGCTATGAGTCTAATCTGCTTCGTTTTCTGTGTCATTAGATGGCAGGAAGGCGATTCACCCATGGTGGAGGTAGTGGTGCGCCTCCTCATGATGAGGAGCCTGAGCGGGAACCCACCAATGGAGAGATGATGCGGATGATGCTCCAGATGATGCAGGTGCAGCAGGGCGTGCTCTTGCAAGTCCAGAATGCTCCACTTACTCGAGCTGCCCGGGCACTTCCGGATGTCCCTCGCTCCGAGCCGGGAGCGAAGCAATTTCGGGAGCTGGGTCCCGCATATTTTGATGGGTCTGAGGGTCCTGTGGATGCCGATGAGTGGATTCAGAACATTGAGGATAACTTGAAGATGGCCAAGATCACCCCGGCTGGATGGGTTGATTTGGCGAAGAGGCAACTCAAGGATAATGCTCGGAACTGGTGGGATGCGGAAGAGAAGATGTTGGTGGAGCCGATAGCTTAGACTACCTTTAAGTCCGGGTTTGATGAGGAGTTCTTTTCGAAGGCTGCTAGGAAGGAGATGCTGCAGCGCTTTATTGATCTGAAGCAAGGGAGCTTGACGGTGGACCTGTACCACCAAGAGTTCACTAGGCTGAGTCGGTTCGCACCGAAGATGGTGCAGGATGCTGATGAGAGGGCTCAGAGGTTCCTGCTGGGACTTGCTTTGGAGCTCCAGAGTTTCGTGTCTTCCTCTGATCTGGACTCTTATCAGAAGGTTCTGGTCACTGCGAGGAGGCAGGAGCTGAACCTGAGTCAGAGGAGAGGACAAGTTTCCGGTGCTGGGAAGAGGCCTATGGAGCAGGTCAGGGCGGTGGTTAGGCCTGGTTTCAAGCCTAATCAGCCAACTCAGTTCAAGAGGCCAGGAGGGCCTATTCAGAAGACTTGCCATTTCTGCGGCAAGCCTGGCCACATCAAGGATCAGTGTAGGAAGTTTCTGGGCCAGTGTTTGGTTTGTGGTGATGCTTCCCATGTCGCGAAGGATTGTCGGCATGCGAATCAGCTGCGGAGGGCACCTGTTGCAGCACATCCGTTGCAGCAGCGAGCGTCTGTTCCTGCTGGACGTGGAGCAGCTCTTGTTCCACAGAGGCAGGCTTTTCAGCAGGCTATTCTGCCGAGGAGGCAGGCTTTTCTGATGACCGCTGTGGAGAGCGAGGCTGTGGATGAGGTTATCGCAGGTACTCCTCAATCTAGCTGTTACTTTCCTAGCTGGTTTTGATTGTTAGATTGTGTTGTTTGCTTGAACATGATTGTTTACTAGACTAGGGTTTGATTGTTAATTGCTTGTTAGGTGTGATTTTGGTGTGCACATTTCCTGCACGAGTCCTCTTCGACTCAGGTGCATCGATGTGCATTATTTCTCGGAGCTTCGTGGAGAAGCATTCCTTGTCGACGTCCCCTCTTCCCAAGAGTTGGAATATCGTCACAGGGAATGGCGTGGTCTCGGTGCATCTTGGTTGCAATTCTTGCTCGTTGCTGGTATGTGGACATGAGCTTTACGCTGATTTCATTGTCCACGACATCATCAACTATGATGCAGTCCTTGGGATGGATTGGCTTGCGAGCTTCTATGCTACGATCGGCTGTTGGAGGAAGAAGGTGGTGTTCGAGATTCCCGAGCATCCAGTATTTGAGTTCAGCCGTGGTAGCAGCTCGCTTGGTCCTGTCAGGTTTCGGGCCAGGCCGGTGGAGGTTGTGGCTATGCAGATGGAGCTGGAGAGGCCAGCTGTGGTGCGTGATTTCGATGACGTCTTCCCCGAGGAGATGTCTGGTTTGCCACCTGATCGAGCTCTAGAATTTTCTATTGATCTTGTTCCGGGAGCGCAGCCGATTTCGAAGGCGCCTTATCGTATAGCACCCGCTGAGTTGGAGGAATTGCGGAAGTAGCTGGATGAGCTTTTGCAGAAGGGTTATATCAACCCTAGTGTGTCTCCGTGGGGAGCACCGGTGCTGCTGGTGAAGAAGAAGGATGGTTCGCGTCGCATGTGCGTGGACTATCCGGAGCTGAATGCGGTGACCATTAAGAATAAATACCCGTTGCCTCGCATCGATGATATTTTTGATCAGCTTGGAGGTTCGAGGGTGTTTTCTAAATTGGATTTGAGGAGTGGTTACCATCAGTTGAAGGCGAAGAAGGGAGATGTCCGAAGACAGCGTTCAGGACGAAGTATGGACACTACGAGTTTGTGGTTATGCCCTTCGGTGTAACCAATGCACCCGCAGTTTTCATGAATCTGATGAACCTGATTTTCTACGACTTTTTGGATAAGTTTATCGTTATCTTTATTGACGACATTCTGATCTATTCAAAGTCGGAGGAGGAGCATGCATCGCACTTGAGGACGGTATTGGAGATTTTGAGGAAGCATCGGTTGTATGCTAAATTTTCAAAGTGCGAGTTTTGGCTGGATAGAGTTGCTTTTCTGGGGCATGTGGTGACTGGAGATGGTATTTCAGTGGATCCCGAGAAGATTAGGGCCATCAGAGAGTGGCCTGTTCCGTCGTCTGCGTCTGAGATTCGGAGTTTCCTTGGGCTTGCTGGTTACTATCGGCATTTCATTAAGGACTTTTCCCGTATTGCGGAGCCGATGACCAGATTGACACGGAAGGATGTACCTTTTGTTTGGTCGGGTGATTGTGAGGATGCCTTTGGTGTTCTGAGAGAGCGTTTGACGTCTGCCCCTGTTCTTGCTGTGCCTGATCGCAGTGGAGGATTCGAGATCTTTTGCGATGCTTCTAGCAAGGGTCTCGGTTGTGTGTTACATCAGCACGGGCATGTTGTGGCGTATGCGTCTCGTCAGCTCAAGGTTCATGAGAAGAATTACCCGACGCATGATTTGGAGTTGGCTGCCGTTGTGTTTGCTCTTAAGATTTGGAGGCACTTCTTGCTGAGTGAGAAAGTGAAAATTTTCACCGACCACAAAAGCTTGAAGTATATTTTTACTCAGAAGGAGCTCAACATGCGACAACGTCGATGGTTGGAACTCATGGCGGATTATGAGATTGATTTGCAGTATCACCCTGGCAAGGTGAATGTGGTTCCTGATGCGCTGAGTAGGCTTCCAGTGGTGATGATTTTGACCTCAAAGTGGAGATTACAGCAGGATTTTTGCGAGTCTGGTGTTGAGATTGTTCTTCCTGGGGAGGCTTCTTCGTTGATGTACATGCAGGTGCAGTCAACGATTGTGGATCGGATCAAGGCTGGGGATCCGAAGCTGGTGAAGATTCGGGAGTAGGTGGAAACCGGTCTGCAGACTGACTTTTTGATCCATGAGGATGGCTCGCTGAGGTTTGGAGCCAGGTTGTGTGTGCCAGCTGGAGATATTAGAGAGGAGTTGATGGTGGAGGCACACAGTTCGCCGTATTCTGTGCATCCTGGTGGGACTAAGATGTACCAGGATCTTCGTCTGAACTATTGGTGGCATGGTATGAAGAGGAGTGTGGCTCGGAGTGTAGCCAAGTGTTTGGTTTGCCAGCAAGTGAAGGCGGAGCATCAGCGTTCGGTAGGGTTGCTACAACCGCTTCCGATTCCGGAGTGGAAGTGGTAACACATCACTATGGATTTCGTGACTGGACTACCTCGGAGTCCGAAGCAGAATAACGCGATTTGGGTGATCGTGGATCGATTGACCAAATCCGCGCACTTTATTCCATTCCGAGTGGGACAGTCCACTGAGGCGCTAGCGAGGAGATATATGGAGGTAAATTCTTTTACTCTCCGTTCTTATTTCCTTTTCCTAGTTTGGATAGTGATGTAACGTGAATCGTGCAGGAGGTCGTATGACTTCACGGAGTCCCCGTGAGTATCGTGTCGGACAGAGACACGAGGTTCACATCTCAGTTCTGGCAGAGTTTGCAGAAGAGCTTGGGTACGCGTCTGAGTTTCAGCATGGCGTACCATCCGCAGACGGATGGCCAGTCCGAGAGGATGATTCAGATCTTGGAGGACATGTTGAGGGCGTGCATGTTGGATTTCAAGGGTTCGTGAGAGGACCATCTACATCTGGTGGAGTTTTCTTACAACAACAGCTTCCAGGCGAGTATTGGCATGGCGCCTTTCGTCGCTCTTTATGGGAGAAAATGTCGATCGCCATTGAGTTGGGATGACGTTGGTGATCGGGAGTTGTTGGGACCTGAGATGATTGTGGAGGCCGTGGATATTGTCAGGAACATTCGGGGGAGGTTGAGGATTGCTCAGGACCGTTTTAAGCATTGGGAGGATGCTAAACGTCGTCCTTTGGAGTTTCAGCCGGGCAACCATGTGTTTCTGAGGATTTCCCCGAATCGTGGTGTGATTCGTTTTGGGAAGCGAGGGAAGTTGAGCCCGCGATACATTGGACCGTTTGACATCTTGGAGAAAGTTGGCAAAGTAGCATATCGCTTAGCTTTGCCGCCATCTTTGGAGGGAGTTCATAATGTTTTCCATGTGTCGCAGCTTCGTCGA